>JAKSZU010000015.1:14533223-15003223 GCA_026018925.1 Tupaia tana
GAATGGAGGAAAAGGGACTGCAGTGTGGCCATCACCCCTGGGGAGTAATTTTTCACTTTTTGTCTCTCTATATCTCTCTGGTGAGTGCATACACCCTATAGCAAAATCTCTCAAAAAATTTTAAAAATAATAATAATGAGAAGAAGAAGAAATAATTCTCTCCCTTACAAATAGTCTTAATTCTTGGGGCCAGCAGGTGGCATGGCGGTTAAGGGTGCTGGACTCCCCACATGGCAGACTTCAGTTCAAGTCCCAGACCTGGCGGCTTGCTTTCTCACTTTCTCTCTTTCTCTTTTCCTCTCTGGTCAAATTTAAATAAATTAAACAAAGAAAGTTAAATAAAATAATTTTTTTTTCGAAAGGTTTTTGCTATAGGGCGCGTGCACTTGTCAGAAAGACAGAGAGACAAAGAAACAGAAAGCGAGAAATCACCCCCCAGAGGGAATGGCCACGCTGCAACCCCTTCTCCTCCATTCTCCTCTCGGGATCTTGGGCACACACGCACATGTGCCCGGTGTGAGTTTAAGCCACTGGGTCCAATACTTGAACTTTGCTGAGGGACTGTCTACAAAGCAATTTATCTGCACTCTGAAAATGTCAATATTGTGAAAAAGAAAGAAAAACTGAAGAACTGTTCCAGACGAACAGACCTGAAAGATCTGACAACTCAGTGGGACGCCTACTTCTGGACTGGATCCAGGGTTGGGGGAAATTGTTTGTTTTTTTAGAATTATTTTATTTTAACTTTATTATTTATTTATTTATTTATTAACTTGGCCAGAGAGGGACAGAGTGAGAGAGCGAAAGAAAGTGAGAAAGCAAGTTGCCAGTTCTGGGACTCGAACTGCAGTCGGCCATGTGGGAGTCCAGCACCCTTAAACACTATGCCACCGGCCCACCCCAGGAGATGGGGGTATTTTTTGTAAAGGATATCATTGAGACAAGTGGTGAGAGTCTAGTGCAGCTTGCTATTAGATAATACTGTTGGATCCATCCTTATTATTTTTTTATTTGAACTGTGGCTGCATAAGGAAATGCAGTCTACGGGATGTCCTTGTTCTTAGGAAATACATGCATAAGTCTAAAGAAGGTACCGAGGCACATCTCTGTAATTCTCAAATGGCTCAGGGAAAAGCATACATAGGCATAGATAAAACAAACATGAGAGGACCAGCAGATGGCGCAATGGCTATGTAGCTGGACTCCCACGTAGTCGACTGTGGTTCAAGGCTGGACCCCGTGGCTTAAACTCATGCCGGGCATGTGTGTGTGCATGCCCAAGATCCCAAGAGGACAACGGAGGAGAAGGGATTGCAGAGTGGCCATTCCCCCCGGGGGTGATTTCTCGCTTTCTGTCTCTCTGTCTCTCTGGCGAGCACACGCGCCCTATAGCGAAAACCTCTCTAAAAACAATAATAACGACAACAAATGTGGGTATAATCTGGGGGATGGTGTAAACTATAATTTTCACACAACTCTTTTCTATGTTTGAAATTATGTCAGAATAACACTTGCGGGTTTCTCAAACAGTGAACCCCAAAGTTGTGTGGGAATGTCTCAAAAAAAATTAAAACTGAAAATTTTTTAAAATTTAAATTAATTATTACTATTTTAACAGATTTATTTTATTTAACTTATTATTACTTGTTTTATTTTGACCAGAGAAAGACAGAGAGAAACTGAGAAGCAAGCTACCAGGTCTAAGACTTGAACTGCAGTCCTCCATGTGGGATTCCATGATCTTTAACCACCACACCACCTGCCAGCAGATTATTATTTTTAATTTTCTATAGGGAAAATCCATTCACCAGAGAGAGACAGAGAGAGAGAGGGAGAGAGAAAGTGAGAAAGCAAGCAGCTGGCTCCGGGACTCGAACCATGATCTGCCATGTGGAAGTCCAGCACTTTAACCATTACGCCACCTGCTGGCCCCCTCAATGTACTTGCCTTTAAATGAAATAGGTAATAGAGCATTTTTCTTTTCTTTTCTTCTATAATTGCCGGAGGGCACATGAATTCACTAAAGACAGAGAAACTGAAAGAGGAGAGAAAGAAAGCACCCTCGGTGGGGCAGCCCCTCACCTCCATTTCTCCATCTTGACAGGATCTTAGGCGCACGTGCACACGCACCTGGCGTGTTTTTCAAGCTGCTAGGGCTGGGACGCGAACCACATTTGGCCATATGAAATGTAGATCTCTAACTCACTAGGCTACAAAGTCAGCCTCATACCATTTTTCAAGTTGTAAAGTTTTTCTTTATAGGGGCCAGCAGGTGGCATGGTGCTTAAGTTGCTGGTCATGCCCACACGGTCGACCACGGTTCGAGTCCCGGATCTTTCCCACTTTTCCTCTTCTCTCTCTCTCTGTCTCTCTCTGGTCAAATTAAAATAAATGAATGAATAAATAAAATTGACCAGATAATTCTTTTTTAAAAATTCTCTTTATAGCTGTGTTTACATATACATACATATATATCTGAATACTGAATTAATATGAAATACATTTCTTACCATGAGTTGCAGTTTTTAAACAAAATTTTTAAAAGATTATGTATTTTGTTTTATTTTTGTTTTATTATTTTAATTTGCTATAGGACATGTGTGCTCACCAGAGAGAAAGTGAGAAAGCAAGCCACCAGGTCTGGGACTCAACTTGTGGTCGGCCGTGTGTGAGTCCAGCACCTTAACCCCACACTACCTGCTGGCCCCGTGAGTTACAGTTTTAAAAAATTTTGAAAGTCATTATGTAATAGTGTCTTTAATAGCTGATCCACACCGCAATCTTGATATAGCTCATTTGTGGCCCTTGTCCTGGCGTAATTAATGACAAATCTATTCGTTCTCAATAGTATCCCAATTTGGATTACAAATTACAGCCACCTTAATTTTTTTTTTTCCTTTTTGGAGAGATTTTTGCCATAGGGCACATGCCCTCACCAGAGAGACAGAAAGCAAGAAATCACCCCCCCCCCCCCCCCGGGGAATGGCCACGCCACAATCCCTTCTTCATTCTCCTCTCGGGATCTTGGGCATGCACGCACATACGCCCGTGTGAGTTTAAGCCACTGGGTCTGGGACTCAAACTGCGGTTGACTACATGGGAGTCCAGCGACATAGCCATTATGCCAACTGCTGGTCCTCCTAATTTTTTTTTTTTTTTAAGAGAGATTTTCGCTATAGGGCATGTGCACTTGCTGGAGAGACCGAGAGAGACAGAGAGACAAAAAGTGAGAGATCGGTTCAAGCCAGCGGCATTGATTGGACACCAGGCTGCCTGTGGCTGCAGGCCCTAAAGGACAGGACCCATCACTCATCCCCCCCCCCCCCCCCACTTGCCTTTGGACTCTCAGAACTTCTGTGTTTTGAATAGTGCATGGTGTGCGTTGCGTGCCCGCACGATCTTTTCGTTTCTCCTGAGGTGAAGCTCATTAGCTCAGTTGGAGGCCCACCACTCTTTAGAAACAGGGAGGACTTTGGGTCACCCAGGACCAGTGACAACAGTGCAGGGCACCGGTGAGCAACAGTGCGGCAGACCAGAAGAGAGATGCCAATTTTCTACTCCTGCACAACTTCGAACACTCAGAGGTACCTTGAAGAAGTGAGGAAGGAACTACAGATGACCAGATGACTAGGAACAATCGCAGAAGCTCGAGAAATATGAGCAACCAACGAAATGTCTTTCCCCAAAGGGAAATCGTCACCCCCACATCACCCACAGCCAACACAATGGACGTCGTGGGCATGTCGGATAAGCCATTCAGAATATTTGTAGTGACCAAACTAACTGAGATGCAAGAGAAAAGAAACAATGAACTAGGAGATGAGGAAGTCCTTTTATGATTTGAAGGAAGAAACAGACACCTTAAAAGAGAATCAGGTTAGATCACACAGAAGATCAAATCTCAGATGTAGAAGACAAAACATCTGACCTAGAAAAAAGTATCAAGAAGATTGAGAAAACTACCAAGAAAAATGAGAACAATATACAAGGAATACTGGATACCATCAAGTGCCCCAATATCCAGATAACTGGCATCCCAGAGAGGAAGAAAATAGTAAGGGCATTGATAATTTATTCCATGACATCCTGGAAGAAAACTTTCCAAACCTAGAAAGGCATTCAAATATCCAGACCCAAGAAATACACAGGACCCCAAACAGAATCAACCCAAGATCCTCTCCAAGGCACATCATAGCTAGACTGGCAAAAACAACAAAGACAAGATATTAAAATTCGCTAGAGGGAAGTGTCAAGTTACTTACAAAGGTCACCCCATCAGGCTAACATCAGACCTCTCGTTGGAAACAATGCAGTATAGGACACTATTAAATGACATGAAAAGACAACCCACAGAAGAAGATAAAACATTAGCATGCAATGATTGTATTCAATAATCTAGTATTGAGTTCATACTTTAAAAAATTTTACTACTCAACAGTAGAAATCTAATTAAAAATGAAAAAAAAAAGTGAGAAATCACCCTCCAGGAGGGATGGCCACGGTGCAATCTCTTCTCCATGCTCCTCTTGGGGATCTTAGGCATGCACGCACATGTGTGTGGCGTGTGTTTTAAGCCACCAGGACTGGGACTCAAACTGCTGTCAACTATGTGGGAGTCCAGAGGCATAGCCATTATGCCATCTGATGGTCCCATGGCCACTTTAATTTTTTAAAGCATTTTTAAATTTTATTTATTGTCATTATTTTATTTATTTATTTATTTTGAAGTTGACCAGAGACCGAGAGAGAAGGAAAGTAAGCAAGCAAGCTGCCAGGTCCGGGACTTGAACCATGGTCAGCCATGTGGGAGTCCAGCTGCCTTAACCACCATGCCACCTGCCAGCCCCAGTCACTTTAATTTTAAGCCACTTTAATTCCTTTTTATAACAAAATACAAGATAGAGAATTCTTCCTGGCAGCCACTATAGGACCTTAGCCTTTTCTGTATTTTTAAAGCAAGGAGAAAGAATTTATACATTATTTGTATGACTGATAATTATTTTGGGCGCTGGCTTCACGCCCCAGTGGTGACGGTAGTTGGAGCCCATGGCCGAATGTGCAGTTCAAGTCCAGACTTGGCAGCTTGAGAAACCTGAGCATGCGCACCCGTACGCCGAAGATCCGGACAGGAGGGAGAAGACGGAGGAGGATCCTGGCAGGACCAAACGCCATGGGGGGTGCGTTCTCCTTTCTCCTCTGCAGAGTGCACGCGCACACACACGAAAAAAAATTGTTTTAATTGTTCTTTAAATTTGGCCAGAAGGCATGTGCACTTGCAGGAGACGAAGAGGAAGAGAGAGAGAGAGAGATAGCAAGAAAGCACCCCCAGGGGCATGTAACACACAATCCCTTCTCTTCCCTCCTTTTCGGGATTTGGGGCAGGCGCACACTCATACTCGGGGTGTCGCCTGATCCAGAACCAGAGCTGCCTGGTTGGCCATTTGGGGCCCAGCCGTCTGAACCACCAGGCCCTGGGGTGGCTCCATTTTATTTTTTCACTTTTTTTTTTTTTGGGAGGGGAGAGATTTTTGCTTATAGGGCGCGTGCGCTCGCCAGACAGACAGAGAGAGACATAGAGACAGAAAGCGAGAAATCACCCCCCAAGGGGGATGGTCACGCCGCAATCCCTTCTCCTCCATTCTCCTCTCAGGATCTTGGGCACGCACACACACGCACCCCGCGTGAGTTTTAAGTCACCAGGTCCGGGACGCAAACCACGGTCGGCTACGTGGGAATCCAGCGACATAGCCATTACGCTAACTGCTGGTTCCCCATTTTTTTTTTTTTAATGTTATCCCTGGGACCTGGCAGGTGACGCGATGGTCAAGTGGCTCAACTCCCACAGGGTTGACAGCAGCTTGAGTCCTAGATGTGGTGGTTTGATGTCTCACTTTCTCTCCTCTCTCTCTCTTTGGTGAGTACATGTGCCCAATAACACATTTTTAAAAATAATAAAATTATTCTTTTCTTTTTAGAGATTTTTGTTATAGGGTGTGTGCTCACCAGAGAGACAGAAAGCGAGAAATCACCCCCGGGGGGGATGGCTACGCTGCAATCCCCTCTCCATTCTCCTCTCAGGATCTTGGGCATGCACATGTGCCCATGCCCAGCCTAAGTTTCAGGCTACCAAGCCCAGGACTTGAACTGCAGTAGGCCATGTGGGAGTTCAGTGCTGGTCCCCAAATTAATCTTTTTTTTTTTTTTTTCTTTTTCAGTTTTTGCAAGAGGACAGGTGTGCTCACCAGAGACAGAGAGAGACATAGGGACAGAGAGAATGAGAAATCACCTCCAGGTGTGACGGCCATCCCCAATCCCTTCTCCATTCTCCTCTCAGGATGTTGGGTACACACGCACACGCACTTGGCGTCATTCTTAAGCCGATGGGTCTGGGATTCCGACTGCGGGGTCCACCACGTGGGACTAAGCACTTAACCTCTATGGTATTTACTCCCTGCCCCCAAATTAAATAGTTCTTTAAAAAGAAAAGTTATCCTGGGACCAGCAGATGGCATAATGGTTTCATTGCTGGACTCCCACGTAGTCAACTGTGCTTCAAATCCCAAACCTGAAAGCTTAAAATTCATGCTGGGTGTGTGTGTGTGTGTGTGTGTGTGTGTGCACGCTCGCGTGCGCGCCTAAAATCCTGAGAGGAAAATGGAGACGGGCTTGTGGCGTGGCCATCCCTCCTGGGGAGCGATTTCTCGCTTTCTGTCTCTCTCAATATCTCTGGGGAGTGCATGCATTCTATAGCAAAAATCTCTCTTAAAAAAAAAAAAAGTTATCCTTACTAACACTGTATTTTGGTATCAACTCCTTGGGTGTGGTTACAATGAACTAAATAATAAAAGTATTCAATTTTCTTGATTTTCTATTACACAAAGAATACTGTTCTTAGAATAAACAGCATTCCCGAAAGAGAGCTTTTATGAATGGGAAAACACCTACACACACAAACTAATCTCCACCGAATTTTAATATTAATTTATAAAATACACACCAAGTGTTGTGAAGTCACCGGATAAACTCATTAGTCGTTACTATATTATACGTCTAAGCTTTATGTGTTCTTAGGGAAGAACTGAGCGGACTATGACACGCTAAGGAACTGTGAAGTGTTCAATCGAGCGGATTCATTTCCCTTTCGTCCACCTTCTGCTAGGCAGACATCCACCCAGTGACTCCTCTGCCTCCACACACCCTTCCTTGGCTTCCAGACGTTTCTGACAGCACTGCAGGAGCAGCATGTGCTCTTCCTCTAGCTAGCAGCCACAGCTAGCTTTACCCGACAGGTAACAGCCACCACCACCCAGTGACATACCTCACAAGGTAACAAGCGATGGTCAATGTCTTTTTGTTTTTAAATTTTTGCCATAGGGTGTGTGAGCTCGCTGGCGAGAGAGACAGTGAGAAATCATCCCCCAGAGGAGATGGCTATGCCATGACCCCTTCTCCTGTGATTTTGGGCACGCATTCACACACATCTGGTGTTATTTTCAAGCTGTTGGGTCAGAGACTCAAACCATGATTGGCTATGTAGGAGTCCAGTGCTTTAACCAGTATACCACGTGCTGGCCTCCAGACGGTCAATGTCTTTTATTTTAAATGTTATTTATTCATTCATTTATTTTAATTTGACCAGAGAGAGACAGAGAAAGAGAGATAAAGTAAGAAAGCAAGCCATCAGGTCCGGGACTTGAACTGTGGTAGGCCATGGGGGAGTGTCCAGCGCTTAATCACTGTGCCACCTGCTGGTCCCCTTAGAGGGTCAATGTCTTAACAGCAAGGCAGAGCTGTCGCCAGGACAGCAACGCATACTGCAAAGCTCACCACGCCAGATACTTCCATCACAGTGAAGGGAGACAGCCAGTGGCTTCATCAGTGCCGTGTCTAACGACCTGCAAGAAGAGAGGGGTTTTCTTTATACATTCCTGGAATGGTCGTCCTTCCTCAAAATCAAACTTGTCAGGTTCTTATCCCAAGTTGGAAATGAGAAAGCAGCAGAGGTTCAAGACGCAAACAGCACTTAGTCATACTTGGTGCACAGTGAAAGGAGTCTGAGACCCACACCATTGTTTTGTGGATCCCGGATCCCAGAGGCAGGATTTTCAGCTTTTGTATGCTGGGGGGAAGGAATCAGGGTTATCCTCTAAACTGATTGGCAGAGGTCAGCTAAGCAAGGTGATTAACCAGGGATTAGAAACGGCTTGTGGGGGCCAGCAGGTGGTGTAGTACTTAGGATGCTGGACTCCCACATGGTCAGCCAGTCGGTGTCCTGGATCCGGGTGCCTGAGACTCATGCCAGGCTCATGTGTGTGGGTGCCCAAGATCCCGAGAGGAGAATGAAGGGATAGTGGCCTGACCAGCCCCCCGGGGGGTGACTTCTTGCTTTCAGTCTGTCTGCTGAGCACATGCACCCTATAGCAAAAATCTCTCAAAAATAAAAGAAATGACTCAGGAAGAGGACTGGTTTTATCTCAGACTTTGAAATGGTCAGTGTAGACTGAATTCAATCCATACACGCCATAGTAATATACTATAAAGGATGTAACAAATAAGTACAAGCAGATTTGAATTTCAGACGGTAAACTGTCACATTAATCCCACATGGCCGACTATGGTTTGAGTCCTGGACCTGATGGCTTGCTTTCTCACTTTCCCTCTCTGGTCAAATTAAAGGAAAACAAATAAATAAAACAATTCTTTAAAAAAATAAACTTGTTTCAAATAATCGTGAGCAATGTTCCAGATAACTCTCGGAGATATTATGTGTAATCTTTCACACAAACAGAATTACTGCCGAAAACTTCCCTTCCCTATGGCACGTGGGCTTGGCCACAGTAAATGTACATATGATTTGATGTCATATTTTAACAATTAAAAATTCAGGAAGCAGGACCAGCAGGTGGCGTGGTGGTTAAAGCACTGAACTTCCACATGGCCAACTGTGGTTCAAGTCCCAGACATGGTGGCTTGAAAATCACGCCAGGTACACGTGAACCCCTGCAGAATGACCATTCCCCCAAGGGTCGATTTCTCACTTTTCCAGTGGGTGCACAAGCCCTATGACAAAAACCGAAATTCAGAAAACATGGACCTTGTTATAAACTAGCAGTTTTCATACAATGCGTGCTTGGTAAAGATCTGTTGGGTGACTTTTTGTATAATTTCAAACAAGAAAGTAGCCTTTATACAAGTCTATGTTTATTTGTAAAAAATAACATACAACTCAAGCTAATTTGATTTTTAAAATCAAAGTTCATTTAGTGATGTACATTTTATAATAAAATTGTAGTAAAATACTGACATTTGATAGTTTAAACAAGGTATCATTCATGTAAAAATCATGTTATAGCATGTAAAATTTAATTAGAAAATTCATACTTCACAAAAGTACATATATTTTGTTGACAGCTCGGGAACATTATCATAAATTGACTTAAGATACAGAACAAAATTCACAGTTAGGCTTGACGTTGAGTACTAACAGTCTCACACTGGACCCACTGGTATTTGTTAATAAGGTGCACTTGGAACAACTGACTCAGACGGCCGAGGAGTTGATTCTGTACTGTTAAACCAAGGCCTATCGGCTTTACAAGATGTTTAGTAATCAATTATTTCACTGATACTTCAAATGAGAGAGACCTAGTGGAAAACACCAGTGACATAGACCCTTAACGAGATCATTAAAATAAGCAGCTTTCATTTCCGTTTCCACGAATACATACAAGATAAATCTGTACTTTACAATTAAAATTTGTACAAAGAGTCAAGCCCTGAAGTATTTTTTCCCCCAAGAGAAAAGTTCTGATGTTAAAGTTGTTAAAAAAAAAAAAGAAGAAGAAGAGAGGTAGTGTGTGAAAGTGTTTTTACTTAAAATGCTGAACCCCTGCACCACTTACATTATACATGAGATTTAACCTCCTACACACTAACATTATTTTGCCATTCGAGAGTCAATTATAAGACGCACAGAATGCGAAAGCCAGAATGCCATTAAAAAAATAGTGGTATATAAATGGAAGAACTTCAGTGAGTTCAACAAAAACTACATTGTGTTACATAATCTTGTGCAGTCAGTTACTAGTTTACTGATAATATGCTTAGTGGTAATGGGAACGAAATACGCTGAAGCTTCTGAGTCAAGTGATCGTCGTTTCATCCAGATGACTTCATATATTGGACCATAGAGAGAGAACATCCTTCAAAACGGAGTCGTTTGCATCTTCATTGTTTTAATAAGCATAAACTGTTACAGCTATCCAAACTAGCCCTACCATAAGTTAATCAATAAATAAGCCTCCGGAAGCCACGGGGAGCACAGGACCCTCACGACAGCCCTGCTTTCTATGTACAAGCATGTCGCAGGCCTGCGCGCCTGGAAGGGAACCAGGCGGGGTTGAGGCAGGTGGGAGGGGGTAGCAGCCTGACGCTCCCGCTTCCGAGGATGTGCTGGAAGGTAATAAATAGTCTCATAAAATTAACAGTGTTACACTCCACTCTGTCACAGGTGAATACTACATATTTTTCATAAAGTGTAGGCAGTGTTCCTAGAAATCCCATGAAGGAAAACCCGACTGTTTCGTATAAAAAGTGCACAAGTTTGTCCTGTGGGTTAAAAAAAAAAAAAAAAAAAAAAAAAAAAACTCTTAACCTGGGTGCTTTTTTTTTTTTTTTGTCCAAAATGATTCGTACCACTTGAATACTTAAAAAGAGTATAAAAGCACATCAATAAATCACACATTAACAACAAAAGGAATGACTTAGGAATGCGGATGAGAATAGGTTACGGGAGAGCCTCCTGTCTTACCAGGATCTGCGTTTACTCTGCCTTTTAAAAACAAAGTCTGCCGTATGGAATCAGCTGGTAGGTATGGAAGCACTAGGTGGAGACAATGACACAGCGTCCGCGGCCAAGGTCCGTAATTCGGGGACACAGCTGCAATGCTTTCTAACATGGGTGCAACTCCGAGAATCAGCCAATGGGTTTTGCTTCTTAGAAATTAGGAACAATAACAACAAAAAATGCCTCTGAGAAAATAACGTGTTACAATTAGTAATAAGTGACATTAACAAATATCAAAATAAAATACTGGGAACATAAGAATTGAGGTCCCCAACGTACCAAAAGACAGACAAGAGAATCAGACTTCTTCACATTATAGAATTTTTAAAAGAGAAGGAGAAAAGGAACTGGGCTCTGCACAGCAGGTTAAATGTGCAACCACTTCAGACAGAAATGATCCGGTCCTCGTACTCGGCTCTGAGAATGTGCTCGAACGTCCGCTCATGTCATCAGCAAAGGCCCCTTCATTTGACTCTTAAATTCACCTCTGATCCTCCAGAGTGTCTATGAACAACTATGGAACTACTATTTTAATAACATGTTAAGCTTACAGTCTTGTTTTTCTCATGCCTATTCCACATGTTGGTTCAGAGGTATATACGCGGTACAGTGGTCAGATTTCCACGCCCCGGACTTCCTCGCCCGGAGAACATCCCACCGTGGTCTCATAACGTTATGATTGTCCCGTCCTCTTCCAGGAGCTTTTGGTCCGGGGCTTGTGCTTCACATTCGGGGTCTGCGCCACCCCCTTCGTCGGGAGGGATAAAACCGTTCTGTCCGGGCTCGAAACCCAGCTCTATGTGTGTCAGTGACTCCAGGCTCTCGGTGTTGGGGACGGCTTTTGGGATCTGCTGCGGCACGCCGTTGTCTTCGATGACGATGTCGTCTTCGTCGCTGTCTTCGTCCTCCGGCTCGAAGCTGGGCTCGGCCTGTGGTGGGTAGCTGACGAGGCTGTTGTCGGTGGACTGGCCGGAGCTGCCGGAAGTCCGACTGTTCCTCACGACATTATTCCTCTGGTTTGCCGGCCTCACGGTTATGATGAGGTTGCGGCTGTTGGCAATCATCATGTCTGTCACCTGATCGAGACTCTTCCCGGAAACTTCGATGCCGTTGACCTCTAACACTTCATCGTTCACGGCCAACAGTCCTGTGCTCTGAGCCAGACCTCCCGGGACCAGCCTGGATATGAAGATCCCTGGGACCTTCTCTAGGCCGTGTGGTGTGACCCTGACACTGGAGCCATCGCGGATGTAGAACCCGAGCGGCTTCTCGGTGCCGTATTTGTAAAGACGAACCCGACGGTGCGTTTCTGGGAGAATGTCCACGTCGATGATGGAAGACACGGGTCGGAAGTCTTGGGGCATGCTGATGACTATATGTGGCTTTTTCCTATGGTTGTCAGGGCGCAACACATTGGTTAAAACATTCTTCTTCTTTATTAGCGTATCTGTACCAAAGGCACTGTAGTCTGCTTCTTCTGTTTAAAAAGAAAATAAAATAGTTACGGAAATGCTGTAAAAATACCCACTTATAGCTGGATCTGCACAGAAAGGGTAACTCAAGTAGACCTGGTGCATTCACTAACAGTTAAATATTAGCTGGTTCTAAGCAGATCCTAATGCAGTAGAGCAGTAAGATATGACATGCCAGAAGGAACCGCTAGGTGGCCCTCTCAAATCCACAGCACAGCATTTCCAAGTGCTGAAGTTAAATTAGATAGAGCTCGCTGCGAAACAACAGTGAAGGTGACCGACGAGCTGACAGATCTGACAAACGCATGCGTACACATCGTCTTAGACCAACTACTCACAATGCACCCTTCCTTCCTTCGTTTAAAAACCCTCCAGCATACACCCGTGTTTACATATTCAACCAGGTGATATGAAATGGGACATGGGATTCGAGGCTAAACCAGGAGAGCAAAATCAAGTCTGTGCAGTAGCGGCTGGGCGGATAACGAGACTGCGTGATGTGATGCTAGTGCATATCGGACCCTGAGGAATTGTGATCTGTAAATAAACACTCTCAGGTTAGTGGGGAAGTTCTTACCTTTTACTTCCTCGCTTTTGAAAGAGGTAGAGTATTTGATCCTTAACTTTTCCCTCATGGTGTGGAAAACGGTAAAGTGCAAGACAGTGTCTCAGAGGTGGTGACAGACAACAGGGAGTAGTGAGGACTCTGGCAAACTGGAGAGCTCCTGCTTTCCTTAAAGGCACAGCCGCTCCCCAGTTCCACGTGGTTTCTGACATCAGTGATTGACCATGGTTTGAGCCCCAGACCTGGCCACTTGCTTTCTCATTTTCTCTCTCTCACTCTGGTAAGCACACACATCCCATAGCAAATTAAAAATAAATAAATAAAACTAAATAAATAATTCTTTTTTTTTTTTTTTTTTTTTTTAGAGAGAATTTTGCTATAGGGCGTATGTGCTCGCCAGAGAGACAGAAAGCAAGAAATCACCTGCCCAGGGGGAAGGCCGTGCCACAATGCCTTCTCCTCCATTCTTCTGAAACTTTTTGGGCACACACGTACACACGCCTGGTGTGAGTTTTTTTGGTTTGTTTATTTATTTATTTATTTCCACTTGTTATTATTGTTTTTAAATTTGACCAGAGAGAGACAGAGAGAGAGAAAAAAAAAAAGGGAGAAAGCAAGCCGCCAGGTCTGGGACTCAAATCGTAGTTGGCCACGCAGGAGTCCAGTGCCTTTAACCACCATGTCTGAGACTTGAACAGTGGTCAACTATGTGGGAGTCCAGCGATGTAATCAATACACCATCTGCTGGTCCCACATAATTCTTAAATATAAACAAATAAATAAATAAATGCTGACATCTAACTAAAGAATAACAAAATCAACCCTGTTTGGGCCAAATAACCAGTCTGGGAGATTGAACTACTCCTAAAGTCATTGATTTATATTCTCTGACATAAACAAAGAGGAAACAGGAAATCTAAAACCAGATATTGTTAAATCATATGGCTGAAGAAAGACATTTTACAGACAAAACATCACACTGGAGGATGAGAGGCAGAAAAGAAAATGAAATTAACAGCAGGAACAGAAGTTGGACTCTCATAAAAAAAAAATAATAACTGGAATGAGGTGCTGGCAGATGGTATAGTGGTTATAGGCACTGGACTCCTACATGGCTGACCGTAGTTCGAGTCCCGGGCCTGACAACTTGCTTTCTGCCCCGCCCCCCCACAACCACATCAACATTTAAATAAATATATAAAGTTAAATGAAAGAATTCTTTTACAAAATAACTAGAATGAGGGGAAAATAAAAAGTCAAATTGCCAAGGATAAAAAAATACTTCAATAAGAATAAAAGAGATAAAAGCCCCCCCCCCCCCACAACACACACAGTCTCAGCCGCTGCTTCAGTGAACACAGACGCCAGCTCTTGCACCTGCAGGTGCCCTGCTGCTGGTGAACCACCACTGTCTCCACTTTGCAGACCAGGAAATTAATGATACACACACGTTACAGAGGCAAAGAGCGGGACCCAGGTCTTCTTCCCAGCCAGTACCTTCCAAGGACAGATGTTAAGTGTTAGTCATGTGTCAGAGTGCAAAGAGCTGTAAAATTATTAACTGATGCCAACTGCACACTCTTCAAAACCTAGTTTTAGGGCCATCAAGTGGCATGGACCCCACATGGCTGACTTGTGTGGCTCGAGTCCTGGACCCGGTGGCTTGGAAATCATGCTGGGTGCATGTGTGCTTATGCCTAAAATCCCAAGAGGAGAGTGGGAGGAGAAGGGATCGTAGCATGGCCGTCCTCCCTGTGGCGGTGATTTTCCATTTACCCTCTCTCTGTCTCTTAGTAGTGAGCACAAAAAAACTAGTTTCAGGTAAATGCACAAAAATAAGGGTACCTTATTTTTTTGGCACTCCCCTCCCCCATCAGGGGACATTGTCACCGTCACTTATAAAGTATTTATGCTGTGTTCTTACAGAGATAAACATTTGTTTATAGTCTGGTTTTGGAAATAAACTTGATGTAAGAATCTCTTGGGCAAAATTTGGTCGAAAACCTATCAAGATTATTCTCCACATCATTTGAGAATGTGTTTTCTCAAAATTAAACATACTTATTTAAAACAGTCAACAGTGAAGGCCTACGTAATATTCAGGAGGGAAATTCCAGACGGTACAAACTGACGACAAAACCAAGTTGCCTACATACCTACTCCTGGGAAACCTGACCGAAAAGCCCCAAATCTGCATAATTTGGCATTGCATCCAGACTCAGTTTGAATGCTCTCTGCTAAATTCTCAACAGCAATATGCCCCAGTACAAAGGCACCTTTGTTCTCCCATCTAGCTAATCAGTTTCCAGCCACTGGGAAAAGAAATATTTTGGCAGAAGGCCAGGGTGCAGGGTGTTGGTTTAAAGTGTAAAGGTGAATGTCCGCAGGGCCTGGGGCTGCCCTCCTACCTGGGCCTGCGTATCAGAGCAGCAAACTCGGAGAGGGCAGGCCGGGGACTCCGCCATAGCGCGAGCCCAAGCCCACTCTGCAGTGGGCGACAGTTCTTTCACAGGCCTGCAGGCACCCCTCCCTCACCCGGGACTAGCTGACCATCTCAGCTAACCGAGCAGCCACACTGGACTTCTCACTTCTGTCCTTCGCCTGCACAGGAGCCCTGCAGGGCCTCCCTCTGACCCTCATAGTCTTAAAACATTAATTCTGAAAAGTCTCCTTATCTCATTTATCAGCTCAGGAGAAAACACAGATACAGACATAAAAGCCTCCAGGGAGCAAAAGCAAATCTGAAAAACAATCAAACAAATAAACAAACAGAAAAAAACCCCCGCAGCTCTGGGAGAACCTCCTGCCCGCATGCCTGTGCAGTAACAAGAGCAGGCCCATCAAGATGTTCTGGGGACGAGGCCCCGGCTGAAGCTCAGAGGAAGACAGGGAAGAATGAAGAATGTTAAAGAGATCCAACCCAGGTGTTGATAACCTTTTTCTGTCAAGAGTCAGACGGTAAATGTTTCAGGTAGTGCAGGCCAGACTCTCTTGCAAAAGAAGCCACAGGCCACACATAAAAGCAGAGACGTGCTCCAAGAAAACTTCATTTACAAAGATAGCCAGCGGCCCCGGCTCACCAGCTGGTGTGCTAATCCGAAATGGTTAAATGTATCATCTGGCAACCTTAAGGAACGAAACATCAATTGTGGCAATACTCAAGTTCTCCAGACCCCTTCATTTCCTAAGAGAAAAAAAGAGCAGTCGCCACATATTTCATCAACACCTACTACGCGCAGGCCTTGCTCTGGGTGAGATGTGGGTGCCGAGAACGGCAATAAGCACTCTTGTCTTGCAAGTGTTTGAGTGGGGACCTGGCCCGGTTTGTGGGGTGAGGCCAGGCTTCTCTAAGGTCTCTGCTGAGACCAGTAAGGCAGGCAGGACTGGGGCAAGACAGGTCCTGGGATGGGACACAGTGAAGAGCCAGGCAAGGGGTGGACACAGGAGGGGGGAGCCCAGAACAAGTTAGAGGTGGCCAGGGCCAGACAGACAGGCCTAAGGGGTTGGGCAGGATCCTCAGGGCTGTGGACTTTACCCTAAGGGCAACGGGAGGAAACCAGGATTTCAAAGGAGACTGAAGGCTTTTCCACACAGCTCACTGTCTGTGAGCAGGAGGGCATGGGGGTGGGGGGAGCCACTTGCCTGGCCTGCAGCTGAGGCAGTAAGATGGGAAAACACATTTGAAAAATAATTAGAGCACAGTTTTAATACGCTTGGTGACTAACTGCGAAGTGTCAAAGGTGACACTCGAGTTTCTGCTATGACCAAGTGGTGTCATAGGCTGAGGTGTCACTCCACAATTTCCTTTTACTATTTTGCTTTTCTATTTCTGGGGTCAGGCCTTTTGTTAAAATATACTGTAAAACTTATTGTTAAAATATATGTCTGTTAGAGGATTTTAAAATTAAGCTAATTCGTTAAAATATAACCTAAAAATACACCTACAAAAAAATGCCCAAGGTCTTGGAGATGATTTAGCTGTTCAGGGACAAGTGTCTGGGCCACAGGCCATGTTCATGTAAAAGCAAATCTGAAAAATCTGAAAAAATCTTGTCCTAAACAAGATGAAGTCTAAAATAAGGCCCTTCTAGTTTCTAGCAGACTCTGAATAAATTCCAAGATGTGAACATAGCTAATGTCATACAAAAACAGAGAGTAGGGGTCAGTGAGTGGTGTGGTGGTTAAGGCACTGGACTCCCACATGGGTGACGACATGGTTCAAGTCCTGGAGCTGGTGGCTTGCTTACCCCCTCCCCCCCCCCCCCCCCCCCCCCCGTGAACACACATGCCCGATAGCAAAATTAATAAATACAATTAAAAAAAAAAAAGACAGTGGTATTAGACCTGGCAAGGAGCCTGTGCTAAAATGTATCAACATACCCAGGACATGGCTGATGACTTGTTGAGAAGCTCTGAAAAAATGTTTCCCTCTCTGTATTTCAAACATTTCAGAATTGACCAGGGTATTTTTATTTATTTTATTTTTTAAGATTTTGCCATAGGGCACATACATTCCTGGAAGACAGACAAAGAAGGGAAGTGCGAAATCACCTCTCAGAGAG
This sequence comes from Tupaia tana, assembly GCA_026018925.1. Lineage (NCBI taxonomy): Eukaryota > Metazoa > Chordata > Mammalia > Scandentia > Tupaiidae > Tupaia > Tupaia tana. The sequence goes on from JAKSZU010000015.1 coordinate 14,550,669, forward strand.
GATGGCCACATCGCAATCCCTTCTCTTCCATTCTCTTCTCAGGATTTTGGGCACACACACACACGCACCTGGCATGACTTTTAAGCCATCAGGTACAGGGATCCAGCACCTTAACCACCTGCTGGTCCGACCTGGGTATTATTTTTTTAAAGAATTATTTATTTAATTTTATTTATTCATTCATTTATGTTAATTTGACCAGACACACACACACACACACACACACACACACACAGGGAAAATGAGAAAGCAAGTGACCAGGTCTGGGATTCAAATCATGCTTGACCATGTGGGAGTGTCTAGCGCCTTAACCACCACACCACCTGCTAGTCCCTGACCTGGGTATTTTTAAAGGTGCAACTTTTGGGACCAACGGTTGGCATAATGGCTATGTCACTGGGCTCCCATGTAGTACACTGAGGTTCGAGTCCCGGACCCAGTGGCTTTAAACTCACGTCGGGAGCGTATGCGTGCATGCCCAAGATCCCAAGATGAGAACGGAGAAGGGATTGCGGCGTGGCCATATGCCCTAGGGGGTGATTTCTTGCTTTCTCTCTCTCTGAGGAGTGCATGTGCCCGATAGCAAAAATCTTTCAACGAAAAGAATTAAAGGTGCAACTTTTAAATATTTTCTAGGGCTGGCCCTGTAGCCTAGTGGTTAAGGGAAACTGAAACCCACAAAGCTGACCACGGTTGAGTCCCCTGCCCCAGCGTCTTGAAAAACATGCCTGCCACGTGTACATGCCGAGAACCAGAAAAAGATGGAGAGACGGAGGAGGAGGGCTGCGGTGTGACCACGCCCCCCACTGCGGCTGCTTTCTCCCTCTCTCAGCCAAGTGCAAGTGCCACCTGGCAAAGAATAAAACATTTCTAAAACTGCTTGGTGCACAGTAATAACCTAAACAAGACAAAAACAATTTCTTATTTTGATTTTTTTGGCCAGAGGGCATATGTATGGAGAGGGGGAGAGAGAATCTGTGTGTGCATGCACACATGTACAAGAGCAAGCACCCCCAAGAGGGCCTGGGCAGGCCACAGCCTTTCGTTCTTCCATCTCTCCATCTTGTCAAGACCCTGCACACACACGCACGTGCCCGGCATGTTCTCCAAGCTGTCAGAGCTGGGATCTGACCCGCCGCTGTTCGTGTGGGATCCGGCTCCCTCTGCTCAGTGCTCAAGCTACAGGGAGCCTGGGAAACTGTCGCCAGAACCATCTCGTCTCCCTCTCCCAAACAGATTACGCTAAACGCTAGACTTCAACAAGGATGGGGGGGGGGGGCAAAAGACCTGGAATCCCCTTTAAGAAAGTAACTTTCAGGACCAGCAGTGGGCGTAATGGCTATGTCGTTGGACTCCCATGTAGTCAACTGTGGTTCGCGTCACGAACCCGGTGGCTTAAACTCACGCAGGGCGCATGTGCGTGCGTGCCTAAGATCCCGAGAGGAGAATGGAGGAGAAGGGATTGCGGGACCATCCCCCCAGAGGGTGATTTCTCGCTTTCTGTCTGTCTTTCTGGTGAGCACATGCGCCCTATAGCAAAAACCTCTCAAAAAAAAAAAAAAAAAAAAAAAAAAAAAAAAAAAAAAAAAAAAAAGAAGGAAGGTAACTTTTTATTTGAAAAAATTATTTAATTATTTTAATTTGACCAGAGAGAAACAGAGGAAGAGAGAGTGAGAGAAAGTCAGAAAGCAAGTCACCAGGTCCAGGACTCAAACCACACTCGGTCATGTTTAAGTCTAGGTCTTAAACTTTCTCACACCACCTGCCGGCCAGAAAGTAACTTCCAAGTTATCAGGTTGTTTTGTTTCTGGTCCCATAAGAAATCCCTAGAAATAGAGTATGGGGTTTTTCTTCTAAAAATAAATTGTTACAAAACAAAACTTTTCAAGATATGAAACGCTATCTTCAAGGTCATATTTAACAGTGAGTTGTTTTGTTTTTTTATAAGAGGGATTTTTTTTTTTTGCTATAGGGTGTGTTTGCTCACCGGAAAGACAAAGAGAGTTGAAGAGACAGAAAGTGAGAAATCACTCCTGGGGGCGATAGCCATGCTGCAATCCCTTCTCCTCTATTCTCCTCTTGGGATTCTGGGCACACATGCACATACACACACCTGGCATGAGTTTTAAGCTGCAGGGTCCAGGACTTGAACCATGGTCAACCAAGTGTGAGTCAAGTGACGGAACCATTACACCATCTGCTGGTCCCCAACAGTGAGCTTTTACTGCAAAGAAATTTTATTTAGTAGAGTATCATATTTTATTCCTTTTACAAATTATTTATTTATTTAATTCCATTTGTTGTGTTATTTTAAAAATTTGACCAGAGACAGAGAAAGGAAGAGCAAGAAAGCAAGCCGCCAGGTCCAGGACCTGAATCACAGTCAGCCATGTGGGAATCCAGTGCCTTCCGCCACCACGTCACCTGCCAGCCTGAGTACTATATGTATATATTTTTAAAGAATTATTTCATTTAACTTTATTTATTTTAATTTGACCAGAGAGGGACAGAATGAGAGAGAGAGAGAGAGAGAAAGTGAGAAGGCAAACTGCCAGGTTGGGACCGAAACCACGGTCGGCTCCATGGGAGTCCGGTGCTCTGCCACCTGCCGACCCCGAGAGTATCATATTTGGAAAGATCACATTATTTTTAATTTTAATTTTTTTTGAGAGATTTTCGCTATAGGGCGCGTGCGCTCGCCAGACAGACAGAGACATAGAGACAGAAAGCAAGAAATCACCCCCAGGGGGGATGGTCACGCTGCAATCCCTTCTCCTCCATTCTCCTCTTGGGATCTTGGGCACGCACACACACGCGCCCAGTGTGAGTTTTAAGCCACTGGGTCCGGGATGCGAACCGTGGTCGACTACGTGGGAGTCCAGCGACATAGCCATTACGCTAACTGCTGGTTCCAAAAGATCACATTATTTTGAAATGTAAAATGGTTTTGAAGTTTGTTTTTTAAAAAACCACTTGGTACCATATCAAGTATAACTGTCGCCCTGTTTATTCCCTAATTAAATCAGCAGGCCAAGAAAACAGAAAATGCGTTGTAATTAAGCTGTAAAATGTAACCATAGTTAAATGTCATGCTTTCTATCAGTCTCCTCAATTTAATGTGCACGGAGGTCTACCTAAAACCAGCTTTCTCCCTAAGCGTTTGTTCAACTATATGGCAAAAGAAAAAGCATGGGGGCCACCAGGTGGTGGCAGGTAAGGAGGCTAAATTCCACACGGCTGTCGAGTACGGGATCTAGTAGGTAGGGAGCACACCAAGTGTGTGAGTGTGTGTGTGTGCGTGTACGTGCGCGTGTGTGTCCGTCCAAAATCCTGAGAAGAGAATGGAGGAGAGACTGTGGCATGCCATCCCCTCTGGGGATGATTTCTCTCTCTCTGTTTCTGGCAACCACAAGTACTCTATAGCAAACTCAAAAACAAAAACAAAAACTCGACCTCAACAAGACCCCCAGTGCACTGTGTCAGTCTGCCCCCGATTCAGACTTGGAACCTTCGGATAAGTGAGTTCTCACATATGAATGGAAAGCGATTCTGAGTTTTCACAGGTCATTGGTAAAGGGGACGGTGGGAGCTTCAGACAGGTGGTCGGAAAGGGCCCCTCTGACGAAGTATTTGAGCTGAGTAAGATGAGGCAGCCACGGAAAACATTAAGGGTTCCTAATCGAGGGAAAAGTTAGGCCAAAGCAGACACAGCAGCAAGCTCACCCCATGAGAGGAAGACTGCCACTGTGCGAGAAGGAAGATGAAGGGGAGTCTAAACCGCAGAGGGTTTTACTCTGATAGCAAATGGAGGCCACTGGAGAATTTTAAGCAGGAATGAACTGGCCAACCTATTTTTCATTTCTTGCTGAAGTCATTCTTGTATTACATTTACACACACACACACACACACACACACACACACACACAGTTTGCTGCAGGGTGCATGCCCTTGCCAAAGAGAGAGACACATAGGGAAAGTGAGAAATCACCCCCCAAATGGGATGACCACACAACAATCCCTTCTCCTCCATCCTCCTCTTGGGATTTGGGGCACACACACACACACACACACACACACACGCCTGGGGTGTTTTTCAAGCCATCAGGTCTAGGACTCAAACCACATAGTTTATCATGTGAGATCCTGCCACCTTAACCTCCGAGCCACCTGGTAGCCTACATTTATTCGTTCATTTTAGAGAGATTTTTGCTATAGGGTATGTGTGCTTGCTGGAGAGATGAAGCGAGAAATCACCCCCCATGGGGGACTGCCACGCCTCAATCCCTTTTCCTCCATTTTCCTCTTGAGATTTTAGAAGTGCACACACACACACACACACACACGTGCCCAGTGTGATTTTCAAGCCACTGGGTCCAGGACTCGAACCATGGATGGCCATGTGGGAATCCATCACCTTAACAATACCTGCTGGCCCCCACATTTATATAAATATATTTTAAGAATTTTTTTCCCCCTTATGGCATGTGTACTTGCCCAGGGCAGAAAGAGAGGTGCAGAAACAGTGAGAGGGAAAGCGAGAAATCACTCCCTAGGAAGGATGGTCACACAGCAATCCCTCCTCCTCCATTCTTCTCCTGGGATCTTGGGCACGCACGCATAAGTGCCTGGTGTGATTTTCAAGCCACTAGGTCCGGAACTCAAACCACAGTTGGCCATGTGGGAGTCCAGTGACATAAGCACTATGCCACTTGCTGGTCTCCCACATTTATATTTTTAAACACTAGTATCCTTCTGTTGAATGGACTGTCTACTTCCAAACCAAGTTCTAAGGGCTATTAATAATATTGGACATTTTAAACTCTACTACACAGAAAACTATTAGTTCACATAGAAACAAACATTTCTAAATTGCAATTCCTACAACAAAAATAAAAACCTTCAATGTCTCAAAAACTTTACCATTCAGTAAATAAAAATCTAAAAAGGAAAAAGCAGACGGTCAACTTTAAAAGATGTTAGGATTCATTCCATGATTTTGCAAGTGTTCAACAATTCCAGTAGCAAAGCATGTGGTGGTATAACCCAGCCTCTATAATCTTTCTAACAAAGGGGACAATTCAACAAAACTTGGTCACATGGCTGTAGTTTAAAAAGGCATTCTGTATTTGAATACACATTCCAAATAGCAACTAAATTTTTAATGAAAATTACAATCGCTAAGTAGATAGGTCTATTATTCAACAATAATTATTTAAATTAGTCCGTTTAAAATGACACGTTCCATTTCAATGACTGTCTTCCCCTGTCCTGGCCCACTGCTCTTCCTTCCCCAGCACTTTGTACATAGCTTTCCAAGGCTCCAGCAGCCTTCAGTTCAGCCGGTCCCTCTGTCCCCTTCAGAGCTCAGCCACGGCCCACCTGCCGACCTTCTAACCTAACCAGTCTCTAGATTTCTACCCCAGATTCCAGCCTACTACCTCTGGTCTCCTGCGTGACATTTTCGACTCACTACCCTGCTGAGATTATTTAAAAGCCAGGCCAGGGACCGGCAAGTGGCATGGTGGTTATGGCTGACCATAGTTTGAGTCCCACATGGCTGACCATAGTTCGAGTCCCGGACCTGGTGGCTTGCTTTCTCACTTTCCTCTCTCTCTCTCTCTCTGGTCAAATTAAAATTAATTAATTAATTAATTAAATTGAATAAAATAATTAAAAGGAAAAAAAAACCAGCCAGGCCAAATGGCGGCGTGGTTCATAAAGCTGCTGGATCCCAATTCCACGTGGCCAATTTTGTGGTTTGAGCTCCAGACCCGTTTGAGTTCCTGTGGGTGTGTGTATATATGTGTATGTATGTATGTGTGTGTGTATGTGTATACGTGTGTGTGTGTGTGTGTGTGTGTGTGTGTGTGAGAAAGGGACCCAAACCCAGAGGGGAGGGCTGGAGGAGAAGGGACTGTAGTATGATCATTCTCCATGGGAGGTGTTTTCTCATTTTTCCTCTCCTTGTCTGAGTGCATGTACCCTCTGGCAAATTTTTTTAAAAAGAAACATTATTTAAGAGCAAATTCATAATTTTCTTTCCCAAACCAATCTTTTTCCAAACTCTACTTGTTTATGACACTGTCTCAGGCATCATGCTCAAAACTGTGGGGCTTCTTTGTGGGGCTCCCGTCAACTCTTCCTGGTCAGCTATGAAGCTATGAGTGAGGTGACTCTCCAGGGTTCCCCTCCTTTCTCCCCCCTCTCCCCTCCACTGGGGCGGCTTCCCAGCCAGCCTCCTCCCTTCTCCAGGGCTGCTCCTGCCTCCCTCTTAGAAGGCTGCCGCCCAGGCCGATTTCTCCTGAAACACCAGATCAGTCTTCCTGAAGTCACTCTGACTAAACCACACCCCTGGCTAAATATTGAGACGCCCATCTCAGGGGTCTTTGGGAAAATTAGTCTCTCTGTGTGTGAAAGTATTTTGTAAGTACCAGTGATATAGACCGAAGTCCTCCTTAGAGGTTAATTTTGTGAGTGGACTTCACCCTTAGAGGTTTATTTTGTGAGTTTTCCTCCAAACACAAAAAGAAAAGATACATAATCAGAGGAATTTCAAAGGCTAGGGAGTGGCCGGTGCTTATCAACTGTCTGCAAAGAAAGCTTTACCTTCCAGGGTAACCCCTCCCGGCTCTGAGGCTCTGAGACTCGCTGGGCTGGTTTACGAACATGGCCAACATGGCCAGGCTTCCCTTATCCTAACACCAGGCTCAACGCTCTCGGGCTGGCTTCCCAAAGATAAAGACATAATTGGAATATATGTAAGGATTCCTACTCCGCTCACTGCAAACACACACACACACACACACACACACAGGAGGCTACGAGGCACAAAAATAAGTTTTACGACTCAAAATATTTACGTTTGAAAATGCTTGCCAAATAGCAGTCATTTCAAATGTTCCTTTTTTTTTTTCCTGCAAAACTCATATCAATGTTTACATCTTTCTAAAATAATGACTTGCTATCTCTAGCTCCCAGATAATTAATTTTATGCTCTCCTATGGAAAATTATTCTAAAAGGGAAAAGAAAGAATACCTTTGCTGGCTGTCTACTGTAAGCCAGGCCCTGCCCTTAGCTCATTTCATCTTCACAGTGACCCTGTAAGAGCCTTTATTTGCCCTGGAAGCCAAGACCTCGGCCCCTGAGGACCATGAAAGGGCTCTGCTTCAACTCTCTGCTGACCTGGAAGCTGGCTACCACCAAAGAGCTGGCACGCTCCCGATTCTAAAACCATACTCTTCGCTTCACATAGAATGTTTATTTATTAAGTTTGTGGCAAAGTCTGTGCACCCTATCGACGGGGGAAATAAAACGACTTTTCTCAACGCTGGTACTCACCCTTCTTCTGTATAAAAATCCTTAGCAGGGGATTGGCCGTGGACACAGCTTTGTGGTAATTATCGTCGTTATTTATAGGCAGTAAGTCTCCGTGGATGTCTGCGTAGCCCACTAAAACGTCAACGTTGGGTATCTTATGAACGTGCTGCAGTAATCCATAAAACTCCTCAAATTTTCCCGGTTTTGATCTTTCCAGTGAAAACCGACGAAATTCAGCTCCAAACTACAGATATAACAACCACATTAGGATTTTTTTTTAAAAAAGTAATAGAAGGACTCGATTTGAAAATATAAGTCATAAAAAAAAATAGCACACATAGTATTTCTCGTAATAAAGAGGATTAAGGGAAAACCTTCATTTGGGGCCAGCTGGCAGCACAGGCGTAGCGCGGCACTGTCAGTGACCACAGGAGGGTCCCACGTCCACACTGGGGGCCTCACTAGGACGCTGCACATGCGCCCATGATCCAGGCTGGCCAAAGCACGGGTGGACTGTGGGGTCAAGCTGTCTTTCTGTTTATGTCTCTTTTACTTATGGAAGAAGTAAATGAAGCTTTTTGTAAAAGAAAAAAAAAAGAAGAGAGTCTGTTGTCAGAATCTCATTATCAGGAGATAAAAAAGAACAAGAATGGCACAAGAACGTGCCTCTCCGCTGGTCTCTGAAGGGCGTCCCCTTTAGGAGATGCAGGCTGGACGCCATCCCTCGGGGACCCGGTACTCCACTGGGGACTTCCTGCACGGTGACTCAGCTCAAACCCTGCCGGAGGCCCAGCGCTGACAGCACACTCTCCTGACTCAGTCCTGGGGACAAGGATGAGCCCAAGCCTTTATTTTGACCATGAGCGAAAAGCATCTAAGCTTCCTCTGCTGTAAGAGTAACTAAAATTTCCAAATGTAGCAAGAATCATTACCAAAAATACAAACTACAAAAGGGAGACTTTGGGCTTCTGGGTGTTAGCATATGACAGAGCCGGAGTAAACCCCAAGACAGAGATCTAGAGATCAAACATCTCTCCGCGGTCAGTGAGGACAGCAGCTTTCCCGTCCTGAGTCCTCATCCTACCACTGCCCCTGAACGCCAGGACGTGCTTCTGCGCCTCACACGATGCTGGGCCGCTCCCCCTCGCCAATTAGCGGTGAAGAGAGTAATTACTGCACGGAGGTATCCAGGGATCCCACAGGCAGGGGGAAGGCGAGGTCCGGGTGCCGGATGCCATGCTGCCGAGCTGGTTCTCAGCCTGCTCCTGACACCTCGCGCTCCTAAGGCCAAAACATCGCGTGGCTCTCACTGGCACCAGGGACCGACTTCCTTGAGGCCACAATAGCCAGGATTTAGACCTTACTGTGGGGCCGGCTCGGCCTCTCAAGTGTGGAGCCCTACGAGAGGTCAACCAGCCTTCCCCCAAGAGTCCCAGTCACAAAACTCAGGGAGAGGCTACGTAACCGCGACCGCCCCCTAGGAACCACTGTGGGCTCAGGCAAGTCCTACGGTTGGTTTAAAAACATTGTTTCAGGGACCAGCAGTTAGCGTAATGGCTATGTCGCTGGACTCCCACGTAGTCGACCGCGGTTCGAGTTCCGGACCCGGTGGCTTAAACTCATGCCTGGCGCGTGTGCGTGCGTGCCCAAGATCCCGAGAGGAGAATGGAGGAGAAGGGATTGCGGCGTGGCCATCCCCCCTGGGGGGTGATTTCCTGCTTTCTATCTCTCTGTCTCTCTCTGTCTGTCTGGCGAGCGCATGCGCCCTATAGCAAAAACCTCTCCAAAAAAAGAAAAAAAAAAAACAAAACAAAAACAAAAACAAAAACAAAAAAACAAAAAAACATTGTTTCAGGACACGGTCTCTCCTCGCTGCGTTCCTGTTTGAGCCTCCTGAGTGGCTGAGGCTGAGTCCCCTTGGCCTCCCATGTGGCCTCAGCCTGCTGAGAAGCGGTGCCTGCAACCTCAGCTAGGCCTAAAACGTTTTATAAACAAACGTTTGCCAAGTATGTTGACCACTGACCTCGTTTTTCCTCTAAATATCACCATGAGCAAGAAATCCTAATGTCCCGTGGGCGTCACCCAGAGAAAGCGACGATCTGGTACCTCGAACAGCTTACAGGTGTCAACTCATTTTCCCAGAGGCCCTATGAGATATCTACATCCATTATTTTTGATCTTTCTAGAAACTTCTTCTGCCTTGCTCAAACCCATACTTGTTGGTTTTAAATTAAAAAAAAAAAAAATTCACTAAAACTAGAACTGGCAGATGGCATGGTTAAGGGCACTGGATTTCCATACGGCCGACTGCCGTTCGAGTCCCGGACCCAGCAACTTGCTTTCTCCCTGTCTCTCTCTCTTGCTCACTCTGTCCCTCTCTGGTCAATTTAAAATAGATAAAGAAAAGTTAAACAATTATATATATATATATATATTTAAAAACTCACTAAAACTACCTCTAACTCCTACTAAATAATTAAAATAGTTTCCAAAACACATTCCTGACATATAAACACTAACATTTGTCAAGAAAATAAGGTGACTCAGACTTAAAGCTCTCAAAAAGTTTAGTCACACCGTCACGTTACAAAGTAAATAAAAACCCAGGTAACACCCTCCCTATCAGAGCTGGTCTTATGATGTTATCAAAAGTCACAGTTTCTCCTCCATTTTCTTTATTTAGGTGCCATGACATAAGGTGGCTGATGCCTTTCTGATTCATCCATGGGGTTTATCAATCCCTCGACATATAAATGGGAAAAACACTTAATAATTTGACACTTTAGGGTTTCAATGTTTTTGCTAAAGGTTTTGGGTGAAAATTCTTCATTGGACTTTTTTTCTAATTGCTAAACCGCTGTGATGAAACAATGGAAAACCGTATGGCTTCACGTGCCCTTTCGCAAACTTTTTGGGGGGGGACTGTTATGCTTCTTGAAGCAAAACAATAGGATTAAATAAAGTTTTGACTACCTAAAGAAAAGTACTAAGATTGAGAAAAACTTCAGGCCCAATCAACAATTATTCACTACATGAACCATTTACAACTTTTCCTAGTCTGGTCTAGTCTGTCAGCCATCCAGAACAGACTCCTACCCCCAGAATCTGTTGGCACATTCTAGAAATGCAAACTTCATTTTAATATCCTATTTGTGTATGGAAAATAATTAGGAAATTTTATGGCATAGAGACTGTTCCAAGGTTATTAAAGGGCACCACGATGATTAGGAACTTTCTCAACTCTAAAGAAACAATTAGGAAGATAAATCAGTTACCAAAGAAGTCATAAGACAGCTGGTATCATAAATTTAACTATAGAGAGGTTTACATTTCCCCTTATTTTTGTTATCTGTTATCATTTTTCCCTTCTATGCCCAAGGACAATAAACTTGACACTCCTGTTTACTATGCAGAAGGGAATAAAAAGCAGAGATCCTAAAACAGGGATCTGCAGCCTAGTTTTGTTACAACGTCTTAGCAACTGTTTTGTAAAAAGCTGCGGTATCACTAAAGCAGTGTAAAAGGAAACACTGTTTCACTAATCTGTGCAAGTATCTCTTAAATGGTTAAGATGACAAATGTTTTATTCAATCCATTAAAAATAAATGTATCAATTTAAAACATAAAGGGTCAAAGACATCCTGGAAACAGTCCTTTAGAAGCTCTATCAACAGGCAGAGAGGCCCCTCCCTGCTCTCACTCTTTCTCAAGAAAGCTCAGTTCTGTTTGAGACATGGGTCGCTAAAAGTGCAGTCTGGCAGGTCAAACACATAACAAACAGGTAGACCCAAGCATGTGCAAGGTTCAGAAATCAACTAACAACGGAGAAAGGCAAAAGCCCAAAGCGTAAACCCCAGGTGCTCACGGTTTCCTAGTTCTAGATACAAATCACTATTGGACTGTATGTAACGGGGTACGCAGTCTCTACTCATTTTTTCCTATGATAAAATATTAAAAACTTACTACCAAAATAAGGACGATGCACTGAATCTCAGGATTATGCAATAGCACAAGTGTTTTCTTTTCCTTTTCCTTTTTTTTTTTTAAGAGAGATTTCTGTTATAGGGCACATGTGCTGGCCAGAGAGGCAGAAAGTGAGAAATAACCCCCCGGGGTGATGGCATTGCTGCAATCCCTTCTCCTTCAGTCTCCTCTCGGGATTTTGGGCACGCATGCACACATGCCAGGCGTGAGTTTGAAGCTACTGGGTCCAGGACTTGAACCACAGTCAGCTATGTGGGACTCCAGTGACATTATCACTATACCATTTGCTGATCCCACAGTGTTCTTTTCCTCAACTCCCACAAACCCAAACTAGATTTCTAACAGAAATGCTAAGTCCCAGAAGGGCAACCACTGGGTGTGCGACTATGACCACTACACTGCTACAGGAGAGGGTCATGTATTTTGCCTCATCTTAACCCTTTGGTTAAAGCAAGGCACTTCAATCTGCCATGCTGTGTCCCATGGAGGACAAGGGGAGGAGCATATTCCTTTTTTTAAAAGAATTATTTTATTTATTTATTTATTTATTTTTATTTATTTATTTTTTAAAAGAATTATTTAACTTTATTTATTCATTCATTTATTTCAATTTGATCAGAGGGAGAGAGAGAGACAGAGACAGAGGGAAAGTGAGAAAGCAAGCCACCAGGTCCAGGACCTGAACCATGGTCAGCCATGTGGGAGTGTCCAGCACCCCAACCACCATGCCACCTGCTGGTCCCTTATTTATTTATTTTAATTTGACCAGAGAGAGAGAGAAAGCAAGCCACCAGGTCTGAGACTCGAACTATAGTCTGCCATGTAGGAGTCCAGTGCCCTTAACCATCATGCCACCTGCCAGACCCAAGGGTAAGAGCATATTCCTTACACAGCTACAATTACATTTAAAAATTTCTTTCATGAGAAAGTAAGAGACAGGTACCCCCAACGAGGTCTTCATGTTGCAACCCATCCCCAGGCTCGGCTGACCTGAATTACAGGCATGGGTGACTGGGTCTAACATGTTCAGGGAGAACCTGGGACATGAACCCAGGACCCCTTCCCTTGTCAGCTCAGTTGTATTACCAGGACACCACCACCTTGGCCCTGCAATTGCATTGCTATGGTGCCTATCCTGGTACACGAGTTCTTAACTTGCAAATGACGTTAAAAATGAGGCTGAAGCAGCTGGACCCAGTGGTTTGAAAAACAGGCCAGGTACCTGTGCATACATGTCCAAAATCCCAAGAGGACACCGGAGAAGGGACTGCAGCGTGGCCATCCTCCTTGGGGATTGATTTCACATTTTCTCTCTCTCTCGCTCTGTCTCCTTGGCCAGCACACACTCCCTATAGTGACACTATACATACGTGTGTGTATGTGCATGCGCGTGTGTGTTAAAAGCGAAGGTAGATTTTTCTTCAGATTCTCAGCTACAGAAACTTACACAACTTACACAACTATTCTCCCCACAGGCTCCAAGACACTTCCCTTACTCTACTGTACTTCACGCAAATCACACCTGCTTTCTGCATTCTTCCTAGAAGTCTTGCCATTCGTAATGGTTTACTATTTTTGAAGTTGATATGCTTTTACTTTTTCTTTTAGTTGTTTTTGGCCTTCTCAATTCTATTTTCAATTTTCTCTGGATGCAGTCAATATCCTGATTTATGTTCTATAGTACAAGAAGGTTTTAGCCAAGGCTTTGTAAAAGCAGCGTGGTAACCTCAGTCTTCCCATCTCAGACTTCTCAGAGAAGTGAACTAGAGTAAGTCTCGCTGGGCTCTTCAGCTCAGGAAACGCTTGCTGAAAACGTCCCGTAGCTGCAGACCACCTTCAAATTCCAGCTCAAACCGCCCTTTGGAAAGCATTCCCTAGCTAATCCCTACAGACTACCCTGCTCATCGAGCCTTGGGATTTAGGAATTCAGTGGATACCGAAGTAATTATCAGCAGGTCGGCATACCGTTGGCCAAGGGTGAAAGCACTTGATGTGAAAGGGAGCAGGATGGAATGAAAAGAGCATCTAGACTCCAACTGTAAAGTGCTACTCCAGGTAAGGCGATAGCGCTAATTTTACAGATGAAGTGCATACCAAAGTTAGAGCTAGAACAGCCCTAGCAGGAAGCGAAGCTAACTTTAAAAGGGCCGGTAGGTTCACTGGGCTCTCTCCTTCGCACCCTTGAACCTCAGAAAAGGGTAAAACGGTGTGACCACGGGGTGTTGTTCCCAGTGCCTTTGACTCAGCGCCCAGCCAGCAGAATCCCACCTGGCCCTCGCATGTTCCGCATCCTCGGTACACGGTGGCCCTTACTCCCATTCTTGCGGACAGGGCTGAGATCGAGGGAAGGAGATTAAGGTCTTCCTCCTACCTGGGCCGAATGCAGGCACGAGATGCCCCCCCACGCACACCGTCGCCGTCCCTTTCTTCCCAAGTTTATTACGCCCAGCCCGGCCCCGCCGTCCCAGACCCCGGGGCAGCTCAGCCCACCGCCCCCCAGCCCTCCGTGTCGGCCGGGCAGGGCCTCTCCCAGGCCCCGGGCCCCCGCTCGTCCCCCCGGGCCCGCGCACCTTGCTCTTCACTTCCATGGTGCCCAGGCAGCCGCTGCCCGCCCCGTGCCGGTGGCTGCGGTTCATGCTGAGCGCCGGCCTCCTCCGGCCCGGCCGCCCCTCACCAGCGCGGGGAGCGAGTGCGCCTCCGGCGGGCTCGGAACCGGGCTGCGGCCCGGGCGCCTCCTCACAGGCACCTGCAGAGGGGCCGTCCGCGGCTCGGCCGTCCGCGCTGAGCTCCACCCGGCTGGCTGCTCACGCGGCGGGACCGAGGGTCGGACTGGCGGCGCGGCGGGCGGGGACGCAGCTCCCTCCCTCCGGGCCTCCGCGGCGGCGGCGACAGCGGTGGAGGCGGAGGAGGGGGCGGAGCGCAGGCTCCAGGCGCCGCAGCCTCGCTCTCGGCCGCCTCCCCTGCGAGCTCACGCGCGCGCGCAACCGAGCCGGCCGGAGCCGCGGCGCGTGCGCGCGCTCACCTGCAGCCTCGGAAGAAGCCTCGGCCGCTAGCGCTCCGCCCACACCCAATAGGAAGCGCGCACCTGCGCTCGCGAAGCCAACCAATCGACACACGGCTCGCTCGGCGCGTGGGCGGGCCGCCTCCGCCAAAGTCCGGCCCACCGCCGCGCGATTGGCCCCGCGCTGGGAGGGAGGGGCGGGATCACCTGAAGCTGGTGGGCCTTCCTCTCCAAACCTAGCAGGAGAGCTGGAAAGCGCATGCGCCGGGCCTGGAGTTTCCGCCCGGGGAAGACAGTGCGGAGGCCGGCCGGAAGCGCGAGCGCACCTGGAGAAGGGCTCTGGCGCTTGGGTCTTCTACGCACGCACGGGTGCGCGCCTGGCTGCCCAGCCCCGCTGGCGCGCGCCAGTCACACGCCTAACCCGAGGGATGGAGGGCGCGGCCGGGACGGTTGCCCAGGCGCCTAGGCACCCGGCTCCCGCAGGCCCCCCGCACCGCTTCCGCTTGGGGATGCTGCTGCCTTCCACGACGCACCCGTCCCCACTGTTTTGCGTCGTGTAGGCGTCCGGCTGCAAATCCCGTTTGCAAAAATCCAAGTTTCCCGCCTCTACAACAGTTACTGGGGGTAGCCCTCTTGGTTTGGATTTGGCCGAAGAGACTGCACCCCCTAAATCCCTTAAGTCCCTAGGGGTCGAATGGGCGCCCTGAAAGAAGGAGAGGGATAAGGTTCTTGGGCTCGCGGGTCCCATCTCCCTAAGGACTTCTAGTCCTGTCTCAGGATGTTCTATTTGTTCCTTTTAAAACAAACAAACAAACAAACAAACACCCTCTGAAACCTTCCCGCTTCCAGCCATTTCTTGGCCGCTTCATGTTTCCACAAATGACAACCTTTGCGTTGTGTTCGTTTCCCCAGTGACCGGAGCTGTGTCCCGGAGTAACCAAACACCGGATCCAGCTCTCTTAAGGCCCCAGAGCTAGTCTCTGCCCTCAGGGACCCTGTTTAGCAGTGGCCTACGGGAGAGAAGGAGACCCCAAGATTCCCCTGTTTTCACCCTCCACCCCATCCCTAGGACTGAAACTCGCCCGGATGGGCAGAAGAGTTGGTTAGGATGCTTTATTCTACCTGCAAGTTCTCCCCTCTTTGCCCTGCCTTCCTCAGAAGTCCTCCTAACACCTCGTACTGCTCACAGAGCTTGTGACAAATTCGTTTCTCTTTTTCCACGTGTGTGCTGGTGAGTTTCCTGAGAAATCCTCCTCTCTCTGCTGAGGCTGAAAGTTCCCCGAAGGCAGGGACACTTCTGCTTGGTGCAGCACAGAGGTGACAGGTATTCAGTACTTTGCTGGGAGCTGAAGCTGGGAGTGTGGCTTATCCAAGCTAAATTAGCACCCCCTTCAAAGATGAGACACCCCCTAGCCCCCTACCCTAGGATTCAACGCACCCAGTGCTTGTGGGGGAGTTTATGATTTTTCTGGCATTCTGGGTGGAACTACAGGTGGATCGGATGTCATCCCAAGCTGAATAATAAATAATAAGGTTGTCTTCTCACACCCTGTGGGAAACCACCTACTGTTTGACTCAGGCTCAGCTGGAAATAAGCCCTGTGCGGTGACCCCATCTGCCGCAGGACCTGTAACTCTCCTAACTGGACCAGCACAGCAATTCTCAACAGTTTCAGTCTCAGGACCCCAATACACTGTTAAAAATGATGGCGGAGCCTAAAATATAGTTTGTGTGTGTTACCTCTATCAATATTTATCGTACTAGAATAAAAACAGAGGCGTGTTGAAAGCAGAATCATACACAGCACACATTCCAATAGTCATTAGTGATGATGTCATCACAGGTCATGCCCCTGCTGGAAAACTCCATCTCACGCTTGTGAGATAACGAGGGTGAGAAGAACAAATGACATCTTAGTACTGTGAGGAGATCTGACGTTCTGAGTTCCTCAGTGAAGGTCACAGGGACTCTCAGGACCACATTTTGATCATCGCTGTGCCAGAAAACATGTCACAGCTTTAGGGATCTCCGTTCTCACTTTCCCACTCAGCAGGCAAGGCCACGCCCCGGGACCCAGACGAGAGGGCCCCGCTCTGTGTCAGCGATTGTTGGGTGGTTGAGTTTTATTACTGTTATCGAGACTGATTTATCAGCCCTTTTCGAAAGGAAGTTCATGGGTGCCAACGCACCTGCGTGGGCCCCACATTCCTGGAGGTGTCGTCACATCCTCCCCCCGCCCCCCAGGCGTGGCATCCCTCTTTATTTGGACTTTCCTTCTAGAAGGGAGGACTGGGAAGGGCTGGGTGAGAGCTTCCTGCATCTCCTAAGTGGAATTTGCTCTGAGGCCTGGGTTACGTGTGTGCCTGGGTTGTGTAAGGAAGGAATGTGGAAAATAGTTGGTATTTGATAGAGGTGAGGTGGAGGAGGGGAACTCTTTCATTCTGAGAGCTGTGGCAGCCACAGGTTTGTTCGCAGGGCAAGAATTTCAGCCTTTCTTGAGATGCCTAAAGTCCAGAGAGACAGCGTCGGGGAGGATTTTTATTCTTGTTTCTTTGGTTTAAACACTGACCCTAACCTCATTTCTCCCCGTCATCCATCCCCACCCCCAAATCTTCAGGCTAAAGCTGATCAAGACCTATGTGTGGAAGGGATGGCTGGTCCCATGCTGGGAGAATTAGTACCTTTGTGTATTAGGCAGATAAGGAAGGTGAATTACAGGACATTATGGACTTTGCAAATTACAGGTTCACAAAATCATTCTGTAGTTGGGAATGGGCTACCAGAGATGGCCTCACCCACATACTGTCAGGCTACCTTACTATCTCCACTGAGAGAAATGCGAGTACACTCTGGTTTATCCTTTGTCTGTTTGCTATAGGGCACATGCACTCGCTGGAGAGAGAGAGACAGAGAGAGAGAAAGTGAGAAATCACTCCCCCAGGGAGGATGGCCATGCCCTAATTCCCTCTCCTCCATTCTTCTCTCAGGGTTTTGGGTATGCACACGCAAGTGCCCGGTATGATATTTTTTTGTTTGTTTGTTTTTAAGAGATATTTTTGTCATAGGGCACTTCTGTTCGCTGAAGGGACAGAGAGACAGAAGGCAAGAAATCATCCCCCAAGGGGGATGGCCATACCACAATCCCTTCTCCTCCATTCTCCTTTGGGATTTTGGGCACAAACGCACACACACCAGGAGTGAGTTTCACCATGTGGGAGTCCAGTCCCCCGCCACTCCCTTATGATTTTACGTTCCTGGGTGTGGAGCTCAAACCACCCCGGACACGTGGAATCCAGCTGCCCTGTCCTCTTTTTCCATACTTTCTGTCTTTAAATTCCACAAACACTCTCTTGTGTTTGTTTGAAATCTACCTTTTGAGGTGGAAAGAGTTTGTAATTTTCCACAATTTTCTTAATTTACGTTTTGCAAAATGATACTTTTTTCTTTCCCTTTTCCTCCAATTCTTAAGAGGAAAAGAAAAAAGGTGGCATTTAAGACATCTGTAATGCCAGTGAACATTTTTCTAAAGGAATTTCTCTTGCTAGCTCTTTTTCTTCTTGATTGCTCGAGTTCCAGTTTTTATGTCGCTGGTTAATAATTCTTTGAAAAAGAGTTGAAGTGTATACTCATGAATTTCAGACTACTCACCGAAGCATGTTAAGCCCTCTAGCTGAGGTGGAATTAAATCACATGATCTGTTTTCTGGTTAGTAGCTTATAATACTTTACTACTTTTTTTTTGGGGGGGTGAAAGGTGGCTAGGATGGTGGTGCTCATAGTTAGGGACACATAAAATGATGTCCCTTTAAAAAGCTAGATGAGGGACTGGCAAGTGGCGTGGTGGTTAAGGGTGCTGGACTCCTGCATGGCCGACTGTGGTTTGAGTCCTGGGACCTGGCGGCTTGCTCTCTCTCTCTCTCTGTGGCTAAAATTGAAAAATAATAATAAATAAATAATTTTTTTTTAAAATTATTTATTTAATTTTATGAATTCATTCATTTATTTTAATTTGACCAGAAAGAGACACAGAGAGAGAGAGAGAGAGGGAAAGCAAGCCACCCAGGTCCAGGACTTGAACCGCGGACGGCCATGTGGGAGTGTCCAGCGCCTTAACCGCCACGCCATCTGCTGGTCCCATTAATTCTTTTTTTTTTAAGAAGATTATAACCTCTGAGGCCAGCAGGTGGCATGGTGGTTAAGGTGCTAGGCTCCCACATGGCTGACTGCAGTTCGAGCCCTAAACCTGATGTCTTACTTTCTCATTTTTTCTCTCTCGCTCACTCTATCCCTTTCTGGTCAAAATAAAATAAATAAATAAATAAGTAAGTAAGTAAGTAAAACAATTCTTTTATATAAATATATACTTATATATATTTATATAAATATATATATAAATATGTGTGTGTGTAAATATATATATATGTATGTATGTGTGTGTGTGTGTATATATATATATATATATATATATATATATATATATATATATATATAATTTATTGAGGAAGTTGGGGGCTCCAGCGCGTAGACCTCTCGGTTTCAGTGTTCTTGCTGTCCGCAGCACCCTCTGCTTCTTTCCTGTATGGCAAGGCCTGGCAGCCAGATTCATCATGTCTATTCTCAAGATCCATGCCAGAGAGATCTTCGACTCTCGTGGGAATCCCACTCTTGAGGTTCATCTGTTTACCTCAAAGTCTCTTCAGAGCTGCTTTGTCCAGTGGTGCCTCAAATGGGGTCTATGAGGCCCTGGAACTGCAGGACAATGGTAAGACTCGCTATATGGGAAAGGGTGTCTGAAAAGCTGTTGAGCACGTAATAAAACTATCGTGCCTACCCTGGTTAGCAAGAAACTCCATGTCGTGGTACAGGAGAATGATGATTGAGATGGACAGAACGGAAAACCAACCTAAGTTTGGTGTGAACGCCATCCTGCGGGTGTCCCTTGCTGTCTGCAATGCTGGAGCCGTTGAGGAGGGGGTGCCCCTGTATCAGCACATTGCCAACTTGGCTGGCAACTCTGAAGTTGTCCCGCCAGTTCCAGCCTTCAGTGTGATAAATGGCGGCTCTCAGGCGGGCAACAAGCTGGCCATGCAGGAGTTCACGGTCCTCCTGGTGGGTGCAGCCAACTTCAGGGAGTCCATGCGCATTGGAGTGGAAGTTTACCACAACCTGAAGAACGTCATCGAGGAGAAATAGGGAAAGATGCCACCGACATGGGTGACAAAGGCGGGTTTGCTCCTAACATCCTAGAGAACAAAGAAGCCCTGGACTGCTGAACAATGCGACTGGGAAGGCTGGCTACGCTGACAAGGTTGTCACTGGCGCGGATGTGGCTGCCTCTGAGCTCTTCAGGTCTGGGAAGTACGATCTGGACTTTAAGTCTCCCAATGAATCCAGCAGATCCAGCAGGTACGCACACCTGACCGGCTGGCTGACCGGTACAAGTCCTTCATCAAGGACTACCCAGTGGTGTCTGTTGAAGACCCCTTTGACCAGAATGACTGGAACGCATGGCAGAAGTTCACAGCCACTGCGGAAATCCAGGTGGTAGGGGACCATCTCGCTGTGACCAACCCAAAGCACATTGCCAAGGCCATGGATGAGAAGTCGTGCAACTGCCTCCTGCTCAAAGTGAACCAGATGGCTCTGTGACCGAGTCCCTTTAGGTGTGCAAGCAGGCCCAGTCCAGTGGCTGGGGCGTGACGGTGTGTCGTCGTTCCGGGGAGACCGAAGATACCTTCATCGCTGACCTGGTAGTGGGGCTCTGCACTGGACAGATCAAGACAGGTGACCTTGCTGGTCTAAGTGCTTGGCCACATACAACCAGCTCCTCAGAACTGAAGAGGAAGCAGGCAGCGAGGCCACGTTTGCCGGCAGGAACTTCGGGAACCCCCTGGCCACGTAGGCTGAGGCAGGTGACCTGGAGGCCTCTGTCACGAGGTGGCTAAGTAGACTCTGACTTCAGGCCGAGCATGCTCAGCCAGCACTTGCAGGGCCTCAGGTAGTCAGTGCCCCTCTCCCAGGTCTGTGGTGCTCACGCCGCTTCCTTCAAACTTTGGCTACCTGGAGCCCTGGCAGAAACCCTTACTCTGTAATCATGTGATTGGCCCAAGTCATTTTTCCCTCCTCTCGCTTCACACCAAGTGTCTAGAACCACGTGCACCTCCAGTGTAATCTCTCACAAGCTAGATTGGTTTTGTGTGCAAAATATATATATATATATATATATTATATGTGTATACACACACACAAACACACACACACACACACACACACACATATATATAGTTAACTTTATCTTTTTTTTAATTTGCTACAGAGCATGTGCATTCACAGAGAGAGACTATGCCGGGGGCGTAGTGGCTCCCGCCATATAGAAAGCAAGCTGCCAGGTTCAGGACTCAAACCATGGATGGCCATATAGGAGTCCAGCACCCTTAACTACCTACCATGCCACCTGTGGGCCCCAATTTATATATATAGTACACACATATACATATATACATATATATAGGGGGGGAGAGAGAGAGAGAGAACCTCGATGTCCCTGGATGTCCCTGTAGGTGAAACCCATCTTTGCTGGAGGCAGTTTGCACCAAGCACCGTGCTTGGGTTTTGCCCTGGGTTTGGTCCCGCCAGGAGTTTGCTCTCTGACCCTTTCCTGCTCTGGGTCTCCATTTCTCCATCTGTAAATGCAGGCATCAGATAAGATCAGCCCCACACTCTCTTCCAGCTCATAACATGCTATGGCACCCCTGGGGTCATGGTGATTGATTATTATTTCCACATTACCAGGATGAGCTGGGACGAAGAGTGCTCTTTCCACCAGCAGCAAGGACAGACCGCAGTTATCAGCCGAAGTAGTCCAGTTCCCAGGAGATGTTGATGAAGATGATGCTAGTTAACATTTATTTATAAGAGACCTACCAAGTGCCAGGAACTGTGCTAAATACTTTTCCATGGATTAATTTACTTAATTTTAAATTGCATGGGAGCTTTATATTTGGAAGCATTCAACTCATATTGGTTTTTTAAACTGATAGGCATTCGAGCCCTTGCTCTTCCCCTTGCTGGCTGGGTGACCGTGACCCTATTCCCTTAACCTCGCGGAGCCTCCTCTATAAAAGGAGACAGATGGAGGGCCGACCTCCCGATTGTTGCAGGGCTCTGATGAGAAACGATGTGTGAAACTGCTCTGCAAACCATGCAGTGTGGTGCAAATATTAGTGGTTATTCTTTACCAAGTAATGTTGCCTACCCAAGCCTGTAAGAAAATTCTTTGCAATAAGATGGAAGTTAGTATTAAATGAGTTTGTCTTCAGACATGGCAGCTTTACAAGAATTTTTTAATGTTTATTTCTTTCTTCCATGAGTGTGAGAGACAGAGAAAGAGACTGAGACACAAGCCCCTCCAGTGGAGCCTTGACATCCACCCCCAGTTCAGTCAGCCCAGGTCACGGCAATGCGTGTTACATGGCCAGTGAACTCAGGGATGTCTTCGGACATGAAATTGAAGCCTTCCCTTAAGAGTCAGCCTTGGGACCAGCAGTTAGCGTAATGGCTATGTCGCTGGACTCCCACGTAGTCGACCGCGGTTCGAGTCCCGGACCCAGCGACTTAAACTCACGCCGGGCACGTGTGCGTGCGTGCCCAAGATCCCGAGAGGAGAATGGAGGAGAAGGGATTGCGGCGTGGCCATCCCCCCTGGGGGGTGATTTCCTGCTTTCTATCTCTCTGTCTCTCTCTGTCTGTCTGGCGAGCGCACGCGCCCTATAGCAAAAAAACCTCTCCAAAAAAAGAAAAAGAAAAAAAAAAAAAAAGAGTCAGCCTTGTGGGGAGTTGCATTTTACCCCTGCGCTTGGCAACTGTTTTTTTTTTT
Source organism: Tupaia tana (assembly GCA_026018925.1). Lineage (NCBI taxonomy): Eukaryota > Metazoa > Chordata > Mammalia > Scandentia > Tupaiidae > Tupaia > Tupaia tana. The sequence continues at coordinate 14,572,848 of JAKSZU010000015.1, forward strand.
TACTTTTTTTTTTTTTTGATTGCCAAAGGGCACATGCACTAGCCAGAAAGAGACAGAGAGATAGAGAGAAAGAGGGAGAGCGAGAAAGCACCCCCGCAAAGGCACATGGTCATGCTGCAATCCCTCTTCCATTTCTCTGTTGAGATTTTGAGCACATGAATGGTCATGTGCGTACACACACAAATGTATATACTTTATTTTATTTATTTATTTTTTGGAAAAGTTTTTGCTATAGGGTGCGTGCTCTTGCCAGAAAGACAGAGAAAGACAAATCACCCCCCAGGGGGAATGGCCACACCACAGTCCCTTCTCCTCCATTCTCCTCTTGGGATCTTGGACAGACATGCACACGTGCCCGGTGCGAGCTTAAGCCACCGGGTCTGGGACTTGAACCACGGTTGACTACATGCGAGTCCAGCGACATAGCCATCACGCCATCTGCCGATCCCACAAATGTATATACTTTGAGCTGCTGAGATTTGAACTGCAGTTGGCTATGCGGGATCTGCTTTAGCCACTCGTCTACAGGAGTGGCCTACACACGGCAGCTTGGCCTCTCAGAGGCCAAGAGGCAGCCTAGTAATCACTGAGAGTATGACCCTGGCCAGATACCTAGCAAGCCCAGCCTCTGCCATTTCCCAGTTGTGTGACCTTGAGCAAGTTCTTAACTTCTCTGAGCCTCTGTTTCCTCATCTACAAAGGGAGGATAATAAGATAATTAATTATCCTAATTCATGTACAAAGCACTGAGGATAGGGCCCAGCACGCAGTAAAGGCTCCATAAACGCTGCCAACTAGTGTCATTATTGTGTCTCATTATTTTTATTACCTACTGCTGTAATAGAGTTCATTCATGTATCAAGTATTTATTTTTCCTTTTTCTTAAAAAAATAAATTGCTGTAGGGCATGTACTCTTGCCAGAAAGAAACAGGCAGAAGAGAGAGGGAAAGCGAGAATGCACTCCTTCCGGGGGGATGGCCACGCTGCAGCCCCTTCCCCTGGGTGCACACACACACACACACACACACACACACACACGCCTGCTGTGTTTTTTAAGCCACTGGGTCTAGAACTTGAACTGCACAATTGGCCATGTGAGATCCAGCCGCCTCAGCCACCAGGCCACGGGCTGGCCCTGTGTGAAGTGTTTATGAACTCTGACCGTGTACATAATATTGTGGCAAAACGGAGGGGTGCTGTGACCCTCCCATCCAGCACTCCACAGCCCGCAGGCAGAGGGCTCAGCAAACACGCCCTGGCCCTTACTGAGGATCAGACAGCACAGGTAAATGTGGATACGACCGAAATCCTGCCTTCAGGGAACTCGCAGTGTCATGGAGAAATCAGACGCCTGGAGAGAGGAGCAGACTGTGCCCTGGAGGTGGGCACCAAACCGGGCCACGCAAAGTCCACCTCTGGCTCTGCTGCCACTGAACTGTGGAACCCGGGGGACACAGGTGTTAATCTCTCTTTCCTCAGGGATGAAATGAGGATAGAAACAATAGCCATCTTCTTCGATTTTTAAATTTTTGCATTTGTCAGAAGATATGGCCACTCACAGAGAGAGACAGAGAGGGGAAGGGGGAGAAAGCATCCCCAATGGGGTATGGCCTTGGTACCGTCCCCTCTCTCTCTCTGTCCTTTCAGGATCTGGGGGCGTGCACACATGCCCAGAGTGTCCTCCAAGCCACCGGGTCCAGAACCTTGACCACTCCGTCAACCGTGTGAGATCCGGTTCCCTAAACCACCAGGCCACGTGGCCAGCCCCTTCTTTGATTTAAAAAGTACTTACTGAGTACCTCTGTTGTGCCAGGCACTCTTCTACATGTTAAGGAAGCGTTGTTTAAAAAAGAAAATCCCTAATCCTGGAGGCGACCTGCGGGGGGGAGAGACAAACTCACAGGAATTAAATGGTAAGACTGGAGTGATGAGAGCCGGGGAGGAAATGAAGCCGATCAGGGGGCGGGGAGGCCTGTGGGTCAGGTGAGGAGTGGAGGGAGGCAGAGCATGTAAAGCGGGGCTGGGACCAGCAGATGGCATCATGGTTACATCGCTGGACTTCCACATAGTCGACCACAGTTCGAGTCCTGAACCCAGTGGCTTAAACTCACACTGTGGGTCGGACAGGTGGTGTGGTGGTTAAGGGTGCTGGATTCCCACACGGCGAAGCGTGGTTCAAATCCTGGACCTGGTGGCTTGCTTTCTCACTTTTCCTCTCTCTCTCACTGTCCCTCTCTGATCAAATTAAATAAATAAAGTTAAATAAAATAATTCTAAAAACAAACAATCAAAAAACCTCACACTGGGCACGTGTGCATGCGTGCCCAAAATCCCAAGAGGAGAATGGAGATGGGATTGCAGCATGGTCATCCCCCATGGGGGATGCTTTCTCGCTTTCTGTCTCTCTGTCTCTATCTCTGCAGTGAACACACATCATGCCCTATAACAAAAATCTCTCTATCTCTTTTTAAAATAACTTCTTATTTATTTTAATTCCATTTGTTGTTATTTTTTAATTTGATCAGAGAGAGACCGAGAGAAAGGGAAGGGGAGAAAGCAGGCGTCCAGGTTCGGGACTTGAACTGCAGTCAGCCATATGAGAATCCAGCGCCCTTAACCACCATGCCACTTGCTGGCCCCAACAAAAATCTCTCTTAAAACAATAATAAAACAAGTGGCAGAGGTGGCCTCCAGGAAGCTGGAGGTGGGAGCTGAGCCTGTGTCTCTGGGTTGGAGGTGCAGGGCAACTTGGGCGGGAGCTCAGGCCGCTGTGAGGATTAGGGGAGATAAGCAGAGCCAGGGCAGTTGCTGCTCTGAGCTGTTACTCAGGCTAAGGAAGGCCAGGCTGTGAAAAGGAGAGAATGACGAGCCTGTGGGTGAAGCAACTTGGGTTAGAGCTGGAGCTGAAGAATGAGTAGGAGTTTGCTGGAGGCACGGGGGTGGTGACCGAAGGGAGAGGAGGCATTCCAGGGAGAGGGAGCTTCGCAGGCAGGGGTGTGGGGGCAGGGAAAGAACACAGTGTGTCCCCGGGGCAGCTGGGGGCGGGGTGTGCACTGAGGGGCACGCTGGAGCTGGCAGCTGGAAAGCTGGAAAAGCAGGTGGGAGGCAGAGAGGAGGCCCTCAAAGGCCGTGGAGCAGAGTGCATGCTGGGAGACTCCCAAGATGTTGAACTCGAGGATTCGTGTTTTAATGACATCTGTGGAGGAGGCAGGCGCCCAGGCAGCGCACTCACCAGTCTTGCAAGGGAGGGTGTGATTAAATGGCAAAATGAGTGGCGTGGCCTGTAGGATGGGGGGAGGAGGAAGGGCGCCTAGCCATTCATTTATTCACCCATTCAGCTCGGATTTATTGAGGCTGAGCTGTGTGCCAGGCACAGGCTGGGTTCTGGGGCCACGATGCTGAATAAACCGTGTCCTTGCACAAGGGAGACGGACGACGGCAGTGAACTGAATTTGGGAGTGGGAGGAGAGGGCCATGGAGGCCACTGCTTTATGGTGCAGGCCGATGACAGAAAGCAGTGCAGAGTCGGGGTGGGGACTGCAGCGGACGAGAGAGAGCCCGGTCCTAATGCCTTGGAGTAAAGGACTCACCTCCAGGCCAGGTGGTTGGTGGCTGGTGAAACTTCCTGATGAATGTTAGCAGCTCAGGTTGGCCCTGAAACCCAGCAGTTCCGGGAGGCAGATCCTGCATGGCCAATCACGGTTTGGATCCCGGCCTTACAAAACATGCCAGGCCCACGTGCTTAAGGACCCCAAATATTTTTTTTTTTTTAAAGAATCATTTTATTTAACTTTATTTATTTATTTATTTATTTATTTATTTATTTATTTATCATAAGGGCAGAATGAGAGAGAGAGGGAAAGTGAGAAAGCAAGCCACCGGGTACAGGACTTGAACTGCAGTTGGCCATGTGGGAGTCCAGTGCCCCCAACCACTGTGCCACCTCCTGGCCCCCTAAGGGCCCCAAATTCTGACAGGATGGAGAAATGGAGAAGGGATTGCGGCATGACTGTGCCCCATTGAGGAGTGCTATCCTCCTCCCTCTCTCTCTGTCTCTCTCTGGTGAGAGGCATGTGCATGTGTGCTCAAAATCCCAAGACAAGAACGTGATGGAGGAGAAGGGATGGTGGCACGACCATTCGCAGGGGAGTGATTTCCCCTTTCCCACTCTGTTTCCATTTCTCTCCGACGAGCCCATGTATCTGCCAGGTCCAGGACTTGAACCATGTGGTCAGCCATGTGGAATCCAGCTGCCTTAACTGCTAGGCCACGGAGCCAGTCCAACATATGAATTCTCGGGGACACAACAGCACTGAGCAGGTGATATTTAAGTACTGTGAGGTGGTGACTGGGGAGTTCTTTCTAGGCAGAGAGAAGAACATGTGCCGAGGATTGAGACGGGGGAGTCCTGATGTATCTGAGGAGTTAAAAAAGCCCAACTTGGGGAACCAGCAGTTAGCGTAATGGCTATGTCGCTGGACTCCCACGTAGTCAACCGTGATTTGCGTCCCGGACCCGGTGGCTTAAAACTCACGCCAGGCGCATGTGTGTGCGTGCCCAAGATCCCGAGAGGAGAATGGAGGAGAAGGGATTGTGGCGTGACCATCCCCCCTGGGGGGTGATTTCTCGCTTTCTGTCTCTATGTCTCTCTCTGTCTGTCTGGCGAGCGCACGTGCCCTATAGCAAAAACCTCTCCAAAAAAAAAAGCCCAACTTGTGGGGCCAGCAGGTGGCACGTTGGATGTTGGTTAAGGCACTGAACTCCCATGTGACCAATCGCAGTTCAGAACCTAGATCTGGCAGCTTGAAAATTATACCAGGCACGTGAGCGTGCATGCCCCAAATCCTGAGAGGAGAGAAGGGATTGTGGTAAGGCCATTTCTACTGGAGGGTGATCTCTTACTTTCTCTCTCTGTCTCTCCAGTGAGTGCACGTACCCTATGGCAAAAACACTTAAAAAAAAAAAAAAAAAAAAAAAAAAAAGGCCAACCTGGAGCTCTGAGTGAAGAATGGCTTAGAATGAGACTGGGCATGGTCGGGTGGCATAGCATCTTACAGGCCACGGTGAGGGTTTGGATTTTCTTCTGCGGTCGTTGAGAAGCCATGGTGGAATAATTAGAAAACATGGGCCAGCAGGTGGCACGGTGGTTAAGGCATTGGATCCTGCATGCTGATTGCACAGTGAGGCCCAGGCAGCTTGAGAACCATACGGGCCCAGGTGCATGCGAGTCCAGAATCCCAAGGGGAGAAATGGAGAAGGGGTTGTGATGGAAACATCCACCCTCGGGGGGTGATCTCTCAATCTCTCTTTCTGTTTCTCTCTGGCAAGCATCCATGCCCTATAGCAATTTCTTTTATAGAGGTTTTTGCCTTAGGGTGCATGTGCTTGATAGAAACAGTGAGAGGGAAAGTGAGAAATCACCCCACGGTGGGGATGGGGGTGGGGCGGCCATGTCTCAGTGTCTTCTCCTCCATTCTCCTCCCAGAATATCGGGTACTCACCCACATGTACCCAGCGTGATTATCAAACCGACACCTTGACTTCAGAGTTCTAACCTTCAGGCATGCGAGGGAATACATCCCTATCTGGGACCCGAACTGCAGTTAGTCATGTGGGAGTCCAGCAACGTAACCACTATGCCATTTACTGGTCCTAGGCAAAATTTTTTTAAAAAAGAAAACTTTACCAGCTGTGGCAGCTGACTCAGATCTGGAAGGATGGGAGGAAACGGAGGGGTGTTCTAGGCAGATGGCAGGAATGAAGATGCAGTCGAGGGTGATCAGGGTGAGGAGGGTGCGGTGGGGAGACAGGCAGATGCTGGGATGAATTCCGAGATGTTGGAAAACTTTGGGAGATGACGTCATACAGGGAGCTGGCACTGTCTTATGGAAATCATTGAACCAAGATCTTTGGTCTCTTTCAGAAAAAAGGTTTATTTCAAAGAGAGATTTTTGCTGTAAGGCACATGTGCTTGCTGGAGACAGAGAGAAGCAGAGAGAGAAAAAGTGAAGAATCACTTCTCAGGGGGGATGGTCACACCACAATCCCTTTTCCTTTATTCTTTTCTCAGGATTTTGGGCACACATGCACACATACCTGGTGTGAGTTTCAAGCTGCAGGATCTGGGACTCGAACTGCAGTCAGCCATGTGGGAGTCCAGCGCCTTAACCACCACACCACCTGCTGGCCCCCAGAAATGAGTGTTTTAGCATAGATTCGAGGGCAGAGTTTGCAGACAGGCCCACTTTTGAAGAGGCCCTTGTACTCGTGTGGACCTGAGCCTGTGAAGGTCTGGCCTAGGCGGGGCAAGGGACCTGTGTTTTGCAAGAGCCTCTGAAACACGGTACCACAAACTGGCTGGCTCAGGGCCACAGGGCTGTGTGCCCTCGCATGTCTGGAGGCTGGAGCTCTGAAGTCAAGGTGTTGGCAGGGCAGGTTCCCTCTGGAGGCAGAGGGGGAGAGTGAGTTGCAGCCTCTCACCCGCCTTCTGGTGCCTGTGGGTGCTCCTTGGCGCTCCGTGGTGCTCTGTGGCTGGTAGGAGAATCTCCCGGCTCTGCCCCCATCGTCACAAGGCGTTCTCTCCGGGTGTCTATGTGGCTTTGTCTCTGGGTCTGTTTTTATAAGGGCACCAGTGATTGGATTCAGGGCCCACCCTAATGACCTCATCTTAGTTTGATTAGATCTGCAAACACGCTATTCCAAATAAGGTCACGTTCGTAGGTCCTGGAGGTTAGGACTTCAAAACAGCTCTGAGGAGACAGTCCAACCCACAACCGGGACATGCTGATGGCCCAGCAGGAGTAATAACCATAAATCACACAGTAATAACAGCTGCTAATGCTGCGCTGTGCATTTCATAAACATTCCAGCCCCACAACGACCTGCTGTTCATACGCAATGTTCCTACTCATCAAAGAGAGAAACCGAGCTGCGAAGAGGTGAGGCATCCTGCCCAAGGCCACGTGCCGTGTCACCAGGCAGACAGGCTGGACCTTGGTGAGGAAGCAACGTTGGGACAGAGATGGAGGAGGAGGCAGAAGACTGAGTTTTTTGTTTGTTTGTTTTTGAGAGGTTTTTGCTATAGGGCGTGCGTGCTCGCCAGAGAGACAGAAAGTGAGAAATCACTCCCCAGAGGGGATGGCCACGCCGCAATCCCTTCTCCTCCATTCTCTCGGGATCTTGGGCCTGCACGCACATGCGCCCGACGTGAGTTTAAAACCACGGTCGATTACATGGGAGTCCAGCGACTTAGCCATTTAGCCAACTGCTGGTCCCAAGAACAGTGAGGTTTTGTAGCAGGGGTTCTGGAGTCCTACTTGAGTGTGTTTTTTTTTGTTGTTGTTATTATTTTTCAATTGCTAGCAGGCACATTAGAGAGAGGCAGAGATGGAGAGAAGGAGAAGTGTTCCTCTGTAAGTGCGGCCGTGCCACACCCCTCCCCTTCATCTCTGCATCCTGTCAGGATTTGGGGCACGCACATACACTTGGCATGTTTTTTAAGCCACCAGGGCCAGTACTCAAACCATGGTTGACCACATGGGATCCAGCACCCTCAGTTACTAGGCTCTGGGGCCAGCCAGGTACTGAGGTTTGAGTCCTCGTCCTGCCACTGAGGAGAGCAAGCTGGCCTGACCCGGTTTCCTCATCTGTAAAACGGAGAGAATAGTGGTTTCCATTTTTGGGTTTGTCTGGAGGATCCAATGAGATATTTGTAACTATCTCGTTTGTAAATATCTCGTCATAAAGGACAGAGGAGTGGTTAGACAGGCACGATGCTCTCCTGGGCATCAACCCAGGAGAAAAGAGACTATTATCGTCCTCATTTGAACTTTGAAATTACATGTCACCCTAAATTTAGCTGAGCTAGATGAAGAGGAAAAAAAGGCTACAGCGTTTCTTGAAAACCTCCTTTTCTGGCACCACCTGAACTCTGTTAGCCACTGTCTCACGACTGGCCAGCCAGACATCTCTCCAGGGAACTTAGTGTCACGTCAGTGTCCTGGTAGGAGCAGAAGGCCTATCGTGAGCCCTGGGAGTGGGTCCCAAGGAGCGAGGACCATGGTGACAAATGACCAAGAGCAGACAGTGGCTGAGGCAGCCATAACAAGTGACAACTGACGATTGTGAAGAATCAAAAAGGGCAGAGGCCGGGGACCAGCAGGTGGCGTGATGGTTATGTCACTGGACTCCCATGTAGGTGACCACGGTTCAAGTCCTAGACCCGGAGACTTTAAGCTCACACTGTACGCATGTGCGTGGGTGCCCACATCCCAAGAGGAGAAAGAGGAGAAGGGATTGCGGTGTGGCCGTCCCCTCTGGGGGATGATTTCTCACTTTCTGTCTGTCTCTCTCTGTCTTTCCGGTGAGTACACACGCCCGTTAGCAAAAATCTCTCGAGACAAAAAAAAAAAAAAAAAAAAAAAGACAAATGACCAATGCGATTCTAAAGGTTCCACACGTGTATTTGCAATTCTTTTTTTGAATTGCAAGATGGCACATGCACTTGCCAGAGCATGAGACAGAGGCAGAGAGAGAGAGAGAGAGAAGAGAAAGCACCTCCTAGTGGGGTGTGGTCATGGCACAATCTCTTCTTCTTTCCCTTCTGTTGGGACTCTGGGCACACACACATGTGCCTGTGGGTTTTTCATGTCACTGGGGCTGGAATGCAAACATGATCAGTCACATGGGATCCAGCTCCATTAACCACCAGGCTACCCGCTGGCCGATCATGTCTTCTTAAGGAATTTGCTTATTCCAGTTTGCCTCTGATTTTCCCCCATTTTTTTTTTTTTTTTTTTTTTTTGGTAAGTTTTGCAATAGGTGCATGTACTCACCAGAGAGAGACAGAGAGGGAACGTGAGAAACCACCCCCTAGGGGGAACGGCCACACTGCAATCTCTTCCTCTATTTTTCTTTCAGGATTTTCGGCACACACACATGTGTTTTTCAAGCTGCCGAGTCCAGGACTCAAACCACAGAGTCGGCCATGTGGAACCCAGTTGCCTTAACCTCCATGCCACCTGCTTTCCCAGTTTTAGCCCTCAAACTCCCAGGGGACCCCTCAGACCTGACAAACCCTATTTTACCTTCACAACAACGTGAACATATGGACAATCGCCCTCGCTGTACAGGTTTGGAAAGGGAGGCCCAGGGAAGTTTGATAACTTTCCCAGGCTCTTATGCGCGCAGGTCCAAGTAACTGGATTCCAGAGCCCTCGCCCTTCTACACAGGGCCAAGCGAATTGTAATTATCGGTTTAAAACTATTCCTTCCTTCATGAGCGACATCATTTTGTTTGGGAGCAGAAAGCATACCTGTGTCTTTCTATCCCTGCCCTGAGACCAGCTTACAGGTACCAGGTCGGCTGGGAGTCAGGTTGCAAGGCTTGGTTCCTTGTAGGAGCCTTCTAGAAACATGATACCCTCCAAGGGATCTGCCCCACAGCCCCAGCGGCTAATCAGAATTCCTCATGGGATCTTTTAAGGAGGAGGGAGTGCAGTTAACTATGGAGAAGAGTTTCCAAAATGAAAATAAACCAACAAACAACCTAACGTGTTAACGGAGATCGGGTGACTTAGCCTCATTGAGCTCTACGTGAAGGAGGGGAGAACGAAGTCATTTATAGAAATCTTTTTCCCTCAGGAGACATTTAAGAAGTGAACATATTTGAAAAAATGTAAAGGAATGCCAAGTTGATGTAAACTTATACCGATGATGACAGAGGTTTGAGAACAACAATGAAACCAGCCAAAGTTGATGCCCACGCTTTTATGCTCTTGGGAAACACGGAAGAAAACAAGGACGAGGAAGCCAAGAGGAAGAAAGAGGGGTGATGGGCAGCCACCTGGGGCGTGGTCCAGTTCCTGCCCAGAGCCTGGACAGGGGAGCTCAGTCCTGGGATTCTCCTCTCTGAACTGAGACCTGGAGAGGAGCCACGTCGGGGGTTGTGTTAAGAATCCCGCCAGCTCAGAAGTATCTCACTTAATTGTTTCTGGCACACGGCGAGCGCTGAATAAATAGGATCTGTCCTTGGTCAGGACTCGGCTGGGATTCCACTTTGGCCTGTGATTAGAAAGAGCCTTGAGATGATCTACACACATCCTGAGCTTTCTTTTTATTAGTTTTTGCTACAGAGCATGTGTACTCGTGGAGCGAGACAGAGAAAGATAGAAAGAGAGAAATCGACTCCAGGGGGGATGGCCATGCTGCAATCCCTTCTTCTCCATTCTCCTCTTGGGATCTTGAACATGCACACACACACGCCCAGTGTGATTTTCAGGCCACCAGGTCTGGGACTCAAACCACTGAGTCGGCTATGTGGGATCTAGCGCCTTAACCTCCACGCCACCTGCTGGCCCACATCCTGATATTTAATCCTCACGTTAACCCAGGTACTATCATTGCTATTCTATTAACAGAGGTGGAGACTGAGGCGTGGGCTGGGAAGAGAAATAGTTTGCCTTAAAGGTTTACACAGGAATGGGAGTAGCCTGGGCTGAGGGCCTATGTCTACTCTGACTTGTTCTTTCCCCCTTTTTTTTTTTTTTTTTTAAGGTTTTTGCCTTAGGGCACATGCGCTAGCTGGAGAGAGAGACAGTGAGAGGGAAAGTGAGAAATCACCCCCCAGGGCGGATGGCCAGGCCACAATCCCTTCTCCTTTTCCTCCCAGGATCTTGGGCATGGACGCACAGGCGCCCGGTGTTATTCTTCAAGCCACCAGGTCCGGGACTTGAACTGCAGTGAGCCATGTGGGAGTGCAGCAACTTTACTGCTACACCATCGGCTGGTCCTTTATTTTTCTTTATAAGAGACAGGGTCTCATTATGTCGCCCAGGTTGATCTCGAACTCATGATCCTCAGCCTCCCAAGTAGCTGGGATTACAGGTCTGGGCCACTGTGCTTGGATCCTATTATACAACTTTGCTGGGGGAAAAAAATCAGCCCAGGCATGGTGGCACCTGGCCCCATCTTTCAAATCAGGGACAGCGTGAGGTTAGCGGTGCTTGCCGAGTCTGCCATGAACCTGAAGTCCTTGCCTCTCACTCTTCCAGTGCCTCCAGTGAGAAACCTGGACTGGGGCACTTTCCTCCCCGCGGCTTACTCCCGGTCGGTCACTGGTTCAATTCGCGTCTCCTCATCTGCGTCCCGAACACAGACGCCTCCACAGGTCAGACGGCCCTCCTCCCCAGCAGCCCAGGGCCTGCGGACATACATGCCGAATGGCCAGATTTTAAACATCCAGTCTTCCATCCAATTACAGATAGATGCTTTCATAAAAACGAAGTAAAAAAAAAAAAAAAGAAAGTAATTCAGAACCCCCAGACGTACCAAACACAAACCCCAGTTACTAAGTGTAAGAGTAACAGATCACAGCGTGACAGCCTGGTGCTGGAGGCCCGATCATGCAGCAATACGAGCATCCTCACGGGTGTGAGCCCAACCCAAGGCACAGGTCCGCGTGGGTGTGAGCGTCCAAGGGACAGGAGCGTAGTTTTGTGGGAGCTGATAGGGCTCAGTCATACACAGTTGAAAGAGCTTGGGCTGGTCTCGGGGCCTGGTAGTTAAGGGAGTGAGATCGCACATGACTGACAACAGGGTTCAAATCCTGGCCCTGGCAGCTGGGAAAACACACCGGACACGTGTGAGTGCTCCAGATCCCGACAGGATGGAGAAGTGGAGGAGCAGGGATCGTAGTGTGACCACACCTCATGGGGGATATTTTCTCCCTCTTCCTTGATTTCTGTCCCTCTGTCTCTGATGAGCACAGGCCCTCTCTGGCAATTAAAAAAAAAAAAAAAAAAAGTCTTGAAAATTACAGTCCGGGGGCCTCAAACACCTCACCTGTCTAACAGTCCACGCAGGCTGTCGGTGTGGGTGAGGCTGAAGCAGCAGCACCCTGCACCGAGGAAAGTTGGGCAAACCTCTCGTCATCGAGTTCTGGTAGTTCAAGAAGTCAGAGTACTCAGATGAGAACCTAGAGCACTATGTAAATCTATACAGCATTCTACAGAAGAAAATATTTTAAAATGATTTTTGTTCTAAAAGTAAAACACTTTAGGAGCCAGCAGGTGGTATGGACTCACACATGTCTGACCACGGTTTGCGTCTCAGACCTGGCGGCTTGCTTTCTCACTTTCTCTCTGTCTCTCTCTGGTGAATGCATGTGCCCTAGAGCAGAGGGGTGAAAGTTCCCCTTCACCCTTCCTTCTAAGCCTCTCACCACACACATGCCAGTATGGCCATGGTCCATCCTAGGCGTCATTTGTTTGACATGAGGACACTCCCCTTTACCACGTCCGTGCCTTCCTCATCCTTTCTCCTGGTGCGCAGCTCGCCAGGACAGGGGTGTTGTGACAGCAGACATCGAGGCCATGGTTGCTCACAGTGTGACAGTGAGCTTGTGTCTGCGTCCTGTGCACGTCTGAGTGGATTCTCTAGGTGAGATCCCAGGAAGTCACCAGATGCGCACGTTGTACATTTCGTATGTGCTGCCAGAGTGGTTCTCCAGGAGGACAGCCAATCAGAAGAAGTTTTTCCTTTTTCCTAAGAGAGATTTTTGCTATACGATATGTGTACTCGTTGGAGACACAGAGAGAGACAGAAAGTGAGAATCACTGCCCAGGAGAGGTGGCCACACTGCAATCCCTTCTCCTCCATTCTCCTCTCGGGATTTTGAGCACACACGCACATGTACCTGGCATGGTTTTCAAGCCGCCAGGTCCCGGGCTTGAACTGTGGTCAGCGATGTGGGAATCCAGTGACATAACCATTATGCCATCTGCTGGCTCTTGGTAGAAGATTTTAAACGTGCAAAGTTTGCTGTTGAACCTCCTGCTTCTGTAGGTCAAGAGGCTGAAGGGAGAAGAACTCCCCCGAGGACACGGTGTGAAGGCAGGCCTAGCACACAGGCTCTGACTGTCGGGCTTCCAGTGTCTTTACGGACCTGGGAGAAGCCCTGGGGCCATTTGCTTCGCTCAATATGGTGCCCTCAGAGTCGGGGTGAGGGCGTTGAATAATTACATGCATGACAGATTGGAACCTCTCACCTTAAGACTGTCTGAAGTCCCTTGTCCAATCACCCTTGTCCTCTGCAGGGACAGCTGGGTGCAGTGAGAGACGCAGGGGCTTTGGACGCAGCTGACTTGGGCTCTGGTCTTCCCCCTGCTCTGATTTTGTGGTTCAGGGCCTGGCGCATGGCCTGTCTGTGCCTCGGCTTTCCCATCTTTGCAACGAGAACAATGTGGGAGACTCACAGATGTTTGATTCCCCCTCTGTCCTTGTCCTCAGGAGCTGAAGAAGATCAGGCCTTGTGGTCGAGGGATCCAACAGAGGGCAGTGTGAGCTGGAAGAGTGCTTCTCAGCCACGCAGAGAGGTCAGCTAGAGTGCCGTGCCGCCCGCCTCTTCCTAGAGTTCGGGTGTAACCGAGGTCCGAGTCCTTGCTACTCCGCTGCAGGAGTCTTTCAAGGGACATGAAAAGATAACGTTTCTGAGGTCATTTAAAGACAAGAAGTGGCCACATACCAAGACTCCATGGACACGCTCCACACTTTAATCCCTCTCAGAACCTTTTCTTTTTCTTTTCTTTTCTTTCTTCTTCTTCATTTTTTTTTTTTTTTTTTGGGAGGGGGGGTTTGCCATAGAGTGCATGCAATCCTTGGAGAGACAGAGAGAGGGAAAGTGAGAAATCACCCCCCCCCAGGGGGTATGGCTACATGGCAATCCCTTCTCCTCCATTCTCCTCTCAGGATTTTGAACACGCGTGTACACGTACCTGGCAGTCTGGGGCTTGAACTGTGGTTGGCGATGTGGGAGTTCAGTGCCTTAACCACTACGCCACCTGCTACCCCAGCTCTTGGAGTCCTTTGTCTCCTAAATATCGCCTTTGCCTCAGCTTCTCTTTCTCCCACATGATCCATCTCTGCTGATGGCATCCCCATCTCCTCAGTCCCCCAGGACCAGAACTTCATTTTGTACCTTCTCGCCTCACCCCCCCACGCCCACATAGCTGCCCGCTTCAAAATGTCCAACACCCCAGTCTGTCCCTGTTGCCACACAGAAGCCCCCAGGTCCCCAGGTCAGCGCTTCAGCACCTCCAGAACTACAACCTCGTTCAGGCACGTCTGGAAGCCCCACTCTGCGTGCTGTCGCCCCAGCATCCTGTCAGTCAGATGTCTCTCTCTCTCTCTCTCTCTCTCTCTCTCCCCATCAGCAGTGACTCTGCAGGGTCTGGCCCCTCCTCCCTTTGTTTCCCATAATAATGGCTGCCACTGGCGGGAGAGTTGACTTTAAAGGAAGGCCTTGGTAAGCTGGTGTCATCTGATCTAGGAGGAGCCTAGGGGGTAGGAAAGATTGTTATCTCCAGTTTATGGATGAGGAAACCAAGGGCCAGCGATATAGCCACTGCTGAAGGCCGCACAGCCAGAAGTGGGGACACATGGCCTATAGCAAATTTTTAAAAAGTAATAATAAAATCAATAGTGTTATTGTAAATATTTTTAAAAATTAATTAATTAATTTAAAATTGTGCTATAGGGTAAGTGTGCTCACTGGAGAGAGACAGAGACAGAGAAAGAGAGAAAAAAAGTAAGAAATCATCCCCCAGGGGAGATGGGCACTCAGAAATCCCTTCTCCTCCATTCTCCCCTCAGGATTCTGGGTACACACGCACACCTTGTACAACTTCTTTAAAACAGACCTGAGCTAGGGCTGGCAAGTGGCGTGGTGGTTAAAGGTGCTGGACTCCCACATGGCCAACTGTGGTTCGAGTCCCAGATCTGGCAACTTGCTTTCTCACTTTCCTTCTCACTCTCACTTGCTGTCCTTCTCTGGTCAAATGAAAAGAGAAAGAAAGAAAGGAAAAGAAAGAAAAAGAAAGAAAGAAAGAGAGAGAAAGAAAGAAAGAAAGAAAGGAAGGAAGAAAAAGAGGGAACCAGCAGTTAGCGTAATGGCTATGTCGCTGGACTCCCACGTAGTCGACCGCGGTTCGAGTCCCGGACCCGGTGGCTTAAAACTCACACTGGGCGTATGTGCGTGCGTGCCCAAGATCCCGAGAGGAGAATGGAGGAGAAGGGATTGCGGCGTGACCATCCCCCCTGGGGGGTGGTTTCTCGCTTTCTGTCTCTCTGTCTCTCTCTGTCTGTCTGGAGAGTGCACGCGCCCTATAGCAAGAAACCTCTCAAAAAAAAAAAAAAAAAAAAAAAAAAGGAAGAAAAAGAGAAAGAGAGTTAAATAAAAATTCTAAAAAAAAAAAAAAAAAAAAACAAAAAAAAAAAAACCCAGACCTGAGTTAAAACCCAGTTGGAGTGCCTGTCCTCGTTAGTATAGTGGTGAGTATCCCCGCCTGTCATGTGGGAGACCAGGGTTCGATTCCCTGACGGGGAGGTAATGTACAGCTGGTGGTGTGGTGGTTAAGGTGCTGGATACTCCCACATGGCCAACCGTGGTTTGAGTCCTGGGTCTAGTGGCTTGATTTCTCACTTTCTCTCCCTCTCTCTGTGTGTCTTTCTTTGGTCAAATTAAAATAAATAAATGAATAAATAAAATTCAAAATAAATAATTCTTTTAAAAAAAAAACCAACCCAGTTAGACCCTTTGTAGCTGTATGACCTGGGCCCTCTGAACCTCAGACTGCAACGCAAACGAGCTACTGCCCCACAGGGCGAGTGTGAGAAATGGAGGACGAGCGTGGCTGGCCAGTATTGCTGCCGTAATCACTGCTGCCCTTCTCACCCAGCCAAGCCGAATCCCGCTACACCTGGGCCCTTCCTGGCCTCATTCCTTGGCTGGTGCTGTTTCTTCCTAGAATGACTTGCAATCTTTGCCCAAGCCGACCCTGCAAAGTTCTGCTCAAATGCCGCCAAATGCTGCCTCTTCCCAAGTCTTCCCTCAGCGAGAAGTAATTTCTCCCAGCTGTTATCTCATCAAGCTTCTGTTTGATGGCGCCTCTGTGACAGCAGTTACCACAAACCGCTCTCACCCTGACACTTCCAGCTTTCCCGCCAACTACACCCCTCCACCCACTGCTCAAGCACCAGGCTAGGCTTTTTTTAAAAAAAATATTATTTATTTAATTGTACTTATTATTTTTAAAATTTTCTGTAGGGCTCATGCACTCATCAAAGAGAGACAGAGAGAGAGGGAAAGTGAGAAAGCAAGCTGCCAGGTCTGGTACTTGAACCATGACTGGACATGTGGGAGTCTAGTCCCTCAACCATCACACCACCTGCTGGCCCCCAGGCTTTGTTTTAAACACTTACCTCTTTCTTACCTTGCAAAGCAATCTCCAGCCTATGCTCCACAGAGGTCCTTCTAAAATGCAAACATTTATGCCTAAGACCTTCCGGGGCTCCCGGTTAGACTGAAATTGGAGATAAAAACTCAGCCTGGGCCATAAGGCCCTGATAGTTATGGCCCTCTCTATCCCTCCAGCTCGATCCTTTATTTAAAGTTATTTCATTTCTTCTGAGATGAGAGAAAGAGAGAGAGGGAGAACGACATTGCTCTCAACAGGTCTCTCCACACCATGATCCTTGCCCTCCCACCTTCTAGGATCATGACTGCGCATGTTTCAGATCAACCTGGATCAGAACTGCAGTCTCCCATGGACTCCAGCTCCAGAGTAGTGCCCTGTCTGCACCATGGCAGCTGGGCCCATCTTTTATTATTATTTTTTTTTCTGTACCTTTTGGAGATAGAACTGATTCACATGACATAAAATTCACCCCCCCCCCCTTTTTTTCAATTTGTTACAGGTTGCACTTGCCTGAGAGAGAGAGAGAGAGAGAGAGAAAGAGAGAGAGAGAATGAGAAAGCACCCCCTCCCCAGGGGAGATGGCCACACTGCAATCTCTTCTCCTCCCTTTTCCTCTTGGGATCCTGGGCATACACACATGCCTAGTGTGTTTTTAAGCTACCAATTAGTCAGCCATGTGCCATCCAGCCATTTGAACTACCATGCCACCATCTGGTCCAAAATTCACCCTTCTAAAGTACACATAATTCAATGGTTTTTAATTTATTCTCACAGTTGTACAACTCTCATCACTATTTCATTCCAGAACATTTTCATCACTTACGAAAGAAACCCCAGATCCATTAGCAGTTACTCTCTACTCCACAATTAGCCTCACAGCCCCAGCCCCTGGCAATCATGAGTCTAGTATCTCTATAGATTTGCCTATTCTGGACATTTCACATAAATGGACTCATACCCTTTGTGGCTTTTTGCATCTGGCTTCTTTCACTAACCATAATGTTTTCAAGGTTCACTATGTCACAAATTGATGAAGATTTTGATTATTTCCTTTTTTTTTTTTGCTATATGAATACATTGCTATGAACATTAGTGTTTATGTTGTCGAGTGAACATGTATTTTCATTTCTTTTGGGATATTTCTAGGAGTGGAATTGCTGGTACAAGCAGTACTCCATTTAAGGATCTGCAGACTGGTTTCCATGGCAGCTGCCCCCTTTCACATCCCACCAGCGGTGCATGAGGATTCTGATTTCCTCACATCTGTCTCAGGCCTCATCTGATACCGTATGGCTCCTGGCTGTCTGGACATTTCCAGTCAGTTCTTGCACTGGCCTGATTCCTCCTCTCACACAGCGAAAGGGCTACTTGAAGATGTCTGTGGTTCTAAGACCCAGTGTCTTCTGAGACCTAGTGTCTCTTTGTCTATTCTGAGATGGAATTCATAAATAACAAAACCTGCCTATCGAAATAATGAACAGGTATATGCACTTCTCAAACAATCCTCAAAATAGAGGAGAATAAATAGAATGTCACTTGGGGACAAGCAGATGGTGTCACCATTATGTTGCTGGGCTCCCACGTGGCCGACCATGGTTCAAGTCCTGGATCCAGTGGCTTAAAACTCACACCAAGTGCATGTACATGTGTGCCCAAGATACCGGAAGGGGAGTGGAAGAGAACGGACTGTGGCATGGCCATTCCTCCTGGGGAGTGATTTCTCATTTTCCCTCTCACTGTCTCTGTCTCTCCAGCAAGTGCATGTGCCCTAAGGCAAAAACCTCTAATTAAAAAAACAAAGGCATGGGAACCAGCAGTTAGCGTAATGGCTATGTCGCTGGACTCCCACGTAGTCAACCGTGGTTCGCGTCCCGGACCCAGTGGCTTAAAACTCACGCCGGGCACGTGTGCGTGCGTGCCCAAGATCCCGAGAGGAGAATGGAGGAGAAGGGATTGCGGCGTGACCATCCCCCTGGGGGGTGATTTCCTGCTTTCTATCTCTCTGTCTCTCTCTGTCTGTCTGGCGAGCGCACGCGCCCTATAGTGAAAAATCTCTCCAAAAAAAAAAAAAAAAAAACAAAAGAAAAAACCAAAAACAAAGGCATATGTATTTTAATGCTGGAAGTCCCACTCAGGTAGCCAGGTGCATGAATGTATAGGTAGAAACACTACGGATGTCAGTGACAATTGCAGGCAGATGTAGGCATGGAGGGTCACGCATCGAGTGAAGTTGCTGGTGGTGCTGTTACTTTAGAACAATTACTGCTGGGTAGATTCCCAAGTGAAACAAAGCTCAGCCTTCTCTCAGTCTACATGGTCATTGCAGTCTAGGAAGATCTGGTGTATATTAAAGCCATAACATGCTCCCTGGGTTTATGTCAGGTTCTAGATCACCCTTGCTCACCTAACAACTGCTGGTTTGGTGAGAACCACCTGGCACAGGCTTTTCCCTCAGCCTGGAACAGTCTTCCCCTTCACTTGTTCTTTCAGCCTAAAAGGCACTTCTTCAAGTAAACCCTCCTGACCTTCCCTCACCAGACGAATCCACTGTTAGAGCACCCTCTGCTCCTTCACAGCGTTTAACACCATTCACGGTCCTGTGTTTATATGGTTTTCTGCACTAGTACCCACATGCCCTGCAGACACCGACTCCAAGAGGTCTAGATTTGTGACGTTCCTATCATTTTATTTCCAGCACTTAGCTTAGTGCCTGGTATGCAAAGATTTCTTGAAAGATGATCATATAAGAGCATTCTTGTCCACTTCCTCCATTGTCTTGGAAGTTCCTGGAGGACAGTATAGTGTCTGATTTTTTGGTGTCCCCAGTGCTAAAGACAGTTCTTTCTTTCTTTCTTTCTTTCTTTCTTTCTTTCTTTCTTTCTTTCTTTCTTTCTTTCTTTCTTTCTTTCTTCCTTCCTTCCTTCCTTCCTTCCTTCCTTCCTTCCTTCCTTTCTTTCTTTTGAGAGATTTTTGCTATAGAGCATGTGTACTTGGCAAAGAGACAGAGAGACGGAAAGTGAGAAATGACCCCCCAGGGAGGGTGGCCATGCCACAATCACTTCTCCATTCTCCTCTCAGGATTTTGGGTATGTGCACACAAGCACCTGGTGTGTTTCAAGTTGCCAGGTCCAGGACTTGAACCACAGTGGACAATGTGGAAGTCAAGTGCCTTAACCACTATGTCATCTGCTGGCTCCAAGTTCTTTCTTTTATGTGAACTGGGGTCAAATATTGAGTAAGGGAATGAAAATAGAATCACCGTGAGGCTGCTGGTGTCCTAGTAAGTGAGCTAAGGAGATTTCAGATGTGCCTTAGCAAACCCTCTGGAAGCTGTGGCACTTGAGTGATGGATCACACCGGGACTCCCTTTGGAGCTGAGGTCTCAATAGAGAGGCTTTGTTTTAACTGTGTTGATTTTTCAGCTTTAGTTGCTGCGTAACAAACCATCCCAAACTCAGTGGCTTAAAACAACAATGACTTGATTGTTTCTCGCCATTCCATGGGTTGGTAACCTGGGTTTTCCGTTTGCTGGGCTCATTTGGGATCACTCATGTGTCTAATCCATCTGACAACTTGTGCAGGACTGGAGGACCGGACAGGGACTCACTCACCCACCTGGCGTGGCGCTGGCTGTTGGCAGAGGCACGTGGCACCCCTCCACGTGGTCCCCCTCACAGTGGTCTTCCATCTCCCAGTTGGCTAGCTCAGGCTTCTTCACCGTAGGCAGTCTTGAAAGAAGAGAAAACAAAGGCGGGAGGTGCGAGGAAAGGCCCGGCTCCACGGCTGACATCCTCACATGCCGCTCGTCGGCTGGTCCAAGTAAGGCCGGGCCGGGCTCAGGTGAATGGAGGTACAGGCCCACTTTGGGCAGGAGGAGCAGTAACAGTACATGGTCCCGGCTCTGGATCTCCAGGGGACATGTTTGCTGGGGTCTTACCACGAGGGGTCACAGCAGCCTAGAGCACTACTTCGTCTCCCTCGTTCTGAATGTGAAGGGCAGCTCTGGCTCTTTCTACGGATGGAGGATCCCCGGGGTCCTGAGCCCGATCTGAGCATGCACCTCCTTGTCTGATCCTGCAGACAGACGTGGGAAGGGTGAAGGAGATCAGGCGGAATGCAGTCTTTGCCAGGTTTCGTTTCAGTTTTGTTTGGTGAGTTTGAGGAAAGGGATCTCCTTTATGCTTCACTTACGTCATGATGCCATTTTATTTATTTTTTAATTTTTTAAAAGATTTATTTATTTATTCATTCATTCCTTCATTTTAATTTGACCAGAGAGACACACAGAGAGAGAGAGAGAGAGAGAGAGAGAGAGAGATAGGAAAGTGAGAAAGCAAGCCACCAGGTCTAGGACTCGAACCATGGTCGGTCATGTGGGAATGTCCAGCACCTTAACCACCACACCACCTGCTGGTCCCCCTTGATGCCATTTTATTATCTTGTCACTTGCCTTCTCTCTCTTCCAACTCTACTGCAATAAAAAGTGGAGGTAATGACACATTCTAGATAGTCATTCCATACAGCCTGAATTCTGGAGCAAGAGTCCCTGAGCGAGAGTCTTGGCTCTGTCAGTTACAAGCCACGGGACTTCGGGACAGTGCCTTTTCCTGTGCCTCGGCTTCCTCTTCATCCTGATGGGCTTCCTCCTCCTGCCTAGGAGGGTTGTGAGGCCCATGAACACGCACACTCAGAGCAGCGCCCATCACCTGCTGAGCACCATGGCACGTACATGTTGGGACAGAGCAGGCACTGTGTGGGACAGCAGGATGGGGCCAGATCAGGGCATGTGTTTGAGGTCGGGCAGGCCTGGGACAGCTTCTGCCACAGCTGTTTCTCGGGGGCAAAGGGAAGGTGGCTTAACGAAAAAGCAGCTTGTAATCTCAGGACATGCACGAGAGAACACAGCCAGCGTGCTCGGTGACTCCTGCTCATAACCAGGGCTCATGCTAGCCCTATTACGAGGTATTTGTGCTTTGGATATAAATTATAAATGTAAACATATGCAGGGTTTGTTTTCCCCCCTAAGCGGATTCCAACTAGCATGAAACCAGCCAACCCAAATAAATCGTGCGCTTAAGTCTATTGTTTCCAGCAACATGTAAACTCTTGGGTTGTAGAGAATTGCTTTGAAGAGGGTGCGCCATTAGTGCCCCAGCATCGGGGTTCAATTTAGGCGGCGCATAGTTGAACGGTTTACTAGAAGCTTGTGGCAAAGAAAGACATGCGTTGTGGGGCAGAGGGGCAAAAGGCTCTTATCAAACTGAACAGAATGCATTAGGGGTTGTTGCCAGGAAAGCAGGAAAATGCAGCCGCAGTCCTGAGCTCAGGGAGACGTGCAGCATTCCTCAGCTGGCGGAGCCGCTTTGGGAATGCGAAGATTGCCTTCGATGTTATGTTTGTAAGGAAATGACAGTCACTGAGCAGAGCGTGTCAGGTCTTTCGAGGACCCCTTCGGGCACCCACATGCAGTAACTGTTTACTTAACTGCAACTGGTTTCTGAAAATATTCAGCCCTGGAGAGTCCCAAAGGGAATGCGGAGGGTGTCTGGGATTTTTTTTTTTTTTTTTTTCAGGTCAAGACTCGGCCTTTGCTAATTCCCCCAGCTGATAAAGCTTCCAGATTGCAGGGCAGATTCATTCCTCGGCTGAACCAAGGTTTACGATCCTGGCCAGGCCAGGAGAACGGCCGTTCCCAGGGCGTTTCCAGCTGCAGAGAGCTGACCTCGCTCCGATGGACAGGTAGTTTGTCTCAGGGAGTCAGAGGTGGCTGGAACGAGGCTCAGGATGGTCAGGGTGAGATAATAGAAGCCCGGGGATGATGGATTGGAATATTTCTCTGCACGAGGAATCCAACAACCTGACCTTGTCAGGGCCGAAGGTCGGCGGGGTTGATAAAGGAGGAGAAATTCCATGCCACTATTCCCAGGAAGATGGCGGTTTTCACGGAGTAGGTCTAGGAGAGTGTTCTTCTTGTTAAGCACCATTGCCAACCCCTCCCCTGCCTTCTGCCCTCCCACCCCCGTGAAACCTATTTGCCATCTCCAGACGTTGTCCCTGATTTGCAGGACACTGGGGCATCGGGAAGTGATGCGTCTGGAAGAGCTCAGCTGAGAGTGGGTCACCTGGGGTGCTGGGCGTAGTGCAGAGGTGAACTGTGACCTGCAGGGCTGACCCACATGGGAGGGTCCGGGTTCACCTCCCGACTTCCCTGAGTCTGCCCCTGGTCTGCAGCTGGCTGGGGCCGGGTGGAGGGCTGCATCAGGACCCTTTTGGAAGTGCTACGTCTCTCATGGGACACTTTTTTTTTTTTTTTTTTTTTTTTTGCTAGACACTGTGTGTGATCGCTCACTAGAGACAGACAGAGGGATGAGGGGAATGCCTACCCCAGTGGAAGGCGATCCCTTCTCCTTCACCTCACCATCCTATCAGAATTTCGGGCACACCCACGCATGTATCCAGAGTATTTTTTCAAGCCACCAGGATCAGGATTCGAGCCTGGTTGGCCCTGTGGGATGTGGCTGCCTTAACCACTAGGTCATTGGGTCAGCTCTTTCATGGAAGAAATAAATAAACATTTAAGGAAAAAAAGGGAGGGAGAGGGAGGGAGGGAGAGAGAGGGAGAGGGAGAGGGTGAGGCCACCTAGGCACCAGTCTGGCTTTGTCACATGCATTATCTGGTGATGAATGCCCCCAGGCTAATTAGGCACCTGTCTGCTCCGGGCACAGGAAGCCACGGGGCACAGGCTACTGTGCCGTCCACGGCAGTCATGATCCTTCTTGTCAGGTGGGGGAGGACAGAAGATGGGCAGAGCTGTGGGATGGTGGTGCTGACACTGGTGGCAATAGCATGTACCTAACAGGACAGCTTCGAGCCAGGCAGGGCCTCCACCTTCACAGGCATCAAAGGTCTCTGTGCTTCTCCCAGTCACATGCATGCGAGCCCTTTGGGGACCTGTGAGAATGCAGGACCCGGCTCAGAAGGTCTGAGGGGACTTGGCTTGCTGCACTGCTGGGGGGTGGTGGTGGTGGTTGGTTGCCCACACACGAAGAAGAGGGTATCGTTTCATCTAATGCTCACACCATGCAAGGGGGCGCTGTCGTCACCCCATTTTTAAGTAAGGAAACGGGAGCCAGGGTGGAAAATTGCTTGCCCAAGGCTACCCAGCTCAGAAATGGCAGACCCAGGACTGGACTTCGGGCCTGTGTGCATCCTCAGCTCCGCCACGATGAGGTGCGGGGCAGCGGGCACCTGCCTCGGGGGGGCGGGGCGGCTTGGAGAAACCTTCGAGAGAAGTGAGTCCTTCACTGGGGTCTAGCAGGTTAGGGTTATGGTGCTAACTTGGGGGCAGTTTCTGGGGAGAAAATTCCCGGCTGGGGAGCCACAGAGAGAGCTGGGCACCTTGGGAGGACAGAGGCTGCTCGTCGGGTGGAGGGGACAAAGCAGGACGGGGGTAGAGACTGAGGCCCTGAAGGGCCCCATGGCCCAGATCAAATTTGTCACAAACCTGGGAAGACGAGGTCACCTTTCTATTCACTCATCCTTTGAGATCCCGATGCCACCCTTCGCTGTCCCCTTCATTCTCAAAGGCGGAGGCCACCGCCAGCCCCTATCACCCTGCCCCGCCCCTGGCGCTCAATGTCGTGGATCTCTGGCTACACATGTCCCCACTAGAGCATTTCCTCCTTGTTCTAGCCGTGGGGTGGGGTGGGGGACAATGCCTGCCCTGTGCACTTCGCTGGAATTCTGCAAAGGTGACGTGGAGAGCGACGGGGACGTCACTGACCGGTGTCAGAGATGCTGTGTCATTTGGAGGATGTGATGGGGAGGGAGGGGCCTCTGGCCATGGCTGCAGAGGCTGGGCACGAGAGGCCCCCTTGGCTCGCCCTGAGGCTTCATGTGCCCTCTAGCTCCAGGGACTCCTTCTCGTGGGGACTCTCAGGGATGGAGAAGCTTCTGGGGCAACCAGCAGTGAGGATGGGTGCTCGGGAATCCGGAAGTCCTTCGGACCTGGCTCAGATGCCTCTGCTGTTGGCAGCCCCCTTAGCTCACGGATGCCAGCGACTCGGGTTCCTCCTTGGCAGCTCTGACTTTGTCCACCTGCTGCCTGGCTCTTATGTTCTTCTTCTTCTTCTTTTTTTTTTTTTAAAAATGTAACTTTATTTCTTTATTTTTAAAAATTTGACCAGAGAGGGACAGAATGAGAGAGAGAGAGGGAAAGTGAGAAAGCAAACCTCCAGGTCTGGGACTTGAACCACGGTCGGCCCTGTGGGAATCCAGTGCCCTTAACCACCACGCCATCTGCCGGCCCCATGGGCTCTTATGCTCTTAAGTCAGTTCACTACCTCCTCTAACCTTTTATTTTGAGAACGTTCAAACCTACAGAAAAGCTGAAGAAGAGTGCGAAAACATCCACGTATCCCTCCTTCAGACTCCTTCAGACTCCCCGATCGCTAACAGCCGCTACTTTCTCATTTTCTCTATTTCTCCCCGTTTGTATTGGGTTGTCAGGAAAGTCATGATGCATTTTTGCATAGAAAAACAGAAAAATACATCACGACTTTCCCGATGACCCAATATATTTAAAAACAACACAGACTTTTTTTTTTTCCCCTAGGCCCATTCAAGATCCTGGAATAAGCTTTGTGTTTTAGAGTGGTGGGAGATTTACAGCCAAGTTGTAAAGGCGGCACAGAGGGCTGCTCTCCGTCCTGCACTAATTTTATATCGTTTTCCTTAATGGTTCACATTGTCACAACCAACAAGCTTATATACGTATAAGCTTGTTGGTCCTAGAGCGATGTGATTTTCAAGCCCAGGATGCAAACTGTAGTCAGCCATGTGGGGGTCCATCACCCTGACCACCACACCACCTGCTGGCCCCATGAGCCAATACTGATACATGTTTATTAGCTAAACTGTATGCTTTATTCGGATATGTTAGCCTTCTCTTATCTGGCAGGCTCACTTTTTAGCTTTAGAAGATTAAAAGCAGAGGGCAGGACAGTGGTGTGGTGGTAAAATGGGATGCTCTTGAGGCGGAGTCACACGGGAAGTTCTGGGCTGGCATCTGTATGTGCCCCTGACCAGGGTTGGCTGCGGCTGGGGTGGGTTGTGGCATCAGGACCCTGTGGTGGCTACTGTCTCTGTTTTACTCAGTCTTTCTCTGTCTCTTTCACTCATGGAAGTAATAAATAAATAAACTTAAGATAAAAAATAAGAGACCAGCAGGTGGCATAGTGGTTAAAGTGTTGGACTCTCACATGGCTGACCATAGTTCAAGTCCCAGACTTGGTGGCTTGAAAATCACACCAACAGCATGTGAGTGTGGCCCCAAATCGCAGGATAACGGTGGAGAAGGGTGACTTTTCACTTTCCCTCTCTCTGCCTCTCTCTGGTGAGCACGTGCACCCTGTGGCAAAAACATTTAAAAAATTTAAAAATATGTCTATGAAAAATCATTGTCACCAGCTCGACACAGGTTAGCTGATGCTTTGGGCAGGGGATGTCCCACGCCCAGGGTCTGCCCTCTCTGTTCAAAAGGCAGAGTGGCATGAGAGGCAGACTGGCCTTCAGGGAAACTTTCTCCCAGGCTAAGTGGGATCGCGAGAGAAAGCCATGGGAGCAAAAAGACTGCCCCATGAAGAGTGGCAGCATGGGCTAGCGTCCAGTCTGCGCGTCCCCTACGGTCAGCTTGGGCACCACCCTGTGTGAGCCCCTCTTTGGAAAACACTGCATGGTCTGCCTATGCCACATCACCAGGTGGCTGGGAACCCCCAAGTCTGCAGCCTCCGGGCTCCAAAACTGGAGCTTCTTCCTGCCCTGAAGGTCAGAGGTTGGGGTTGGGGACCTGCTAGGCTGTGGAGACGTTGGTCTTCTCCGCAATCACCCCGCTCCCAAGCTGAGATCCTGAAGCAGCAGGCATTTGACCAATGAGGAGTGAGGGTGCTGGAGAGTCTATGGACAGCAGCGACGAGCCAGCACCCGGAACCCACGGCCCTCTGTGGGGGGCGGGCCACACACGTGGCCATCTGCACAGACAGTGAGGAAGAGGGACATGGCTAACCTGAAACTACCTGTTCATAATGTCTGTATTCGTTTAGGCTCATTCCTTTAAGATGCTCCCAAATGCTGTCAGTGGTCTACAAGTTAGAATAGGTGGCACTGCCTCCTGAAACCCCCCATCGCTCTCTGGTGCTGTCTGCTTTCCTCATTCCAGGAGACCCCAGCCCACTGCGCAGTAACCGGCCAGCCCTCCTGGCCTGGAGGAGTTGCCCTCTGTAGTCAGTCTAAACACCCACCTGGAGGTGACTTTTGCACGATTGTGTATTTGCGGACTTCCTGCATTCGCTCCTAAGGACCGCGGTTTATTTCTGACCTGACCTGCTATTAAATTCTTTGAGTTAGTTCAAGGAGACAAATGATTTGGGAGTCATTTTCCCCCCACAAGGGGTTCAGTGTCCTTTCAGAAGAAAGCTGGTTGGAGACAAGTTAGAGACTAGGCCCTTTTCACTTTTAGAAATGGAACTATTCCAGGTAAGAGCACCACCCCAAACCCTTTCCCAGACGTGACAATGCAGTTTAGTTTACATCCTTCTAGCCTATCTTTCTGGCTTTAGCTGAGAGGACTTCAAAAAGTTTGCGGATAAATGGAATGACGGTGCAACTTTATTTTGAGGCAAAAACAAAAAAATCGAAACTCATGTATAATTTCTTCATAATATGCATTTTCCACGAGCTTCTTGGAGGCACTCTCTCTTGCACGCGTGTTACGGAGGGACAGCACACCACCAGGCCTATTCTAGATCTCTCAAGAGACCTGCTTTTCACTCAGTAATGACTCGGGGACCCATATTTGTTGTTACACACAGAGATAGCTCTTTTTTATGGTACTTTTTTTTTTTTTAAATTAATTTTATTCATTCATTCATTCATTCATTCATTTATTTTAATCTGACCAGAGAGAGACACGGAGAGAAAGAGAGGGAAAGTGAGGAAGCAAGCCACCAGGTCCAGGACTCGAACCGTGGTTGGCCATGTGGGAGTGTCCAGCGCCTTAACCACCACGCCACCTGCTGGCCCCTTTTATGGTACTTTTAAAAACATTAATTTAAAATTCATTTTTAAATTTGAAAAATGAAAAAAAGTTTTTTTTTGCTATAGTGCTTGTGTGCTTGCCAGAGAGAAAGAGAGGGAAAGTGAGAAAGCACCCCCCACACTATGACGATGGCTATGCTGCAGTCCCTTCTCCAGTTTCCTCTGGGGATTTTGGGTATGCACCCATGCATGCCAGGTGTGTTTTTCGAGCCGCCAGGTCCGGGACGCTATCTACTCAGTTAGCCATGTGGCATTCAGGTGCCTTAACTTCTAAACCCTGCTGGGCACACCACAATAGGACTCTCCTGCTGTATCCGACCAGGCAGTATTTGCTGGGTATAGAAGTGACTTCCCGTTGCTCCCGAAGATACGCAGCTCTCAGCACACAGCTCTGAGCGTGCCTCCTTCGTCGTCCAGGGAAGTGGTGTCCGGCTGATAGGAGATGCTCATTTCAGTTTCTCGAAGACTTTGCCACATCACCCTTCGCAGTGACTGTGCGCTGCCGCAGGGAGGGGTGTCGTTCTGGGTTGTTTCGTCCTAGTCTCTTTTGGGCACTGGCTGCAGGGTGGAAAGGAGCCAAGGGGAGGGAGTGGGAACTGCTCTAGGTGTTCCGAGGTGCTGGATGAGCTGCCGGGGGCCTCTCCTCCAGCAGTAAATGGGTGCTTTGTTCCTGGGTCCATCCCGGGCACACTCTGAAAGCCAAGATGTGCCGAGTTGACAAAAGGAGTTGCCAGTCTGGAGCCCACCCCTTGACTCAGAGACACTGTTAAGTTTGCAGAAGTTGTACACACACAGAAATGGGGCAGGACCTGGGGTGGGGCCCATCCACCCCAGGCCCCCAAGTAATTAGGTTGTTTAAAAAAAGTAGCAAAAGCTCCCGAGCACACACAGTAAGGGTGTCAAGGAAAAGGGCCAGGCATATTTGCCACCTAGGAGAAGTAGGAGGTGCAGAGGGGAGAGGGTGCTTGGGGAAACCCAGAACCAGAGGAAGGGGCGTGTAAAGCCCTGGATCCGGGTGCAGAGGGGGGAGGGGGCCGCTGGGAAAGAGCAAAGAAAGGAGGGAAGGCAGGAAGGGTGAGGAAGGGACGGGGAAAGGGGCAAGGTAAGAGAGGGCTGGAGGAGGCAGGGTGGCCGAGAGCAGACTCCGGGTAGGCTGTGTCCCTGGCTGTTTGTGATTAACACCGCCCGGTGCAGAATGGAGTAAACAGAAACTTCCAGGCGTCCCCTCCGCCCCCCCTCTGAGGCAAAGCAGAAATCAGATGCTCCGTGATTAATCGTGGAGGATTCAGGACACGACCACAGACGCTGTGTGGACTTGAAATTAGCTGCCTTTTCCCAGTCCCCTTGCCAAGATGGGAGTGGGGAGTGGGACGTGAAGGGGTGGGGGCCCCGCCTGCTGGGGGCCAGCGCGGAGTTCTCCCTGGCAGGGCGCACAGTGACACACTGACAGGCAATCGGCTGTGTTCAGAGCACAGGCAGCATCCGGGGGCAGCAAAACGGGCTGAGTGCTTCCTGGAACCCCAGCTCCACGGAGGGCCAGCCGGACCCTGACTCTGGCAGATAAGAGCCGGGGCTGTTTTATCAGAGGCTGACAGAGTGCTGTCCCCTGCCCCAGAAGGAAGACGGGGCACAGTGGGGAGCCTCGGAGGCAAGCCTCAGCTCCTGGCATCCAGTTCATGGACGCTTCTGAGCCCTAGTTGGACCCCTGCAGTCCTGCGGATGGGAGCTGCACGCTTGCAGTGGTAGACGGCAAGACAGCTGCAGAACTGCGAACCCGGACCTGATGTCCAGACCAGCTCCATGGTGAGTGGGAAAGCTCCCTGTGTGCACAGCCCGCGGAGGTGCTGGCCGTGTGTGGACCAGATGCTCAGAGGGAGGTGAGGATGTGAGCAACTCCTCACATCCCCCTGGAGCTCCAAGGCACCTGGATCAAGACGGGGAGGGATAGCAGCATCCTGCTGGCTTTGGGAAGTTCTTCCCCTTTTCGGGGCCTCCGCTTGTCCTTCTCTAAAATGGAGTGGTTGGGTTAGGAGATCTTCGGAGAGCCTTGCTCTAATGGCTATTTCAGGTGCTATGTACCAGGCACTGTGCTAGGCATCCCTGAAGCTTTAGCTAGAGAATCTGCACAGCTTTCCTGCGGGGGAGCTGTTATTATTATCCTCATGCTGCCCTGAGGAAACGGCGGCTCAGAGAAATGAAGTGACTTGTCCAGGGTCACACAGCCCATCCGTGGCAGAGAAGAAAATCAGACTTAGGTCTTTCGGATTTGACTTTGATCTCTACTCGGTTCTCTGGTTCGGCGATGCTCCCTGGAGCAGGGCGACAGAGATGGTATTTATGGAGGGAGGCAGCGACATTGGACAGAGGAGGCAACAGGCTGAAAGCTGGCACACAACCTTCCACTGCCTGGATGACGTGTCAGCCCAGGCTGGGGACACTGCCCAGGACGGGGCAGGGTGCCTGGCTTGAATGACTGGTGCCCGATGCAATTTTTCTTGGCTCACAGCCTGTTGATGCAGGAGGCCCCTGGGGTGTGAGGGAAGAGGGTTAAAGTCAGGAGTGGAGAGAGGGAGAGCCGGGGTGGGGAGCGCGGTAGATGCCTCTCTTAGGTTTGGTTCCAGCTTTATTTTGCCTTTTCAAAAATCTGTTTCAAATCATCTGGGCTGCGCAGCTCGTTGGGACGAAACAGGATTGTGAAACGCGTACAGTGCTGCACACGCTCCCGGGGGGAATCACATATTAATGTGGCCGTGGGCCGTGTGCGTGTGCATCCCCCTCCGGGCTGGCAGGGCTGAGATAAGATGCACACACAGCGGCGACTGGCTCCTGGCACTGAGCAGGAGGGTGCAGCATGTGGTCAGGGGCCAGGAAATAGATACGGGGCCGCAGCAGGTGGGACACCCCAGGGTGCCAGGCGTCGGCCCAGGGGAAGGTCCCAACGCCCAGATGTGGCCTCCTCTGCCTTTCCCTTGGAAAATTCCATCCTGCAACTCTGCTGACCCAGGCCTCCTTCCTTCCCAGGGACTGGCTCTGACCACCCCTGCCTTGGGGACAAGTCGAGACCCGAGTTGTGGTCCCAGCTCTAGGGCAAGCAACTTCTCCCAGAAGCCCCCACAATCCCAGGAAAGCCTGGACAAACGGTCACCCTACCCAGTTCTGCCCTGGATACTCTTGTGACCTTGAGCAAGTCTCTTCCCTTCCTTTGGCCTCTGTTTACTCATCTACAAAAGAAAAAAACTATTTTGGAAGATCTTAGAAGTCTCTCTGCAGCTCTGAGGCCCTGTGGCTGGTGGAAAGGCACTTAGGTTGGAAATGGGAGGGGGTGGGCATGTCTGAGAGTCTCACGGAAGGGAAGAGAGGGGGAGATCTCTCACAAATTCCCTGGGGCAGTCAGAGAAGGCACTGGGAGGGGTGGGATGGAAGGAGCTTGGAGGCTGGCCACGGCCTGCAACGCCATCGTCAGTGATGCCAGCGCCGGCAGCCTCGTGCAGCTCCAGGAAAGCCCGAGCGCTCTGGAAAGGGTGCGGGGGACAGCGCAGTTCTGAGCCGCGTGACCTGCCCCGGGTGGTTGCTGCTGGCAGTCCATGCCTACTCAACATGGAACCCTGGCCCTCTTCTGGGCCCCCATCCTTTCTGGGGAGCTCCACAGGGGCAGCTCACAAACTGGTCACCTGTCCTATTTGTCCCTCTTTCTTTCTCTTGTCCCTAAGGCCACTGGGAGGAGCTTCCCTGCCTGTTCTGAGCACACCAGACTCCACATCGCTGTCTCTGGAAACCCCCAGAGTGGCCCGTCTTTAGCGCCCGAGAGGCTCAGGTTCAGAGCAAACATGAAGAGAATGGCTTTCTCCCCTCCTTGGTGACATTCTCCGCCACGTGGTCCCCATTTGGTGGTGTGCGGGAGCCAGCTTCAACCAGCTTGTGAAAACTACCCGTCAGATTTTTAGAAATTTTGTTGAATTGGTTGCTAAACACAGTCATTATTAAAAACGAAATGATATAAACTTACATTCTATTGAGAACAAAGATAACAAGTGCTCAAAACTCTTCACTTCCCTTTTTTTTATTTTCTATTTTTTTTCTCTTTTTTTTTTTTGGAGAGGTTTTTGCTATAGGGCACGTGCGATCGCCAGACAGACAGAGAGAGACAGAGAGACAGAAAGTAAGAAATCACCCCCCAGGGGGGATGGCCACGCCGCAATCCCTTCTCCTCCATTCTCCTCTCGGGATCTTGGGCACACGAGCACACGCGCCCGGCGTGAGTTTAAGCCACCGGGTCCGGGACGTGAATCACGGTCGACTACATGGGAGTCCAGCAACATAGCCATTATGCTAACTGCTGGTTCCTTCCCATTTTTAAAACCACCTTTCCCTGTGAGCTGTGCTTCCGAGGTTTACAGCTGTGTGTCTGTGGTGGGAACGCTGTATAGCACGAGCCTCACATCTCTTCCCCACTCCGCTTCCACGAGTCGCCTCGGGGGCTCGAGATCAGCAGTGATGGAGGTATTTACACCATGGAAATCGGCAGACAGTCCAGTTCAGGGCTTGATTTGTTGTTCTGTTGTAGTTTTGAGAAAGTGAGGGAGAAACAGCCAACGAGGCAGATTAAAGATGAAAGCGTGTTATTTTGGTGGCTGTTACATGATGAGCAGCGCCCAAGGCAGAGGGCTGCTTACTTCGTTGGTGACCGAAGTTCAGACACCTTCTTTGTGGATTCACTGTCATATTACTCCTTAAGGTAAGGGAAACTGGCAGCCAGTATTCCGGAAGGACCACCCTGCTGCATCAGTTGTAACCAGAGGCTGACTACAAGATTTAGGGATAAAAATCCATTAAACCATTCTGTGCAAATGAATTGATTATATGAAATTTACAAAAAAAAGTGTATGGTAACACTTTTAAGAAGTTTTTCTTATTACTTCTTACATGAGCAAGAAAGACAGAGAGAGTGAGACAGAGAAAGAGAAAGAGAGACAGCCCCCCCTCACAGGCTCCTCTTGCCACAACCCACCCCCAGCCTCTGCCAGCCCTGGCTTGTGTGTGCCTGGAGCACTCAGAGGGGCCTCTGGATGTGAGCCCAGAATCTTCCCATGTGGGTCAGCCTTGCGGAGTGTCATGTTTTTTGTTTTTATTTATTAATTTTTTGGGGGGAGGTTTTTGGTATAGGGTGCGTGCACTCACCAGAAAGACAGAGGGAAACAGAGAGACAGGAAGCGAGAAATCACCCCCGCCCCCCCGGGGGGATGGCCATGCTCTTTCTCCTCCATTCTCCTTTCAGGATCTTGGGCATGCATGCACATGTGCCCCACGTGAGTTTAAGCCACTGGGTCTAGGACTCGAACCACAGTTGACTATGTGGGAATCCAGCGACATAGCCATTACGCTAACTGCTGATCCTGCAGAGTGTCACATCTTACTGCAGTGCCATTGTCTGCCCCCCAAGTATGATTTCACTTTTATTTGTAAATTGTGTGCTACACAGAGTAGACCCAAGTAAATACGTATGTGTGTGTGCCTGTGTAAGCATGCATACACACATGTGCACTTCCCAGAGAGTTGGTTGCTAAGCCAGCCCACCACTGGTCCCGTAGCAAACACGCTTGTGTCCAGGGTCCCAGAAACCCTGTCCTGGACAGTCCTCAGCCCTTGCCCAAAAGGATTCAGTCCCCAGTCTTGGCCTTGGACACAAACCCTCCACCTCCTGCCCAGCCACACTCCTCCCTCCTGTCCTGAGCACTGGAATGCATTGGGTGGGGGCAGAAGGCACCGTCTCTGCCCTGTGGGCAGCGTCCGTCAGTCGCACGCGCTGTCTGGGTCTCCACACTGCCATTTCTGGAGCCTGGCAGTGGCAGGTCCCTGTTAATTCCCTTCCATTCAGGTCTCACTCCTGCCGCCCTTCATTTGCATGTGCAGCGAGTGATGCTCTAATAGGAACGGCGTCTTGGACAGAGGAGAAGGAACAGCTAAGCCAAATCTATAGGGAGGCTAAGCCACTTGCTATTTTTAGAAACCCTGGGAGCCAGGTGGGCCCTTTCCAGTTTTCCCAAGCCAGCAAGCACGAGAGGAAAATATTTCTCATTCCCGAACCCTGCCTCTCTGTGGTCCAGGCCAAAGAGGAGGCCCAGGTGGAGACACCAGCTAAGAGAAGCACAACCACGATGCAGAAAGAGGGACGTGTGCACAGCAATTTGGAAAGGAACAAAAACTGCTTGTTTTATTATTTTGCCAGGAAGAGCAATGCTGAGTTTAAATCTCTGTGGCTCCTGCACTCACGCTTAGTAACCCCTGTTAAAAGACAGGCCAACATTGAGTCAGCAGGTGGCATGGTAGTTAAGGCATGGGATTTCCATGTGGCTGACTGTGGTTTGAGTCCCAGACCTGGTAGCTTGCTTTCTCGTTTTTCTCTCTCTGGTGAGTGCACATGCCCTATAGCAAATAAAAAAAAAAGATAATAATAATAAATAAAATAAAAATTCTATAAAAAAGTCCCTTACTAGAATGTGAATTTCCTCAAGGTGGGGATTTGTTATATTTTTCCTGTTTTGTTTAGTGATGTACCCCATAGTTGGTCCCCCATAAATGCTCATTGGCGCGTAGTAGGCCTTTGGTAAATACTTGGCGCATACTTACCATGTTGCCAAGGGTACCAAGATAGCCAGGTTTTTGGGAGAACCCTGAATAGGGGTGACCAGGACGCTCTAACAGCACATCACACTTCATTTATGAGTAACACACTTCGTTTATTTATTTGAGACATTTTTTTCTGTAGGGTGCGTGTGCTTACCAGAGAGACAGAGACAGAGAGACAGAAGCAAGAAATCACCCTCCAGGGGGGATGGCCACCCCACAGTCCCTTCTCTCCCATTCTCCTTTTGGGCTTTTGGGCACACACATGCACCGAGTGTGAGTTTTAAGCTGCCGGGTCCAGGACTTGAACTGTGGTCAACTCTGTGGGAGTCCAGCGACGTAACTATGATGCCATCGGCTGGTCCCATGAATAACACACTTTAATAGTCTGTGCCAACTTGCAAGGGGGGGTGATCGTTTGCATGACATCAAGTGTTGTGGAACAGGATGTCACCAGCCTGCCAGAACCAAGGGACACGCTCACCTTCCCCCCGGGCACAGGTCCCAGACCCCTCAGGTGGGCTCTTCGGTATCCGCTTTGGAATCACGACTCTGAGTGAGGCAGCAAGCAAGGGAAGGGAGTGACAGCCGTGGACGGAGTGCCTGGGGTTCCCTCCCCCTTCTGGGTCTATCTCAGAGGGCTCAGGGCCCCTCGCTCGTCCTTCCCTGCATCCAGACAAACCAGGGAGGTAGAGAGATTACGGAAGCGGATTCTGTGTGGCCAGGCGGCTGGTACCGTGCTACCCACTGAGTGGAACACCCTCCATGCCGCCGTGGGCCCCTCTGCTGAGCTTCCTGCAATGGGTTCACACCGAGGGAGAGAAGAGGGTGTGCCCAAGTTGCCTTCCGAATTCACTCCCTGGTGAAGAAGTGAGGGCCTGGGAGGACCTGCCGCCGGATGCTTGCGGAAGAGCTCCCTCCCATCCGCCCTGGCCACCTGGGCAGGCAGGCTCATGCCCAGTTAACAGCCGAGGAAATGGTCCAAGGACTTCAACTCCACTTGCTCAAGCCCCCGTTAAATCCCTCACCCCCCAAATTAAGGTCCAGAAAGCTTTTCTCAAGACTTTTGAAACCAGACCTCAAGAAAATAGAATGGCATTAATCATAATCCCATCAAGACACACTGAGACAGGACCTTGGATGTCCCACTGCCCTCCCATCTAACACTCTCTCTTCATTTATAAAGCACCAACACCTGGGCCAGCAGGCAGCGTGATGGTTAAGGTGTTGGAGTCCCAAGTGGCTGACTGTGATTCAAGTCCTGGACCAAGCGACTTGAAACTCATGCTGGGCGCATGTGTGTGCATGCCCAAAATCCCAGGAAGAGGATGGAGGTGAAGGGACTGTGGCATGGACACCCCTCCTGGGGGGGTGATTTCTCACTTTCTGTCTCTCTGGTGAGTGCAGGTGTGCGCACACACACACAGGTGTGCGCATATGGAGTTAAATCTACTCTGCTGTTTCCCTGTGGCTGTGCCATTCACACGCACCTCACCATGTGGCAGTTGTCACATGTCTTCCCTTTTGTCACTTAACTGGCTGGAATTTCCTCTAGGTCTCGACCTCCACCAAAGCCAGGCCCGCTGCCATTACTGTGTGCTCCGGGCCTGGGAGATCCCAGAGCCTAGACTAGGCTGTGTGTTCACAAGGCCGTGCCTCTTCCTGGTAGCAGGACCCATGCCTCAGAGTTGTCCCAAGGAAAGCAGCGCATGGCACGGGGATAAAGACCTGACAGATCGACCTTCCCTCCCTCCCCTGCCCTCCGCCCATCGTCATTCAGGCTGGGTCTCCCCCCGTGTGGAAAGCAGCATGGCGGGTAGGGGCTGTCCTCACCTGTGACAGACATCATACCACACACTTTACACGAGCTGCTGTTAATTCATTTGCCCCTCTGATGCCGCAAGGGGAGCAGAGATGGAAGCCGGGGAACAGAGAGGTGAAGTAACTTGCCCCAGATCACACGGGCAGTCAGTGGCAGAACTGGGCTGGACCACAGCTCTTCTGGTTCCCTGCAGAACTCATGCTGCCTCTTGGAAGTGTTGCAAACGCCTCAGTCCTACAGACCTAGATTCAATCCTAGATCCCCGGCCACTTCGCTGCGTGACTCTGAGCAGATCACTTCCCCTCTCCGAACCCCGATTTCTCTATATTGGGCAGGGCCCTCTTTTTGCCTGTGCCTAGTGCCTCCTGTGGGGTTGTATCTCTGAAATAGCCTGGATGACGCTGCAGGGTTGAACCAATCAGAGCTCACCCCCGGAGCTGAGGGAGGGGACTGATTCCACCCAAACTAGTGTCTGCAGATTGGGCACAGCCCTTCCCCGGAGCCAGTGCTGCACCTGGGAGAAGGGGCCTGGTGTGGGGCCGCGGGGAAGCAGATGGCCACTCAGGCAGGCCGGCTGGCTGGGGCCATCGCCCCCTGACCGCCTGACCACGGAGGCCCACCTGGCACAGGCCCTGTGGCCTCATCTGTGTGAGACGCTGGCCACACTCAGTGGCTGTGCTGTGCACGTCTGGAATACCTATTCCGAGGGGTGACTCTCTGGGATAACACATGTTTATATTCGAGGTGGGGGGCTTCCGTTCTGTTGCCAATTAGTTCCGCTCGAGCACAGCTTTCCCAACACTGACAGGCTGGCTGCCCGGGCTGAGCTCAAAGTGGGGAAAAAGTGATTTCTCTGCCCTTCCTCCACCCCCGACCGTGCAACCCGGCTGTTAGTGATGAAAGGGTCCTGTGGGTCGTTTGGTTTTCCTTGTCAGGACTCTGGGAAAGGCCCTGAACATAACCGGCAGGCCCCGCCGGCCATCACTGGCCGCAGAGAGACGCTGGTACCCCTGCGTCCGCTGCACCGAGTCCACTCAGGGGGCGGCTTCGGTGGAGCCTTTTCTGATGACACCTGCTCCTCCAGACCAGGGAGGCCAGGGGTGACAACGGTGGCCTGCAAGGGTCTCTTCTTTCCGAGGACCCGGCGAGTTCTTCGTGGAGAAAGTCTTGACAAAACAGAGGAGCTGGGAGTGCAGCCCACTGCCGGCACCAGCCCCAGCGCCATGGTTACATGCCACGAGCCCTGGACAGGGACTTGCCTCAGCTTCCCTCTCAGGCTCCACCTGAGAGTGATGAAATAATTAAAGGTAAGAATTGCTGGTTAAGTGCTTGGAAGGAAGCCCTGATGCTGTGCGATCTTCATAAACGTCAGCCTTTTAAATAAAAAAAAGTAAAACTTTTAAATTTATTTATTTCTTCCCTGAGCAAGACATGCTTAGAGAGAGAGACAGCACCCCATTGGGTCTTGATGATGTGACCTTCCCCTGGCCTCCGCCAGTCCCAGATCGGGGACACGTGCCCGGTGCACTCTGGGAGGTCTCGGACATGAACCCCACCTCCCGCGTGGGTCAACCTTGCAGGGTGTCACATTTTCCTGCAGCACCACCGTAAACGTCGCCTTTGCTGTTTATTCACACCCGTCCCTTCTCCCTGTGTGGACACTGAGTCCTCCGGGCGTGTGCCGGAGTCTCCTCGTCCAGGCCCCTGTTGCTGATCTGTGGTCCCAGCTGGCGCTGCCTTGAGTAACCCGTGGCCTGTGTGCCAACCCGCCCCCACCCTAAGGTATGCGAACCCCACGCCAACCCTGGCTCTGGACTTGTCCTCCCAGGGCCTGCAGAAGAGGGAGGTGTGTGGGCACAGGGCCAGCCCCGCCCTGGCATGCAGCCGGCCCTGGAGGGTGGGGCAGGAGGCGGGGCGGATTCCCCTGGAGTCTCTCAGGTGCAGAGGGCTGGGGCGGGCATCCAGCCCAGGTTCCCGGCAGTGCCCTGCCGCGGTCTGGAGGGAGGACATCTGTCGTGAAGGCCCTGTGCACGCTGTGGTGCTCTTCCCCAGGAAGCCCCCTGGGACCTCTGCTCCAACACCCTTCACTGTGTGCGCCACCATTTAGAACCCGTGGTCTCCAGCTCCCCTTTGGGGTCAAAACACGTGAATTGAGGCTGATTTTGGCTCTGACTTCCTAGTGCCCACAGCCGTGAGGACCCCGAGCCTGTGTCCTCATCGGAAGAGTGGGGTAATAATGTTAATGTGGGCTGGCCCCACGGCCTAGTGAGTAAGGAAACCGGAACCCGCGAGGCCGTGATTCAAGGCCGGGCGTGGCGGCTTGGAAAGCACACCAGCGTGCGTGTGCGTGCTCAGACTCCCGACAGGATGGAGAAGTGGAGACGGGATTGCAGCGCCACCAGGCCCTCCCGCACCCCGTCCCCTGTCTCGCTCTCTCTCTCCGGTGAGTGTACATACCCTGTGGCAATTTGAAAAGGGGTAATGACGGGAGCCACGTCACAGGTCTCGTGCAGTCTGAGACGTGAGCAGTGGAGTGTGGCCTGGCGTCTGACACGAGAACCCCAGCCTCAGCTCCTGGTAGGCGATGCCCCGTCCCCGCAGTGTCTGGGCCCCGGGCACTTGCAGGGGCAGCGTGTGAGCGGGAAGCTGAGGATCAGGGAGTTGGCCTAACTGGGCGGCTTTGGCACACCGTCCTCTCCCCACATGGAGTTTTCTCTAGAAATGAGGGTGCTGCCAGCCTTGCAGCACAGTGGTTCAGTGCTGTGCGGAGGGAGCTGGATCCGCATGGCCAAATGTGGTTCGAATCCCAGGCCAGGCAGCTTGTAAAACACAACCAGTGCGTGTGCATGTGTGCCTCAGATTCCAACAGGGTGGAGGAATGGAAGAGAAGGGATGGCGGCGTGACCATGCCTTGTTGGGGGGTTCTCTCTCTCTCAAACGAGCTCACGTACCCTTAGCAGTTAAAAAAGAAAAAAAAAAAAGAACAGAAACAAGGGTGTGGATGAGGCGCTCTCAAGTGTTGTGGCGAGTTAAATGAGCCGAAGCAGGACTGCTTTTGATCCAGCGAGGCCCAGCAAGCGGCGGCTCTCTTGCTGTCATTGATGGTCAGAGGTGACATCGTGACTGTCCTCCCAGGACCTGCACAGCGTCCTGCACCTGGTGGGTGCTTAGTGGATATGAAGGGACTGACTGACAGGGCCGAGTACACCTGCTATCAGGTGGAACCTGGGAGCGGCCGTGGTAGAGACCCACTTCTCATGCTGATACCTCAGGGAGAAGAAGTGAATAAAGGGGCCTTACCCACAGCTCTGTGGTCCGCTGCAGCTCGTCCTGTGAGATGATGCACCACCCCCATTCCATAGATAAGAAAACCGAGGCCCAGAGAGAGGCAAGCCTCACTCATACCCCTGGCAAGTACACGACGCTGGAGCCAGACCTGCTGGCTCTGACTCCGTGTCAGGGGGGTGGGGGGTGGGGGTGGCCTCCACCCGGAGCCTCCGCCTCAGCCGCGGCCGGAAGCCCCCTGGGGTAAGATGCAGTGTCCCTCTGGGACCAGAGCCCTTGCACATTTCTGACATTTTTGCATCTTGGGACAAAGGGTGAAGAAACTCAAATGAACTGTTCTCCTTTCCTGGAAAACTACTCTCGCCCTGGGGTGGGGTCTTTGCTGTGTGGCTTTGCCTGCTTCTCAGCAACTAGAGAAAACCCAGACGTGGCTTTAGGGAGTGTTCGAGGGTACCCACCGAGGCCTCCCCACCCCACCGATGCCAGCCCAGGCCCTGCCCACCTGCTCGCCTGCCCGCCTGCCCTTGCCTGACCGAGTGAACGCCCCGCCGTGAACACTGGGGCCATTCCCTGCCCCGACTCAGAGCACAGAGCTCAAGGCTGGGAAGTGGCAGGCATTCTGGGCTGCAGCTCTGTGTGGGCTCTGGGGTCTGGTGGGCCTGGCCAGCAGCCCCTGGAAGTGTGGCCCCCCAAGGTCTGTCACACGCCACCTCTGCTTCCTCATCCATACAATATAAGGACAGCGCGTGGTGGGGAGGACTGCAAAGCCACCCTGCCTCTGTGTGGCCTTCTTCCTCCTGTCCTAACTCTTCTCGTAGGACACCAGTCACTGGAGTCAGGGCCGGCCCTGTTCCAGGTCGGCCTCGTCTGGACTAAGGGCATCAGCAGAGGCCCTGTTCGTGTTCCGAGTCCCCAGGTAGACAGGACTTAGGGGCGCTGGTCAACTCTATGCCACCTACTAAGTAAGAGCCTCCGTTACTCCTCCCAGCGAGGTTGACTCAGCACAGCCTCTTGCTCCTGCCTGGGTCACTCCTCCTCCGGGGTAGCCCTCTCCCTGCCCCGTGGGGTGGGCACTAGCTTGTCAGTCGGAGGGGCCGAGAGGGGAGCCGACTTGCCCAAGGTCACGAGGTTGGTCAAAGGCAAAGCCGGGGCTAAGACTTTTCTTCCTGGGTCAGCTGGAGGTGCGGCAGAAGAGCACAACGCTCTGTGGCACTGACCCAGGTGGGGAAGGTTCTGGGTTCACGCCCCGAGACCTCCCTGGGGACCTATGCAGCCATGACCAGGGCAGGCTGAGGCTGTGGGTGCTGTCACTCTGCCTCTCTCAGGCTCATAAAAGAAATAAATGAAGTTATTTATTTAATAACAAAATGAGACTTCTCTTACTTTCTTCTCTTACTTCTGACTCTGAAACTGGTCAGGTTTTGAGACTCTCTAGTCCCAACTCGAGAGCTTGGGTCGTGTAAACTTTCGGTCCCAGAATCCTGTACCTCCCTCCAGATGCACCCCCACCTGTACCCCCGAAGCCATGAAGGGGAAGGCATTTGTTTAGTGGGGGCTCCCTCTAAGCCGTGTTCCCGCACTGGCCCACTCTCGTCTGGCTTCACTGCGGCAGGAAGCCGGCACGAGTCCCGTGTGTGTCCATGCGTGCCAGGGCCGGGCATCGCATCGGACATCTGCCTACATTTTGTGAGTCTTGACTTGGGGCCACAAGGTGAACAATGGCCCATTAAGGGGCAATGTCTTCGGCACTGAGACGGTGCTATTAAACATGCTCACAAAGCTAATCACGGCGGGTCAGGGTCCCACCTCTCGGCCGGCTGCGAAGGGCCTCGCGCGATGAGGCGGTTTCATTTTCTCTTTTCTT
Source organism: Tupaia tana (assembly GCA_026018925.1). Classification (NCBI taxonomy): domain Eukaryota; kingdom Metazoa; phylum Chordata; class Mammalia; order Scandentia; family Tupaiidae; genus Tupaia; species Tupaia tana. Next base: position 14,613,792 of record JAKSZU010000015.1, read on the forward strand.
TCCTTTTCTCTTTTCTTTTCTTTTTTTCTTTTCCTTTCTTTTCTCTTTTCTTTTCCTTTCCTTTTCTTTCCTTTCCTTTTTTCTTTTCTTTTCTTTTCCTTTTCTCTTTTTTAAGAGAGGTTTTTGCAGCTGGGAGCGTGTGCTCGCCAGAGAGACAGAGAGAAACAGAAAACAATAATTCGCCCCCCGGCAGGGATGGTCATGCTGCATCCCTCTCCTCATCTCCTCCTGGAGATCTTGGGCATGCATGCACATGCACCCGACGTGAGCTTCGAGCACCTGGTCTGGGACTCCAACCACTGCCGACCATGTGGGAGTCCAGCCATGTAACCATTACACCATCTGCTGGTCCCGAAGTTGTTTCTTGACACAGAGGGGACGGCGGTGGCCAGGAGGGCTGGATGAGGCCTCACAGACAGCTGCTGGCCACCAGATGGTGCGCCCACCTATGGATCACCGCTCCATGAGGCCGATGTGGAACTCACTTGCTCTGGCTGATGGGGACATGGGCCAGTGGGAGCCACTGGGTGCCATGAGCTCGGGGTGGGGAAGGAGGGTCATAATTTCCAGCAACCTGGGCTGTGGGGCCAGGAAATAGTCGCTCTGTCAGCAGGGAGAGCTGGGGGTGGGGGTGGAGGCCCCTGAGGAGGCCGAGGGTTCCCGAGAGGCAAGCCAGGGCGCTGAGTTTGTGGGCAGGCTGGCGAGTGTGTGGGAATCAGCCAGACAGCAGGGAACAGACTGCCTGGGTTCAAATCCGCCTCCCACTGACCAGTGACCAACTGGGCCTCAGACGGCTTGTCTGTAAAACAGGGATTATACCAAAACCCACGTCAGAGGGCACAGTGGGATCCCACCAGCCGATGGCCGGGCCGAGTGCCCACGAACCGTGCGCCGCTGTTGTCAGGGTGCTGGTGACAAGGCAGGGGGCATCCCTGCTGCCTTCCGGTCGTGGATCCAGGGTCAGGCTTCTGACCTGCCCGCTGCACAGTGGGCAGGATCCGCCTCCTAGCACCCACCTGGCAGGGGAACCTTCGCCAGTCGGGCCCTTAGGACGCCCCGTCTACTACCACAGCCCCGTACCCAGTCTCACTGTGTTACCCCCAAACCTCCACCTGCCACGAGTGAGCTGTCCCAGGCTGGCAACCAGTCTCCACCCCTGTGGGCATCAAGTCTACCTTCCATGCCCTGCTTGGGGTCAAGGGGGGGGACAGACCCTTCTGCCTCCGTGGCTGCAGCCCGGGGCGAGATGGGAGGGTGGACGTGCACCTCTGTGGACATCAGGCTCAGGCTGGTGCGGGGAGGGGTCCGGTCTGAGGCCGGCCTCTGGTTTGAGGAGCAGTGCTCAGTGGTCCCAGCTCAGGCCTGGGGCTCGTGCAGCCCTAATAGGGGCACCGACATCCTATTTAAGGCTCCTGGTCCCCCTGCATTTGGGTCGAAGTTCTGCTCTGACTTGGAGCCTGGCACCTGTGGCACTGAGAGCTGGGGTCTGGCACGCCCTGCCCCGTCCCTGTGGCCCCCAGCCCTGACTGCCAGTGAGCCGAGGCTGGGCCGGGGACTCAGGCCAGCCGGCTGCAGCTCTCCCACGAGGCTGTTTCTGTGGCTAGTGGACGCTGTGGCTACCCACTCGTCTCCGTGCTGCCAAGTCCAGCCAGCTTCTGGGGAACAGCTGCCCTACGGGGACATAAGCCATGGAGTGGACGGCAGACTGCAGTGTGGTAGCTGGGTGGAGGCAGAGGGCGCTGGGCTCCCGGGGGGCTGAGCCTTTCCCTCAGGCTGAGCTCAGCAGTGGCCCCATCACCCTGGGCCTTTGCTGGCTTCTCCTGGTCGGATTTCTGAGCGCGCTGGTCTTTGGTGCCCAGGAGGGACTAGCATGGGTGACGTGAGGACAGAGGTAGGGCTTCGTCTCGGGTGAGCTGGGCCAAGCGCTGTGTGGAGGTGAGGAGGCACCTCAGACCCCGTTGCATCTGAGGGCTGTGCGGGGCGTGTGGAGGGAGGCCAGTGAGCAGAAGAAAACGATTCTACGATTCTGTGACGAGGGAGCAGCCAGTGCTGGGGCCGCGACAGGAAGGAGCCGAGCCGAGCGGCGTCTGGAGCCTGCGTAGGAGGCTCCGGCTGGGACCTGGGGCGGGGGCCAGGCCTGGTTGTTCTGAGGCTGTGGGGAGCCGCTGCAGGAGTCTGGCTGATGGGGGACACGTTCGAGTGGGAGCCGCTGCAGGAGTCTGGGCATGTGTGACCGGACCAGGTGTGCCAGCGTGACGCAGCTGGGGCCGCTGTGAGGAGGACATGCGGGAACCCACAGCCCACCATGGGAAGGGGCCAGGAAGGGAGGCCCTGCAGCAGGTGCCATGCATCACCCCATTGACAAGGTCTTCCCTCTGTCCTCCCACCTCGGAATCGAGGCCCCGGAAACAGAGGGTCAGCAGCCTCACCACAGACCTGGGGCCTGCAGAGCCGGTTTCCCCACCTGTGCGTCCGGCAGTGAGACATCTGTCATCTTTGCCAGCATGTCCTGCAGGGGTGGATGGGGAGTGCCGCTTAGGGCCCCATAGCAGAATGGCGGGGTCGTTCTGAGGCCCCCAAATACTCAGCCTCTCCCTGCCTCTCGCCCCCGCCCAGCTCAGCCGGTGTCCGTGAGGGGGTCACGCACACTACCGCGAGTCCAGACACCGTCACCACCCTCGCCTAGCGGCGGCACCAGCACCTCACACCAGCTCTCAAACAGCCCTCACGGGTAGCATCAGCATCCCCCTTTTGCAGAAAGGAAATGGAAGCTCAGCGAGGTTAAGGGCCTTGTCCAAGGTCGCGGAGCAAGTAGGTGGCAGACTAGGATCCGTCCCCCGGGTGTCCAGCTCCACGGCCTTCGCTCCCCTGACTGCCACACCCTCTGTGCAGCCCTTCAGGGCAGGGGGCTGGAGGAAGAGAGGACTTAGCCCCAGACCCCAGGAAATGCCAGCCTTCAGAAACGCCAGCACTCCTGGGACCAGAAGTTAGCGTAATGGCTATGTCGCTGGACTCCCATGTAGTCGACCGCGGTTCGCGTCCTGGACCCGGTGGCTTAAAACACTCACGCCGGGCGCGTGTGCGTGCGTGCCCAAGATCCCGAGAGGAGAATGGAGGAGAAGGGACTGCGGTGTGGCAATCCCCCCGAGGGATGATTTCTCGCTTTCTGTCTCTCTGTCTCTCTCTCTGTCTGGCGAGTGCATGCGCCCTATAGCAAAAACCTCTCTCAAAAAAAAAAAAAGCCAGCACTCCTGGCGCGGCTCCCTGTCCTGCCTTCCTCACCGCCCAGGGCCAGCCAGGAGGCTGAACTGTGAAGAGGACGTGCGGGAGCCCACAGCAGAAGTGCAGCTTTGAGAGTTCAAGGACAGCCTGGGAGGGCGCCCCTGGGGTCAGGGGTGGAGGCTTGAGTCCATCTGCCTGGCACTGACAGGTGAGGGTGAAGGGGACTGTGACTTTGCCAGCTGGTAGTTAATGCCCACAGGTACTTGTGATTTATGCCAGTGTATGAAAACAGAATTCCCCAAGGCTGGTCAGTGTTCCCAGAAGCTAAGGAGTTCAGAGTTCCCAGAAGCGAAGTGTTCAGGAAAACTTGGTTCTGGGGACACACAAGGACAGTCCAGACCCTTGTCCCCTTTTGGACTCCAAAGCAGAGGTCATCTTCTGTGTGACTGTAACACGGCCCCTCTGGAACAGTGTTCTTCCTGAGACGTTTTTCCTACATTTGAAGAAATGGGTGTTCTTTCTCTCCATTCTAGGCCTGTTCTCGACTAGATTGAAGGAAAATATTAATAAATCCAAGGTCCCTGCCATTCTTCCTGTCACATTAGCCAAACCCTACCTTGGCCCCTATTCTGGGATCTGAGGAAGGAAAAGAAAGGCACAAAATCTGTTCATTTGGGGACCAGCAGTTGGTATAATTGCTGTCGCTGGACTCCCATGTAGTCAACCACGGTTTGAGTCCCAGACCCCATGGCTTAAACTCACGCCGGGCGTGTGTGCATACCTGCCCAAGATCCCGAGAGGAGAATGGAGGAGAAGGGATTGTGGCGTAGTCATCCTCTCCCCCCCTGGGGGGGGTGTGATTTCTTGCTTTCTGTCTCTCTGTCTCTCTCTGTCTTTCTGGCAAGCGCACATGCCCTATAGCAAAACCTCTCAAAAAAACAAAAACAAAAACAATCTGTTCATTTGAACTCTTGGCATCGTAAGATTGGAAATTCAGATTCACGCTGCCTTAGGCAAAAAAGAAAACACACTGGCTCAGGACATTTTGAAGTTTAGGATTAGGTTTGGCTTCAGGTATGATGGGATCCGGGGGGTGTGCATAGGGCAGGGGGCGGGGGGGGGGGTCTTAGGGCTGATTTTCCTTGACCCGACTCAAGGGGATAGCTCCATTATGGTGGCTCAGGGCTGTGGTGGTCTCACTGGGCACTGTTCTACTCCACCTCCATTAAGCACACAGAAGAGTGGGTGGGGCCATTCACCAGAAGAAGTTTAGTGCTGTTAGAAGAGAAAGGTCAGATCAACAGAGATCTGCCTCCTCCTCCTGCGCGTGGCAGGCATTGCTAATTGAAGACAGCACCCTTTCCAGGTGAGCCCAAACACAGCCTCCGAATCCATCTGAACACCATACTCAGAGCTACCAGTATCCACCCGTCGGTGCTGGAGCAGGGGCCGGAGTCTCTGCAATTCCTGCTCTAAGCCAGGGCGGAGCGAGAACTGGGGCTCGCAGAGCGGGCGTACCCCGAAGGCCCTGCAGTTCTTCTCTGCCCCTGGAAGAGGCCTATCCTGTTCCTAATTTGTAATTTTAGGGAAATTTCAAGTTCAGTTCCGGGTGGAATGATGAAACCTAGATATTTTCCAAAACTCCATTTCTGGTTCATTCAACCCGCGAAATACAGATGTAGGTTCATGTCACGCCAGGACCCAGAGACAGAACGCCGGACGCGGAGCCAGCCCTCTTCCTGAAGGAGCCCGCCTGGTTCACACACTGAGAGGATGCTTGGCCCTCAGCGGAGACGTCCACTCCAGGCAGCGGCTGCACACGGAAAAGACACCGGTTGGGGGTCAGGGGACAGCCAGGGAGCTCGGCCGTGGGCTGGCTAGCACAGAGCAGTGCCTATGCTGAGCCCAGCGCAGTGGCACCCAGGCAGGCCAGCCCACAGCGAGCCAGCCCGGCGGCAGACGGCGTGTCCACTGCAGAGATCAGACGGCCGTGGGGGGCCTGACCTTAACACAAGAGAACCTGACAGCGCGCCCTGAAAGACACCTGTCCTCAAATTGGTGATACTGATGTCAGTCCCTTCTGAGGAGAGGGGTCCCGGCAAATGACTGGCAGCCAGTCTCAGGAAGCCAGGTTGTAGTGTGTGGGCCAGACATGGCTGTTACTGTCCTGGCTCAGCCCCGGCCAAGCCGAGGACCAACACAGGTGCCAGGAAGCCCCTGGCTAGACACGTGATAGGGATTTGCCAATAGTAGCGCGCCCACACCAGACCTACCCATGCTTCTCCCAAAGCAAAGAGCTTCGTGGGGTTATCCTCACAACCTCACACGACAGCTCTATACGTAGGTGGGCTATTTCCAACGGACAGACCTGGAGGCTGGGAGAGGTGGCACGTGCAGCTGACACTGGTCTCAGCCAGCGCGCATGCTCCGTGGGCGGGCAGACATGGTGGTAAGAAGCGGGCCAGGGCACCTGGAACCCGGCAGAGGCTGTGTGTGAGGGGCTGCAGGGGTCAGAGGAGCATGCAGGAGCTCCGCCCACAGGCCCTGCCTAGAATGGATGGGTACACTTGGGACTGTGAGCCTGAAGGCCGAATGACAAAGCTAGATGCCTGTCCCGCCTCACTCCTGGCCCATGCGCAGTGCGGTCAGTCTGCGGTTTGAGAAGTTCGAGTCTGTGGAAGCTCCCCACGGTACAGGTGAGCCAGCCGAGAATCAGGGAGGACTGACCTCCCCAGGTCACTAGCCAGAGAGCAGTGGGGCCAGGGCTTGAGCCCCTGCCAGCCCACTGAGCACGCATGAACCGCGGTGGGAGGGTAGAGGTGGAGCCCATGAGGCCAGGGGAGGGCAGGCGAGGACGCCCACACGCACTGCAGGGAGATGCACCTCAGGGTGCTGAAGGCCACCCGCTGGGTATGCAGCATCCCCTGAGCCTCCACATCGTCCTGGCAGGGCCACGGGCCTTTGGTGACATCGTGATGCAGCCCGTGCCCGACATCACTGCTGCGGCGTGACTATTGCTTGTTTGTCCCCACCTGGTGATTTACTCTACTCGTGACTCATCTTGGCTTCCCCTTCTGTCCCGAGAGCTCCTTCCGCAGGGGCCGAGGCTGCCTGATGACAAGGGCAGACGTCCAGGTAGGCTGGGACCGCCCACGCCTCCGCCTCCACCTCCGGGGGTCTGGAAGGGGCCTGGAAGGGGCCGATCCTTTTCCTCCTCAGTAGTCAGCTGCGTATAGCCTCCCAGGGATGCCTGGAGGGGCCCCTGATTGCCAAACCAGCTGGAAGGGAAGTGCGAGAGCGATGTGACCACAGCAGGGGCCACGGCTGGGTGCTGGCAGAGGAGCGAGCTCGGAGCCCGGCAGTCAGGTTCCATCACCGCCCAGGCTCCATCACTGCCCAGCCCTTCTGCCCCAGGAGTTTCTGCTTACTCCCAGCAGGGCCCTTAGCTGGGTCACTCCTGTCCAGCCGATGCTATTCACCCCGAGTCAGCTAAACTTGCCGTGAGCAGCAGCTGCGCCGGGGGAGCCCAGGGGAAACGGAAGACATAACTCTGCCCCCAGTCAGCCTCCCATTCTCCCAGGCCCCTGCCCTGCCCTTTAGCCTCAGGAGTTCCTGGCTTCACCCTTTGTCCAGGACCTTTGGGGAGACAACGGCCAGAGATTCCGATAGCGGCAGTGCCAAGGCCAAGGAGGGGTTGCCGCGGGGACCATGTGTTCCTGCAGCGAAGTCCTAACCTCTCCTGACCAGTAAGGGGAACGGGGGACACACAGGGACACTGTTTTGAACCTGGTCTCCCACAGGGCTTCCGCCTACTCCAGCAAAGTCTTCCTGGGTTCTATGAATCAGAAATCTAGTCTGACAATGTCAGGTAAAGAGAGCATGCACTGCAAGGTTACCGAGCTGTAAGTAATAATAATGTTAGGTTGTTGGGAAAGTCGTGACTTTTTTCTATGAAAAAATGCGTCATGACTTTCCCAATGACCCAATAATAATACAATAAATAAACCCAGAAGAGCCAATGGAACTCATCTGAAGAAAGATTTGTGGGTTCGTAGAGCTGAATCGTCTAGGGCTGGGGTGGGTCTCAGTGAAGCTCGATCGAGCTGTCCGACACTGTCGCTGAGATCCATAGCGGGGGCCCCTCTTTTGCGTGCTTCTGCGTGCAAGGGCCCCCAGACGGCTCAACCCCACGTGCCGACCTTTCAGTCCGAGTGCTTGCACCAACGAGAATGTCCGCTGTCTGTTGACTTGCATTTGCGAGGGAGGGAAACTGAATCTAGGCTCACCCTGTAGGTCAAGCACCAGGAACTTCCTGGCCAGTGAGTGGGTGCTGTCTCCTGGGTCCTGGGTCCTGTCTCAGGCCAGTTCAGTCACCCCTGGCCACATTCCTGCTCCACCTCAGGGAGGCAGGGTGTCTGGAAGGGGGTCCTGGGCAGGTCAGTCACCCCAATATCTTCTCAGAGATGCTGGGGCTCAGCCAGTGAGCCCCCAAATGCCCTGCAGTTCTTCCCTGGCCTGAAGACCCCTGGAAGAGGCCTATTTTGATCCTCCTTAGTAATTTTAGGGACAATTTAAGTTTGGTTCTGGTTAGAATTAGGAGGCCTAGATATTTTCCAAAATTCTGTTTCTGGTTCATTCAGAAGGAGAAACACAGACTTAGGTTCAGAAGATGATTGTAATCACTGCTCCCAGAAGTCGGTCCACACCCGCACGTGCCCACCATCAGGAGGAAGCCCGAGATGGTGTCCAGATGGCTGCCTGCAGGCCACAGGACTCCCCCGAACGCCCTCTGTTGTACTCAGTTACTTTCAGACCAGGAAAAAGGCTCGATCTTTAAAACAATGCACCCACGTCATTGATTGGGCTGGAAGAACTTGTTTGGCCAAATTTAGAACCCACAAGAAGGTCAGGGAGAGTAAATTTAGAACTGTTCTCTGAGCCCTCAGGGCCGACAGTTGCAGCCAGTCCGTGAACTTGGTAGCTCCATCTGTGACCTCGGATATGGTTGAAGTTCCCTCCCGCTCCAAGGCCACCACAGTCCTGTAGCCTTGAGCAAGACCTGGCCTCTAAAGCTGTCTCCACCACTTAGACGCCGTGTGACTCTCAGAACATGTTTAACCTCTCAGCCTTACTCTCACCATTTTTAAAAATAAAGAATTATTAATTTATTTATCATTGATATTATTTTTTTAATTTGACCAGAGAGAGACAGAGTGAGAGAAAGGGAAAGGGAGAAAGCGATTCGAACTGCGGTTGGCCATGTGGGAGTCCAACGCCTTAACTACCATGCCACCTGCTGGCCCTCACCGTCTTTTAAAGAAGGCAAGAAAATAATAATAGCATCTACTTCACAGGATGTCAAAAAGTTGATTAAATTTTAAAAATTCTAAAATATACATAACATAAAAGTTACCATATTAACCAAGCGTGTGCTTCTGTGGCAGTAAGGACCTGTGTATTGTATGTGTGGTCGTCGGTACCTTCCACCTCCAGAATTTCCCATCGTCCCCAGCTGGCACTCTGTGGCCCTCAAACGCTGGCTCCCCTCCTCCCTCTCGCCAGCTCACAGGAAGCACCACCCTGATTCCCATCCCCGTACTCTGCTCCAGGGACTCCACATTAGAGGAATCGTGCCCTATCGGTCCTTTGCAAGGGGCTTATTCACTTAGCCGATGTCTTTGGTACATCCGTGTTGTAGCATGTGTCAGTGTCCTTCCCAGTGCTGACTGAGCTTCCACGGCGTGGCTTAACCACATCCTGTTTGTCCATTCATCTGTCAAAGGACACGGGGTGGCTTCTGCCTTTGGGCTGCTGGAAAGAGTGCCACTACGAACTGGGGGTGTACAGACTGTAGTTGTTTGAGTCTTTGCTTTCACTTCTTTTAGGTATACGCCTGGAACTTTGATTGAGATATTTATTAGGGGGGCGGGAGACCAGATGGTGGCACATCAGTAAAATGGGACTGTCTGCAAGACAATCCCACATGCGGGGGTTCCCAGTTCAAGCTCTGAGACCTCCCTGAGTACACTGGGCTTGTGTATGCCCATGGTCTGGTGCTGGCTAAAGTTGGGGGTGGAATGGGACCAGCAGTAATGTAATGGTGTAATGGTTACGTCGTGGACTCCCACATGGTTGACTATGGTTTGAGTCCTGGATTTGGTAGCTTGAAACTCACGCCGAGCACATGTGCATGCATGCCCAATATCCCTAGAGCAGAGTCAGGGAGAGGGGATTGCGGTGTGGCCATCCCCCTGGGAGGTGATTTCTTACTTTCTGTCTTTCTGTCTCTCCAGCGAGCACATGTACCCTATAGCAAAAATCTCTCTTTAAAAAAACAGTGCTGGGGGTGGGTCATGGTCTGAAGACCCCATGGGAGGTGTTGTCTGTCTGTCTGCCTCTCTGTCTCTGTCACTCATGGAAGAAACAATAAAGTTTTGGGGCATGTTCTGTGGCCTAGTGGTAATGTAGTGCTTATGAGAGGCTGGATCCCACATGGCGACCGAGGTTCGAATCCCCAGCCCAGTCCACCTGAAATACACTAGGCCAGCTCTTGGCCAGGAGCAATGAGCTGGCAGACTGTGGGAGGGGATCTCGGCGTGCTCAGACCTGTGGGAGCTGTGTGCATCACTCTATCATGAAAGAGAAAAACAGATTTACGGAGAGCACTTGGCCCATGCTTGGCGTATAATAAACACTCAGTGCACCATAGCTAATAACGTCAGTATTAGAAAAATAGGGCAAAAAGTGTTTGAATGTAAATTAAAGAATGAGACACAATTTTTACCTGTTGCATTAGCAAAAACGGACAGGTATGAGTCCTCAGTGCAGCTGGGACACGGGAAGATGGATTCTGTCCACACACCCGCGGGCCATCTTTCTGGAAAGAAGCTTGCAGTGCTGAGCATGACATACCGAGGCTCTCGGCAGTGGCCATCCCACTTGACCCCACAGTTTGACCTCTGAGAAGTCATCCTAAAGCCAGAACCTCACATTTGAGATTTGAGCTTGGAGATGTTTATCACAGCAATCTTCATAATATTGTGGAAGCCACCTCTATTTCTCTCTGTAGGGAACAGCTAAAATAATATATATAGGCATAGCTCCACGATGGAATATTTGGCAATCATTAAAAGTATTAGAGGGACCAGCAGATGGCATCATGACTATGTTGCTGGACTCCCATGTTGTTGACTGCAGTTCGAGTTCCGGACCCAGTGGCTTAAAACTCACTCCAGGTGTGTGTGTGTGTGTATGCCCAAGATCCCGAGAGGAGAATGGAGGAGAACGGATTGATTGGGGCGTAGCCATCCCCTCTGGGGGGTGATTTCTCGCTTACTGTTTCTCTGTGTCTCTCCTATGAGGGCATATGTCCCATGGCAAAAATCTCCCTCTTAAAAAAATATTATTAGAATAGGGACATGAGATGCGTGGACGGTACTGTTTCATAAAAAACAAGGTGTGACGCTGTATATACTTATCCTGCAAAACAGGTGCTACCCACTGAGCATGTCCTACGAGCAGCAATTCTGCCACGCTCTGGATATACTTTGTATTCATTCCTCCCACAACCCAAAGAGGTGGCCACTATTTATGACACCCTTTTGCAGATGAGGAGACAGAGATTCCAAGTGATGACATGACTCTCAGGGTCACACAGCCAGCTAGTGGCAGAATCGGGTTTCAAACCCAGGACCACAGCTCCAGAGAATAAAAAAGAATGGAAAGAATGACAGCACTAACGGCTAACCCCGGTCTTTGAAAGAGTAGGCGTGACTATTACTTTCTTCCTCATACTTGTCTGAATTTTTCTCCAAACCAAGGGGAAGGGGGAAAGGCAATGTGTTAGATAAATAGGGAAGGGAAGGGAAGGGAAGGAGCGAGGGTCTCTCTCAAGCAGGCGTCTCTGGAGACAAAGCATACAGGTCTCGAGCCTCACGCCACGAACTCAGCTCATGTCCATTTTTTTTTCTGGTTGAAGAAGAGCAGACTGTCCTGATTGTGTCTTTTGGCTGATTGCTTCATAATTGGGTGTGTGCTGTGAACACACACACACACGCACACTGCTCACGCCAGCCCAGACAAGAGGGAGACAAAACCCAGCAATAGCCAAAACTCTGCTAGATCGATGTAGACTGTTACAGGCGCAGCTCTCCAAAAAGCAGAGCTCAGTGAAATAAATATTTTTCCTGTGAGAAGAGGCTTAAGCCGGCAGTCCCAACAACCCCCCAATTCATTCCAGATCCGCTCGGCGTGGCTGGCGTCTGCTCGTCCATCTTGATGCACTTAGGGTGGCTGGGTAACTGTAGCGTGCCCGTGTGTCTGGCTGCCTGCTCCCACCTGGCACTGTGTCTGGGGCGCTGGGCAGGAGGGCAAGATGGTACTTGTCCCTGGGGAACACTCCCCTGCTTCCTCTGAGCTCCCCACAACTTCTTGGGGGTTCCCAGCTTTCTTTCCCTGCTAAACCATCACTAGTTAAAGTAAACTAGAGGCCTGGGAATTCAGCCTCTTCTTGGCAAAAGGCCCCCTTCTCTTAGTCCTGGAGACAATCTGCACAAAAAACTTGGAGTAGGGACTTAGGACACATACACAGATGAAGAAGTCTGGGGTATCTCAAAGCCGGGAAGCTTCAGTATCCGGGCAACAGTGCACTGATGGATTCATGAATTTGCTCGCTCACTCAAACATTGTTAGTTGATACAAAACTAGTACAAGACAGTGCGAAGCCGGGGAGTTGCAGAGGCTCATGCGTTCGTCCACCCTTCATTCATTCATCCATTCATTCAGTGAGTATTTGTCGAGTGCCTCTATGTGCAAGGGCTTCCTTCTGGAGCTGGATTTAGCAGCGAATCACCCCCACAAAAGCCCACCTCCCAGAGCTTGCATTCTAGCTTGGGTGACAGGTGAGAGACAAGGAAAGTATGCACGTATATCAGATGGGAATACTACTAAAGAGAAAAATAAACCAGACACCAGGCGCTGGAAAATGAGAGATAGGGTGGTCACACTTGTTTTATTTTATTTTTTCTTTTTAAAAATTTGTTACAGGGTCCATGTGCTCACTGGAGAGAGTGTGTATGTGTGTGGGGGGAGAAAGCATCACAATCCTTTCTCTTTTATTCTCCTCTTGGGATTTTGGGCACACACGCACATGTACCTGGCATGTTTTCCAAGCTGCCAGGTCTGGGATTTGAACCGTGCAGTCGGTTGTGTGGGATCCAGCCATATAAACCACCATGCCCCTGGCTGACTCAGAGTGGTCACACTTGTAATAAAAGGCCTTATGAGATGGTGATATTTAAATCACAACCTGCAGGAGGTGAGGGGAGGGCATTAAATCCTAACAACTCACAGATCACGTAAGTCCACTTTCAATGATCTTTCAGACCCGATTATGCCTGTGAGAACGTCTGTCTGTTTAATGTCTTAGTGCTACGCTGAGCCCCACTAGTCTCTCCTTGAACACATGGAGGCTTAGAGGCAGGTGTGCCAACCTGGGCTTGGACACGGTTTGGTTCCGTGTGAGTATCTGCAGTTGCTGTTCCTGTCATGAATGGCCAGCGACGCTGACTAATCAGCAATGAGGAAAGTGTCCTCTGAAAGTGCACTTCATTTTCTTTTCATCACGTCTCAGCCTTTGGCTAAGATTAAGTGCAAACATACTTAGTTTCGGAAAAGTGAATCGGTCTGAAGAAAAGTATGAAGTCACTTGTGTATGGGGGGACTCGGATGTCAGAAGAGTCATGAAGATGATAAATGAGCGAAATGCTGACGCGCTGAAATGAGCCATGGCCCTCCTTCTCCAGGTGCTCAGAACCTGGCAGGGAGTGAGAGCCCCGGGTGACCCAGCCTGAAGGTGGTTCCTCGGTTCCTCCAGTGAAGGGCTCTGCAAGGGGCCCGCTGTTCCCTGTGGCTCCGGGGGCCAGGGAAAGCCATCTGAACGAGGTGTGGCTGGGGGCTCGCTTAAAGACAAGGACAGGTTAGGTTTGCTGAAGAAAGACACGCAAAACATTCCAGGCAGAGGGAACACAGAGGCCAGGGCAGAGCAGGGTAAGATGAGGGCGAGCAACGGGACCTGGGGGATGGTTGGGAGTGGGGGTGGGGTAGGAAACTGGGAGGGGTGTGGGAGGGGGCAGCGGGTGTATAAGGAAGTGGGTGGAGGAGGGAGACCCCTGGGAGGCCACCTCAAGGTCTACTAGCCCAGTGACCACTCCTAATGCCAGGATCCTAAATGCCACTTCCTGAGCACTGCCCCAGGGCTGAGCTTTCCACATTTTCTGTGTGACCACGGATCAGACAGTACAAGTCACTCAGGCAAGGTTACCACTAGTAAGTGACAGTCAGGACATCTTAAAGATATTTGTTTTAAATTGAGGTATAATTCATATCGAGTACCATAACATTTGTTCTTTAGAAGCATGCAGTTTGGGTTGGTCCCATAGCCTAGTGGTTAAGAGAGCCACATCCCACATGGTCAACTGTGGTTCAAATCCTGGCCCTGGTGGCTGATGGGAAGACACACTGCGTGTGTGTGCAGTGCCCCAAATCCCGACAGGTTGGAGAAATGGAGGAGCGGGATTGTTCTCTCACCCACCTCATCAGGGGTGTTTTTTTTTTTTTTTTCTCTCTCTCTTCTCTCTGTTGCCTGAGAGAGAGATTACACATATCCTCTGGCCATCCTATGAAAAGTATATCTTTTTTTTTTTTTTTTTTGAGAGGTTTTTGCTATAGGGCACATGCGCTTGCCAGAAAGAGAGACAGAGAGAAAGTGAGAAATCATCCCCCAGGGGGGATGGCCACACTGCAATCCCTTCTCCTCCATTCTCCTCTCAGGATCTTGGGCACACACGCACACGTGCCTGGCGTGAGTTTAAGCCACCGGGTCCGGGACTCAAACTGCAGTCGACTACATAGACTCAGCGACATAGCCATTACGCTAACTGCTGGTCCCAAAAGTATATAATTGTTAAAAATATACATAATTCAGTGGTTTTTAGTGCATTCACAGAGTTATGCAGCAATCACCACTAATCTAGAACATTTTTTAAAAATTTTATTTATTATTATCATTATTATTTTTAATTTGCTATAGGGCACATGTGTTCACCAGAGGTGGGTAGGAGGAGAGAAAACCACCCAGTCTGGGACTTGAACTGTGGTTGGCCATGTGGGAGTCCAGCATCTTAACCACCTGCTGGTCCCATTTCTAGAACATTTTGTCACCCCAAAAGAAACCCCACTGCCACTGACAGTCACTGTCATCCATTCTCCCTTGCCCCCAACCCCTGGCAGCTGCAAATCCATTCTGACTATGGACTTCTGGCTGTGGATTTTCATGTCAGTGAAGTGGCAGTAGATGGCTTTCTGGGCCTGCCTTCCTTCACGTAGCATGTCTTCAGTGTTCCTCGTGGTGTGGCCTGGGCCAGTGCTGCCTTCTTTCAGGTGGATGAGCGGCATCTCACCGCAGGACGGTCTGTACTCTGCCTACCCATCACAGCGGAACTTCTGTTGTCTGTACTTTAACATTATGGCTAAAGCTGCAACAGGCATTTTTGAATGGGTTTTGCATAGAACTGTGAGCGGACTTTGGACGTTCATGAAAAAGTGGAGTTGAAGTATGAGTTTATTTTGCCTCAAGAAAAACAGGAATTCATGCAGAGCACTTGGTAACACGCATTTTCCACAAGCTTTCTGGAGACCCCTCTGTATGTTTTCATTTCACTTTTTATCTCTCTCTCTTGTTTTAAAGCCACCAGGTCCAGGATTTGAATCATGTAGCTGGCTGTTTGGGAGCCAGCCACCTTAGCCTCTGTGCCCCCTGCTGGCCCTGGTTCTGTTTCTCTCGGGTGCACACCTGGGAGTGGGATTGCGAGGTTATATCGTACCTGCATGTTTGCCTATTGAGGCACTGCCAGGCTGGTTTCCAGGCAGCTGCACCGTTTTGGAACCCCGGCAGTGTGTTAGGGTTCCAGCTGCTCTTTGTTCTCGCCAAAACTTGTTATTGTCAGTGTTCCGATTGTGGCCATCCCCCCCGGGGGCAGGGGGCATCTCATGTGGATTTGTTTGCTTGTTCGAGCTGCCGGGCTTCTGGCTGGGGCGGTGCACCTGGCAGGAACGCTCTGCTGGCAGGATAAGGAGCGCAGTCAGGGCTGGCTCCATGGTGCAGAGGGGATGGGCTGCTCAGAAGTCAGACCCCTGGTGATGACCACAGTCCAAATCCCCAACCCAGTCAGCCTGAAAGGCATGTGCCCGGAATCTGACCGGTTGGAGGACAGGAGGAAAGGGATCTTGGTGTGACCAGACTCTATGGAGGATACTTCTCATCCTCTCTTCTTCACTCTTACATGCGCGCACACAATCATGAATAAAGAAAGAAAAAAGAAGACGGGCCTCAGGGTGTGGAGCTTGGGAGGACGTGGGGGTGGGCCGGCCTGGGACAGGCACGTGCAGAACAGAGCAGACTCGACCCGGCCTCTGCCTTCGTCCAGGGGAGCTTCTCCCTCACAGGTCTGAGGCCTTGGCCTCAGGCTCCATGTAGACAGAAAGATGCTAAGCAGGAGAATTCTTAAAAAATAGTCTCTTCTGGGACCAACAGTTAGTGTAATGGCTATATCGATGGACTCCCATGTAGTTGACCACGGTTTGAGTCCCGGACCTGGTAGCTTAAACTCATGCCAGGCGCGTGTGTGTGCGTGCCCAAGATCCCGAGAGGAGAATGGAGAAGAAGGGATTGCGGCGTGGCCATACCCCTGGGAAGTGATTTCTCACTTTCTGTCTCTCTGTCTCTCTCTGTCTTTCTGGCGAGTACACGTGCCCTATAGCAAAAACCTCTCAAAACAAACAAACAAGCAAAAAAAAAAAAAAAAAAAAATCCTCTCCTAAGGGAAGCCAGTGCAAAGGGGGTGTGGGCAGGAGAGGGTACCTGGCCTGTGGGGCTCCCAGGGGGGCCAGAGCTCTCCAGCCTGGGCTTGCCCCACTGTGCCCACTAAGAATGTCACATGCCTGCCATCTGCTTCCTGGGAGTCATGGCTTTCTTTCAGGGTCCCACAGCTCCCAGAAGAGTGGCAAAGGTGTTCCTACCCCACCATGCGGGGTCGCAGTCCATGGGGCCCACTCGGTGGCCAGCTGATTTGTGGTCAGTAACACCACGAAGCTCCTGTTTCTTGAGTGTTTGTCACACGTTCCCCTCTGGCCATCTACACGCGCCCATTCCATCCCGGTGTTACAGATGAGGAAACTGAGGCTCTGGCAGGGGCGGGAGGTCATGCAGCCAGCGACACACGGCCAGTGAGCGCTCCAGCAGGGCCGCAGAGCGGTCTCCAACCGCCAGGCTAGACAGGGTGTGGATGGCTAGGAGACGTCCGTCCTCAGGCTTCCTTCATGGAGGGTGCCGTGGCTCCGGTGGCTGTGGCGCAAACACCGCAGACTGGCGGCGTAGGCCAGACCTCAGGATGAACTCGCCGGGCCAGCAGTCTGCGCGGCGTGGCGGGTTCTCTGCCCGGAGCTCGCGAGGTTGATGCTGATTTAGGACACTGGCCGGGCCCGGGGTCTCGGGATCCAGGTCCTTCCGAGTCCGTTCGCACTGGTATAATTCGCTTCCACGAGGCTCTAGGACTCAGGCCCCGTTTCCTTACTAGCTGTCAGCTGGGGCCACTGTCAGCTGCTCGAGGCCTCCGTGTTCCTTGCCACGTGGCCCCACCGTCTTCAAAGCAGCCACGAGACGCTCCCGCACACGGAGTCCCAGTCCTGTTGAAGGCTCGTCTCCTCCCCGGGGCAGTGTCGCTTTGCCATACACGGTAGCCGTGGGTCATATTGTCACAGTCACAGGTTCCGCTCACAGTCCAAGGGAGAGGGGGACGGGGAGGGAGGGTCTGGGGCATTTACTGCTCTGCCCACTGGCCCTTCCTACCGTTTGTGCAGGACTCTGAGAACAGGGACTGACTCCACAGCCTTCGTCCTGTCGGGGTGTCGTGCCCTGAACGCGTTGCCCTAAAACCCACACGCTGAAATCCCGTCCCCGGCATGCCGACGCAGAGGCCTCTGGGAGGCCATGAGGCCTTGAGGCTAGGACCCTCCTGGACAGGATCAGCGCCCTGATGAAGAGACCCAGAGACATCTCGGGCCCTCTGTCTGTCACGTGAGGATGAGGAAGTGGGTCCTCACCGGAACCTGCTCCTGCTGCCCGACCTTGAACTTCAGCTTCCAGAAGGGTGAGAAGTAAACGCCGCGTATCTAAGCTCTCAGCCCGTGACGCTTCGACCCGGCAGCCTGCCCAGCTAAGTCAGAGCCCGCAGCCGCGCCGTGTGGACACACCTTCGTGCCACTTTGCCAGATGGGGGTGGGCGCAGTCAGGCCAAGGCCTGGTCGTCCTGGCTGGGCCGGAGCCCTGGCGCCCGCAGCACCCCCAGCCTCGCATGAGAAGCCTCCGACCTCACTACCATGCCCGTCCTTCTCGGAAGGAGGGCCAGACCTCTGTCTCCAGCCACCCAGCCTGTGGGGAGCACCTCCTTGTAAACTCACCACATCTGGTCATTGAAACTTGCCTGTGTCTGCAGAAATTGCCACTGGGTTAATGGTGGACCTCACCTCATTAGGCAGGAGCAGCAATAAGCCCGAGGGTGCGCAGAGTCAAAACAGCATGTGTGCGGGAAGGGCCGGCGCGGAGGGGGCCTGGGCCAGGCTGCCATGCACCCCCGAGAGAGTGTCCGCGCTCTGCAGCAGGCGACGTGTGGGAGCCGCCCCCACCCTCCGTGCCCACTTCTCCACCCTCCCGACTGCGGTTCCCCCCCTTGGCACACTGAAACTGTGGCCCGACCCCCCCAGTAAGAAACGCAGGGCCTCGCCTCCCCTCGCTAGCCCCAAGGATTCTTCGGGCTAGAAACCTTTGTGCGATGTTGGGTGTTTTTTTGGAGAGGTTTTTTGCTATAGGGCACATGTGCTCGCCAGAAAGACAGCGACAGAGAGACAGCAAGAAATCACCCTCCAGGGGGGTGGCCACACCGCAATCCCTTCTCCTCTATTCTCCTCTCAGGATCTTGGGCACACACGCACACACGCCCAGCGTGAGTTTAAGCTACTGGGTCTGGGATTCGAACGGCAGTCAACTACATGGGAGTCCAGCGACGTAGCCATTACGCCATCTGTTAGTCCCTGATATTGATACTTTTTTTTAAGCTTACTCATGTAAACTTGAGAGGGAGAGAGACAGACCAGCATGCCAGCAGGACCTTCACACTGCCGTCCACACCGAGCAGGGCGCTCAGCCAGCCCGGATCACAGCATGCTCGCCTGGGCGGGCACCGGGGACATCCCAGGACGCAAACCCAGGACCTTGCCCATGTGGGCCCAGTTGCATTACCACCGTGCCGTCGCTTGGTCGGTGACTTGTTAATTTTTCAAATCTCCATTCTTCCAAACCTGCTCTTTTTCCTTCTAGCCCGTGCTGGGCTTCTGTCTTCCTGTCGTGTTCCCTCGAGAATGGCAGCAGAGGCTGCTGGGAAGCAGGCCTGATTATGCCTGGCAGATCCCGTGGGAGCCAGCCAAAGAGACAGTGGCCAACTGAAGGCAAGGGGGTCTCCTGGAAGGCTGCCCAGGGTCCTCACAAAGTGACCAGGTGTCCTCGGACAGGCCTAGAAGTGGGTCTGACCCCAAGACAGGCTCACAGCAGACATTCCAGCTGGGCACCAACACAGCCAAGCAAACAGAGTCTGGTGTGTTCCAGCATGTTCTACCACCACCACCACCCTGCCCCCACGGTTCTGCTCCAGTCTCTCCTTCCAGGGAGCAGGGTCCGGTTAGCCTGGCTTGGGTCTGGGCCTCTCCTTGGTGAGGTGGCGGTAGCTCTGGCCCAGACTCACCATGGTGGGCAAGAACTGAATCCACAGAAGGAAAACAGGGTGCCACTAGGAGGAGGGAAGGGGCGGACAGTGGGCACTGCGAAGCCGGCCCGTGAGGGAGGGAGGGTTCCCGGTCTGTGTCCCAGACCTCCTGTGTAGGCGGGGCTTGGCGTGCCCATGATCCGGGGCTGACTGGGGTGGATCACTGCGTCAAGACCATGCTGAGACTCCACTTCTCTGTCTCTCATTCATGGGAGAAATAAATACACAAAATTGAACACCTTTCTAAAAAAACTATAGAAAGAGAGAAAGGCATTTGTGGTGATGGGAGCTCAGGAGGCACACTTTTGGGACTACATTTTAGAATCCTCACCCTAAAGCTGTGTCACCCCCGGCCTGCTCCAAGCCTTGCCCCTCATCGCTGTCAGTCACCCACAGGGACGTTGCTTCTAGAGAACAGGCAGATCTGTTCCTCCCATTGGTGCCCCGGACACCCAGAATGGCTCGGGAAACTGCTGTGCACGTCCAGAAAGACTGCCAAGCTGCGGGGATGAGCTGAGTTTTTTTGTTTGTTTGTTTGTTTTTTTTTAAATCTGTTATGGGTTGAACCGTGTGCCCCCAAGGCTATGCTGAAGTCCCAGACCCTGGGGACTGCGAATGCGACCCTACTTGGGTCTTCGTCGGTGTAATCGAGGCAGTCACTGGGTGGGCCCTGATCCAGAACACTGGGGTCCTTCTAAGAGGGGAGGAATGCCTGTGACAACAGAGGCAGAGACAGGGTGACACAGCCACTAGCCAAGGAAGCCCAGGGCTCGAAGGCCACCGCCGGTAGCTAGGAAGAAGCGAGAAAGGATATTTTCTGAGATGTTTTAGAGAGTGTGGCCCTACCGACACCTAAATTCTGGCCTTGTAACCTCAGGGGGGGGGGGAGACAGTAAGTTTCTGTGGTTTTAGGCCAGCTGGTTTGCAGAACCTCATTACAGCAGCTCCAGAAACCCAGCACCTCCCTCCACCCCAGGCCTCTAACCCTCGCACGGAGCAATGGGAGATGCTAGCAGTCACAGCTGTTGTTTTGCTTTGAATTAGGAGAAAAAGTGTAAGGCCTGGGGCCAGCAGGTGGCATGGCGGTTAAGGCACTGGACTCCCACATGGCCAAATGCAATTCAAGTCCCAGACCTGGTGGCTTGCTTTTTCACTCTCTCTCTCTCTCTCTTTCTGGTCAAATTAAAGAATAATAATGGTAAGAAATAAAATAAAAAAGAAAAGAAAAAGAGCAGGTCCTCACAACTATCGAGAAAGATCATTTGTAGCATAGTCTCACTGGGCTCCATTTATAGATGAGGAAGTCGAGCCTCGGAGGCGATGCAGGCTCAGCCAAGAGCACACTGCTAGAACGAGGCAAAGGCTGGACTTAACTGGGGTTTCTACTGTGAGGCTTATCGTCCCCACTTCCTTGGGAATTCGTGGATGTGTATGTCACAGATTTGAACTATGTCTGCGAAGGGTCCCAAAGTCCTAGTCTCTGAAGGTCACTTTCCTTTTATTTTTGGCATGAGCTCAAAACTTAGTACTCTGTGTCCTTATGGGAACTACCTGTTCCGGCCGCATTTTCTGAAAAGCAAGCTTTCTTCCCCTGGTGATTTTCATTGCAAAATTGGAGCTGCGTTCCCACCGAAATCATCTCCCAGCAGACCCACTAAGAATGTTTGGCAAAGAAGGAACTAATTGATAAACAGCTTGTAGTACACAAACCCGTGTCTTCCTGGGGTGTTTTGCAACACTTTCGGAAACTCCGGGATTACAATCCCAGCACAAGCTGTTTATTTCAGCCCGTGGAGCCATGTATGAGATATGAGGACCCACAGACTTTGCCCTGGACCTCAAGAAGGAAGCCCCTCTTCTCCGGTGTGTGGGCTCCTGTGGTGGCTGGTGGAGCAGGGGTGCAATACCTGGGAAGATCGATAGGGGTCTTCTACCAGCAAAGGGACAAGGGCTAAAGATTCTTAAAATTCAAGGCTTTGGCTTTTAGAAAATAAGTCTGTTCCTTTGGGAACAAGTCTGCTTTTCTTAGGATGTGGGTTAACCATCTGGCATAAAGTAGCTCAATCCTGAGAACGGGACAAGAAAAGATGCAAAAAAAAGAGTGACTTTTCCTGTTTCCCTACCCAGACACGCTCCTGCCCGAGGGAGGCTCCTGAGCAGGGGCCAGCGTGCTGGAATGGTCTCTCTCCAATAGGCCCCCGAGGGAAAAGGAAATGCACATCTCACTGTTGAAGGAGAAGCCAGAGCAGCAGGCTGGCGTGGTTGGCCTCCTGTAAATTGTTTACCTCGGGACGACCAGATGGCGCATCGCTGGTTGAACTCTTGACCATTTCCCGTGCTGTTAACGGCCTCCCCTGGCACACAGACCCGGCTCCACCAGCCCACGTGCCTGTGCTGGAGTCTCAGGGCCGGCTGGCCTGGGGGAGCCCCAGCATTCCAAGGGGTTTACTCAGCAGCAGGCTCTGGAGCCTCGGTGATGCCCGGACAGGCCGTGGACTTTGGGCTCACACTGCTAATACCCCCTGGGCCCCCCAGGGCCCTCCGGCTCCAGCCCCCAGGGCTCCTCAACACCTAGGGGGCGGGGGTAGAGGGTAAGGGTCCTCCCAGCGTGGTCCCACCCTCTTCTCTTCCTGCTCAGATGCTCGGTGGCGACGTTCCATGTGCTGCCCCACTCCACCGGCCACGGGCAGGAGTGGCCGTGAGGGGTGGATCTTCAGTGGGGCTCTCCGGGAACAGGCTGGATTATGCTAGGGCTGTCCTCACTCTGGCATGACCCGATTGGATTTATATCTGAGGCTTGGGGAAGGGTCCCAGGGGGGTAACCCCTCACTCTTGGCTGTCCAGTTGGGGTTCCTTCCCTGGATGCCACAGAACAGGGGCTCTGAAGTCAGCTGTTTGCCTTTCTTTACTTTCCTTTTTTTCCCCTAAATTATAGTAAGAAATGAAGAAATTCCCAATCCAGGTTCTGAAATGATCACATTTATATTAAGCAAATTAATGCTTTCAACACATGCATATGTCATTTGACAAGCTAAGGTTGTGATTCATTTATTTCTGTGCACAGAAAAAGACTAGACAGATTGATGTATTTATTTTCACATATACAAAATTACACATTTATAATGCCAAAAATGTGCCTTCTGAGTTTTCAGTAAAGCAGAGAGCTTCCTACTAGCTATTCTGAATGTTATAGACGTGTTGCGAGGGGCAGTGATAGACAGGATTTTATTTACTTATGTGTTAAGAGGGTGCGTGCTTCCTAGGGAGAGAAGGGGAGAGAGCACGCCCCACGGGGTGTGGTCATGCTGCAACCCCCTCCCTCCATGTCTCTATCCTGGTGGAATTTTTTTTTTTTTTTAGTTTTTGTTGGAGAGGTTTTTTGCTATAGGGCACATGCACTCGCCAGAGAGACAGAGAGATAGAAAGCGAGAAATCACCCCCCAGGGGGATGGCCACACTGCAATCCCTTCTCCTCCATTCTCCTCTTGGGATCTTGGGCACACACGCACACACGCCCAGCGTGAGTTTAAGCCACTGGGTCCGGGACTCGAACCGCAGTCGACTACATGAGAGTCCAGTGCCATAGCCATTATGCTAATTGCTGGCCCCTATCCTGCTGGAATTTTGGGCATGCATGCACATGTAGCAGGCCTGGTTTCCAAGCCACCAGGAGCTGGGATTTGAACCCTGAGGTTGGCCATGTAGGGATGCAAAATTTAAAAGTGTGCCCAGTGACAAGTCACTCTTCCTCTCACCAAGTCTGCTTCCCAGACGCACCTTCCAGAGATTTAAACGGCAAATGTCCCACCACCCATGGCAGGCGCCCTGCAATAATCTTGCTCCGAAGGCAGTGCCAGGCTCTATAAAAACTGCGAATACACCACGGCCCGTAGCCAGCGCTGTCTAGAAAAGGGCCGGATGCGTCTGAGGGTTGAGTCCCCTCTCAGTGGCCAGGAAGTGTGGGGACGATGGGTCGGCCGCTGGCTCTGAATCCCGGCGCCCGCACTTGTCAGCAGCGCGGGCCCAGCAGGCGACGAAGCAAGAGTATGTCTCCCCTGAGAGTCTAAGAAGAAAAATAACAAATCGTGGGGACAGGAGTCGGAACGGTGACCGCCTCCGGGGGTGGGTGAGGGTGGGAGACAGACTCCAAAGGGGCCAAGGGCAGTTCCGGGTGAGGGAAAGCTCTCCGTCTTATTTCCGATGATGATTTAGCGGCAGGCTCAGTCCAGCTGTTCCTACTCGCGGTCACGGAAACGAGAGGCAGAGGCTGGCGAGTGAGGGAGGCTGTTTCTGCAATCGGGTTACAGGGAGACCATCAGCGAGCACCCCCAGACTGGCTCTAAAAGCCCAGCAGGTGCCCAGCACGTACAGGTACAGGGTGCGAGTAGGGGCAAAGCATTCCTCACTGTAAGCAGAGTCGATCGCTTTCCCCTGAGGGTCCCGGCTCCTTGCAATGCCCACTCCTGGCTTCCCACCTGACCCTTCCTCAAGCAGACCTCCCAGGACTCAGCACTCGGGCAGCGTTCTCCTTGGAGGCCTTTCGTAATTCAAAATGGCTGCAGTCCTGCCAACCGTCACGGCGGCCTGCTGCAGTGACTGCACAGCTCTTCATACACATGAGGGTACTTCAGAGAGTTCATGGAAAATTGAAGCTACAAGCTTTTGGATGCAAAAAAAAATTTTTAATCCCTGCATAGTTCTTTCATAATACACATTTTCCATGAAAACTTTTTTTTTTTTAAAGGTTTTTACCCTAGGATGCGTTCACTCAACAGAGAGACTGAGAGAGAGAAAGTGAGAAATCACCCCGCAGGGCAGACGGCCATCCCACAATCCCTTCTCCATTTTCCGCTCAGCACACACACAAGGCCCGCATGACTCTCAAGCCAGGTCCAGAACTAGAACCACAGTCGACCATGTGGGAGTCCAGTGCCTTGACCACTACGCCACCTGCTGGCCCCCCATGACACCTTTTTGAAGATCCCTGCAAACACTCCTGGAACTGTGTACGGAGAAGGCAGACGCCTGGACGAAGGCGTATGAGCTGGGAAATCCCTGGAGACGATGGCAGTAACCTGTGGGGGTGGGCTCAGTCTCGGGGATCGGGAAAGGGCCGATGGGAAAACGCCCACCCCATGGGAGCAGCAGTCAAAGGTGGAGGAGGGGAGGAGGGCCGGTTCTGTGGAAGTGGAGGCTCGGGCTTGCGTTTGGAGGGCGAGTGGCTTCAGTTGAGACAGTGCCGGGGCTGCCAGGCGGGGGCATATCTAAGACCTGGGGCTGCTGACTAGGGAGGTGGGTGTGGCATCGGACCCCATGCAGGCTGCTGGCTTTCTGCCTCTCTCATGCACACGCCCATGGGAAACAATAAATGTAAAAAGTGCTTTGTGGGGCGGGCAGGTGGTGTGGTGGTTAAGGCACTGGACTCCCACATGGTTGACTATGGTTCGGGCCCCAGACCTGGTAGCTTGCTTTCTCACTTTCCTGATCTTTCTCTCTCTCTCGTTCTCTGTCTCTTTGCCCTATAGCAAATTTTAAAAATAAATGAAAGTAAATAAATAATTTTTTAAAAGTGCTTTGAATCCTGCACTAGGCCCAGTGTCTAGGACATAGCAAGGAGGGGCCGCTCCGGGAGCAAGAGCACGGGTCAGGGCCGGACACCCCAGATCCCAGGAACCCAGCGGGTTCATCCTTAGACTAACCCTGGCGTGTGGCAAGTGCCTGTCGGGGTTGGCTCTCATGGCACGGTGACAGTTTTCAGTGTCACAAAAGGAGCTTGGCCTGTAACAGCGACCACTAGGCCACCTCAGGAGCTCAGGGTCTGGAGGGTCCCTGCGCACGCCCACCGCTGTCACTCATCCCAGTCCCTCCTGCCCAGCACATCTTCGTAGCTGGTCTAAAGCCAGAGACCAGAGTCAGGGCGGCCTCTGAGACTGGCGGGGTTTGGAAACACCCCTAACCCCGTGAGCTTCTTGAGGCTCAGCTTTTGTGTCTCCCCACCCCCACTGCTCCCCTCTCTGGCCCGAGACCTCTTCCTCATCTGGCCAGCCCAGCTGCCCCTGCCTGGTTCCCTAACACACTGGCCTCATGGCGGCCTGAGGCTCCTTCCCCGAAGAGCCACTTGTCTCTAAGGTGACCCCTGAGCGACCCCATAAGGGCTGGTGGGAGTTGGTGGGGGGCGGCCCAGGGCAGCAGTGGGGCCATTGAAATCAAACCCCCTCTGGATGTCTCACGGAACTCATGGGGTCTTTAGCTGTGAACCCCAGCCAAGCTGGCTAGTAGAAACAGTATTTGTAGACTTTTTCAAAATTTCTTTTTTCTTTTTTAAAAGAATTGTTTATTTAATTTAATTAATTAATTTTAATTTGACCAGAAGAGACAGGCAGAGAGAGAGAGAAAGCGAGATACCAGGTCTGGGACTCAAACTGCGGTCAGTGCCTTAACTACCACGCCACCTGCTGGCCTCCCTTTTTTAAAAGTTTCTTTAAGAGGGAAGTTTCTCCTCTAAGTCCAGCTTTTTATCCCCCAGGGCAATGTCCTTTACATCAGAGGACAGCCAGAGTGCCCTCAGACTCTCATTATAGTGCAACCGAGGACAACTTAATCAACCTCTCTGTTTTCTTCAAGTAAACATTTTCTTCCTAATTATATGGTAATATGTGTCCATTGTAGAATGTTTACAAGATATTGTCTCAAAAATAAAACTGAGATGACCCCATAGATAGTTATGTCTTGCTGTTTTCACTCTTTTTTTTTTTTTTTTTTTTTTGAGAGGTTTTTTTTTCGCTATAGGGCGCGTGCACTCGCCAGACAGAGACACATAGAGACTGAAAGCGAGAAATCACCCCCCAGGGGGGATGGTCACGCCGCAATCCCTTCTCCTCCATTCTCCTCTCGGGATCTTGGGCACGCACGCACACGCGCCCGGCGTGAGTTTTAAGCCACCGGGTCCGGGACGCGAACCACGGTTGACTACGTGGGAGTCCAGCGACATAGCCATTACGCTAACTGCTGGTTCCCGATTTTTTAAAAGAGGTTTTTTCTTAGGATGTACTCGTTGGGGACAGGGGGAGGAGACAGACAGTGAGAGGGGAAGTGAGAAATCCCCCTTAAGGGGGATGGCCACGCCACAACCCCTTCTCCTCCATTCTCTTCCTGGGATCTTGGGCACACATGAACATGTGCCCAGCAGGAGTTCCAAGTTGCCAGGTCCAGGACTTGAACTGCAGTCTACTATGTGAGAGTCCAACGACATAATCACAATGCCATCTGCTGGCCCCATCACTTGACATCTTATTACTTTCTTTTTTTTTAAAGAGAGATTTTTGCTATAGGGCTATGTACTCGCCGGAGAGACAGAGAGAGACAGAAAGCAGGAAATCACTCCCCAGAGGGGATGGCCACGCCGCAATCCCTCCTCCTCCATTCTCCTCTCGGGATTTTGGGCACCCAGACCAGTGCAAAGGCCCGCAGGGCTACAGCCCAGGGAGCTGAGGGCCCATCCCATGGAGCAGGGACTTGGAGGTAGGATTCTCTGGCCCCTCTGGTCACCTTTGGGGACCCTGACTTCCATCTGGAGAAGAGGGTGGGCCCGGGAGAGCCGGGGCAGACAGTCCGGTTCTGCGGACACCCAGCCCTCTTAGGTATAAACGCACATTCCTCTTCCTGGGCTATTTTGCCATTTCCTTTCATGCTTAACCAAGGGAGCTATTTTGGAGACTCCTATAAGCAAACTAAGCCCTGGCTGGCACTTGAGTGGATAAAAAAGAGCCCTAAGTGAGGGACTCGGACATAAAAGCCACCCAGCCCCGAAAGCCACGGCATTAAATTTAGAAGCCTCACCTCTAAGCGAGGTGAAATTGCAGGTTCCCTCCGGCTGGCGTGGAGGAGGCGCAGGGCACACTGGCTGGCTGGCGCTGAGCGGGCAGACTGGCTGGTGGGCTCTGCTTCCTCCATCCGCAGCGAGGCCAGATGGGCCCCGGGTTTGGGGAGCGGCTGGCCGTGTGAGAAGCCCCTGCAGCCGCCTGCCCCCCTGCACCAGCTGTCGGAGTGGCATTGCTCTGAGTCTGTGCTGCCCGGTGCCAGGCCAGGGAGCAGCCTCGAAGGACACTGGAGTGGAAGAGCCGTCCTCCCGCCACTGAAGGTTTGAGACCTGCATGACTCCTGTCCTCCCTCCTCTGCCCAGGGGCCCAGCAGGCCCTGACTGCCCCAGGCCCTCAGTGTCTGGATGCCAAAGCCACCTCCTAGAGGCTTCCTAGACTGCCCACCGACTAGCAGCTAAGGGTGAATGCTGGCCACAGTATGAGGGAGGGTCAGGGCAGGCCCTGCGGCTCTGCCAGTGGTCAGAGTTCCTGCTGGGCCAGTGCTCAAACATTAGACTCTCAGCTGGGCCACAGGGCACGCACTCACTGGGGCTTGCCAGGAGCTGCCCCTCCCCCCCAGGCTCCTGGGATCTGGGTCTCTGTCTGGCCACCCCACTCTCAATCCCCCAGAGGGAGAGCTGCTTCTCACCACCAGAAACCCAGGCAGGAGGGACTGAAGCCATCACCTATGCAGATCCGCCCTGCCAGGACTGGCCACAAGGGGGCACTGCTGGTCCCAGGATTGGTGTCAGACACACGGATGTGCCTGGGTTCTAAACCCAGCTCTGCACCTCCTAGCTGGGCTCCTCAGGCTGTCTGTCACCTCTCTGAGCCCCCGTTTCCTCCCCTCCCCACTTAGGCCATCCGTAGCTAAAGACAAAATGTGAACCAGACCCCAGTCACATGTGGCTCGGTAGGGAACGTGCGCCAAGGTGGGGGGCCGGACCTGGCGGTGGGGCGGTGTGTGGGAAGGCCGGGGTCTCACCAAGCAGGGACAGGAGCTTCTAGGAGGAGGGCCACTGGGCAGTGGGGTCCCTGGGATGTTCGCCCTGATGCTGCCCTGGCCAACGAGCAACGTGTGAAACCGTAGCAGCAGAGATGTAGGTTAGATACGTGGGAGAACTTTCCGACTGCCCATGGGAGACTCGAGGCCATAGTCACAAGGGATATGGTGACATTTTTCCAATCTAGAGATGGTTGGAAAAAGGAGAAGACAGCCAGGGTTCTGGACTGGGCTCATCACAGGCCAGTCAGAGGTGGGCCATGGACTGAGGGTGACAGTGGCCTTTGATGCCAGCAGTCCGTCCTCATATGAATTGCTCTTTATCACCCCTGCTCAAAACTCTCTGGGACCAGCAGTTGGCGTAATGGCTATGTCGCTGGACTCCCACGTAGTCGACCGCAGTTTGCGTCCCAGACCCGGTGGCTTAAAACTCACGCTGGGCGCATGTGCGTGCGTGCCCAAGATCCCGAGAGGAGAATGGAGGAGAAGGGATTGTGGCGTGGCCATCCCCCTTGGGGGGTGATTTCTCGCTTTCTTCTCTCTGTCTCTCTCTGTCTGTCTGGCGAGTGCACGCGCCCTATAGCGAAAACCTCTCAAAAAAACAAAACAAACAAAAAACAAAAAAAAAAACAACTCTCTCATGGCTCCCAGCAGCTCTTGACCAATGGCACGAGGAAAGCCCTTCCTGGGATTACCAAGGCCCCTTGGGACCTGTACTCTGCTGGCCTTCCTGGCCTCCCCAGGAGTCGCAGCCCAGCCGCTGGGCTTTCCCTTCTGGACTCACCGAGTCCTCCATGTGTCCCGGCCTTCGCCCATGCTGCTCCCTCAGCCTCCGACACCCTCTCCCCGCTCCCCTTCACCTGCCTCAGCCTGGCCCTTAGCTCTCAGTGCCTCCCCCAGGGCTGGGTCAGGTACCCCGATGCCTTCCCGCGACTTCAATGCAGACCGTCACAGCTCACGGTGCTCCCGCGGTCACAGCTGTGTGGTGGCTCGGGGCCTCCCCTGGACCCGGGGCCCCTGGGGGCAGCTCTCCGCCTCTCTTGTTCGGCCTGTCTCTCCGTGCTCAGCAAGGGTGTATGAGACAGCTGGGGACGAGTGAGAGCGCTTCCTCTGCTCCAGGGCACAGGGACCTGGGTTCACGTCCCACTCCTGCCACTGGCCCCATGCAGGTCCCCTGGTGTGCTCTCATCTGTGACAGGTGGCCGGCCGGAGGTCAGCACTCGCTAGGTGTCCACGCTAGGCTAACTCTCCTGTCTTCTTGCAGGTGACAGCCATGTCGGTGAGAGTGCGGTTCCTGTCCCCTGGGGACACGGGGGCCGTGGGGGCTGTGGGCCGCAGTGCCTCCTTTGCAGGCTTCAGCAGCGCCCAGAGCCGGCGGATCGCGTAAGTCCTGCCCCTGGGGAGGGTGCGGGGCCTGTCTGAGGGCGGGAGAGGGAGCCCTGTCCACGCCCTTGGTGGTCCTGAGACCTGGGAAGAGTGTGCATGTGTGTGTATGTGCACAGTGCACGTGTGTGCATGCACATGTATGTGCACGTGTGCACACGTGCATGCATACGTGCGCGTGCATGTGTGCATGCGTGTGTACATGCGTGTGTGCGTGGGCGTGTGCCTTTTGGTGTTGGGAGGAGCCCGTCACTTCCTTGAAACCAGAACAGCCGTCATCTGAACGCCCTAAGCCGACCTGGCCCAGTGACAAATCGGAAGACTGAGGTCCAGAGGGTGGAGCCGCTCACCTAAGGTCACACGGCAAGACCAGTTTGGAGTTGGGACAGTTTCCTAGGGGCGGGTTAGGGAGGAACGTTCTTCCTGTTTGCTGGACGGAGCAGTGGGGCCACCTATCTCTGCTCCGTGACCTAGGATGAGTGACTTCATCTTTCTGAGCCTCAGTTTCTCATCTGAAAAATGGGGCTTGTGAGTGTCCCCAAAAGGAGGTTACGATGTACAAGGAGGTGAACGTGGCTAGCGCACAGTAGGTGTTTGTGTGGGGGACGGGCGGGAGCAGCCTCTAGCGAGGGAACAGCCTCTGTGGAGATGTGCCTGGGCTCAGTACCGACTCTCTGGCCATGAGTTCGAGGGACATGCACCCCTCCCACAGTCACCCCACTAGGTTAGGGAACGAAACCCCAACCATGCCGCTCATCCCGCCCATCGATACGTGGACCTTCACTGCGAGGGTCACGCGTGTCCGTACGGACCAGGCTCCCGCCCTGGTGACAGAGTCTGCGGTCTCTGACGGGGTCACCAAGCCTTCGCTCTTATCTATGACCCGACCTGTGCTCACGGCTGCAAGGACCACCCTCTGCCCGGCCTTCAGCGGGACCTCGTCTCCCTGCCGGGAGAGCCATGCCTTCTGCCGGACCGCCCTGGGGGATCTGTAAACATCGCGGGCAAGCCTCTCGGATTTGGGGCTCCCCGGGACAGGGAGGAGGCGCTTATGTTACCTTCCCATCTCTGTCCAGCTCCCTGGGTTCTGGACTCGGCTCCAAGGCCTGGAGGCCTGGATTGGGTTTCTGGCCTCACCATCTGGCCTTGTTTCCCAGGTAACCCAACTAGGCTGAACAGCCACGCTGTGGGGGTGCTCAGGACTGGGGCGGGCCAGGCAGGATGGGCTCAGGCAGGAGAGCAGGGCTCGCTCAGGTGTGGCAGGCCGTGCCACCTTCTCCTGCCCTCACCCCGTCTCACCCTGGCACCTCGAAACTCCTTTGACCATGAAAAGGGGCTTTTACTCCACAGTAGGTAATTCACTTGGGAAATGAATTGGGTGTGGGGATTTCAGACTAAGGTGTGAATGGTTGGTGCAACAGCCCATTTCCATCTGGACAGAGATGGAAAGAAGAAAGACCCAGGCCCTGAAACCATTCCACTCAGCCCGGCCGGCCTAGCTGCCCCGAGGCCCTTTGCTGCCTCTCCGCAGCCAGGTCTCTTCCTCAGGCTGTCGGGCAGGTTCCCCCAAGCCAGCTCCGGGCATCCTCCCCGCCTCAGGAGTTACTCTGTGGGGTGGCCGGGAAGTGTGGGCATGAAGGACTCTCAGGGTGCAAGGAGAGGGGCTGGGGAAGAGGCAGGAAGGAGGCGGCCTCGGCCCTGCACGTGCGAAGCGTCGGGACAGCTCGTGTGACTCAGTTTCCTCACTGTACCAAGGGGGTCTGCAGGCCTGGGCAGGAGGAAATGGGCGGCACACGGAAAGCCCCGAGGGCAGGGCTTGGTCTCTGCACGTGCTGGGCGCGTCTGTCACCATCCCCGACTGTCCAGGTCACCAGACACCAGGTGAAGGGCAGCTCACCTCGTCCTGGCTCCGTCTCACCTGAAGCCTGTCTAGTCGGGCCTGATTGCTCTGCCCGGAGGCGGAGGCAGGGCAGGACTTACGCCCGCCTCGTCCGGCTCCAGACCCTGCACGCTGCAGCCACGCATGCGCTAAGGCCCTGCCAGCCAGGCTGGGGAGGCTGCTCCGAGGCCCTCTGAGGGCTGGGCCGGTGGGTTGCACGTGCCTGGCGGGAGCCTGTGCAGCGTGCCAGGGGCTGTTTAATATTTACTGAGCGAGCCCAGAGCTGGTGCAACACCCGCCCCCGGACGCTGCTCCTGCCTGGCTGAGGTGACACCCAGGCCAGACATGCAGCCTGGCGACACCCTCCGGAGGCCGCACAGGCGTCGCCTTCCCAGGCCAGACCAGCCCTCACAGTGGCCGCCACGCCTGTCCTCTTGAACCTCCGACCAGGAGTGCCAGGCTCAGAGCCTCCCGGGGCCCAGGCTTCCCAGAGCAGCAGCAGACCTGGAGGTCTTCAGGTAGATGGGCCAGAGCCCGGGCCCAGGCGTGCACCTCTGGGGACCAGGGGCCCTCGGGAGCTGGCAGGCAGCCCTGCCCCTCCAGGGCCCTAGCTGAGGAAGCCTGCTTCTCCTGGAGGCTGCAGCCCTGCCCGCCTCTACCGGCCTGAAGATGGCAACTCTGTGGCGAGCTCGTTCCAAGAGGTGGGTGACGCGGCCTCAGGGAGGCCCGGGGCATGGGGAGCAGAGCCCTCCTGGGTTCGCGGAGCCTCATTTGGCACATGACGCAGGGACAGCGGCAATGGCAGCTAGCGGGGTCCGAGCGCAAGTGGTCCCGGGTGGAGCTCGGGCTGCGCACGCACCTTCACGCAGAGGGCAGGACGGGGGGGCCTGTCCTGCCCTCCCTGTCCTCTCGTCGCCCCCGCCCCCGAGGCTGTCCTTGGCACTAGGCACTGTCTGTTAGGAATTTTTCAGCTTGTTTTTTTAATTGCTAGAGGGCATGTGTGCTCCCCAGAGAGAGAGGGAGGAGAGAGCGGCCCCATCCCTTCTCTTCGCATCGTTGGGATTCGGAGCACGCATGAACATGCACCTGGCATGGTTTTCAAGCCTCTGGGACTGGGATTCGAACCATGATCTGGCTCCCTTAACCAATAGGCTATAGGGCTGGTCCAAATTAATCTTTGAGACAAATACCACTTACTCTTTCCCGGCACTCTGTGAAGCCCTTCCTATTTATTAACGCACATAACCCTCACAGCGACCCCTTCTGTGGGCCTTAGTAAACACATGAGAACACTGAGGCACAGAGAGGCTCGATAACTTATCCCAGGTCACACAGCCTTGAGTGGGGGGAGTGGCATGGGCTGCAGCGTCTGGCTCCAGAGCCCTGATCGCCCCACCTGGCCCTCAGCTCACGGAGTGGGTCTCCTGTCTGGTCTGGTCACTGCCCTGTCCCCACCCCCTAGAATGGCAGCTGGCATAGAGCGGATGCTCAGGGCTTGTTGAATGAATGACTGTCTCGGACAGATCCCCAGGGCAGGCTTATGATCCCCTCCACAGACGAGGAAGCCGGAACTTTGGCAGGTTAAGTGCCGGGGCGGCTGGGGCCAGGGCTTGAGCACGGCTGCGGGCCCAGACCCTGGGTCCCTAATCCCAGATGGCCTGGGCTCCCAACTCGGTGAGGTTTCCGAGAGTGTGGGGTGTGGCTTCAGAGCCTCTGGTCTGTGACTGGGCTGCATAGCCCTGGGGGGAGCCACAGAGACTGGGGCTCAGCGCTCATAGCGGGGGCTGAGGGGACAGCACGTCTGCGTGTGAGTGTTCAGGGTCCGGCCCAGCTGGAGATGCAGCATGCCACCCGCTGAGCTTCCTGGGGGACCAGGCCAGGGAGTGGCGCCAGGGGGTGGCCTCACTCTCCCTGTAGACTGAGCCACGAGGCTTGTGTCTATCATGGTCTCCAACTTGGAGATGACTCTGCCCTGAATTAATGAATGAATGTTTGTGTGAATGAATGAATCCCTTGCCTCCATTGCAGACCTTGGAAGCGCAGTAACTCTGGAGGGATTTTTGGAAGCTTGAGCCAGGTCCCTTTAGCTGGAGGACATTTCGGAGCAAAGCAGAAATAGTGAGCTCCAAGGCAGTGGCCTTCCAAGTGTGGCCGCGGGCCAGCAGTCCGGTCCCAGGGCTGACTCCTACCCTCCGGGGTTGTGGGCCCTCAGTCCGCATCCTAGACCTCCAGGTGTTTCTGACCTGCCAGGATCCTGCACCTGCTCCCAGGTGGCCCCGGGCCCAGGCTGAGGACCTGCACAGGTTTGGTTGGGACCTCAGTTCTGCCACCTCCGATCTACACGTGTTCGGGCAGGGTACTACCTGAGCCTCAGTTTCCTACTCTGCAATTGTGTTAGAAATGACACCTGCTTCCAGCCAGCTGGTGCCACGGTGGTGAAAGTGGCAAGATGCCGCGTGGGCGATGGCGCACTTCAAGTCCCAGAACCACTGGCTTGAAAACACACGTGAGGTGCCTGTGTGTGCCCAGAATCCCGAGAGAAGAGTGGAGGAGGGGGGATTGTGGCCCGACCACCCCCCTGGGGGGTGCCTCCTCAATTTCCCCCTGTCTCTGTCTCTCTCTAGCGAGTGCATGCACCCTCTAGTAAATGAAAAAAAAAAAAAACACACAATACTATCTGCTTCCGGGTGGTTGTGAAGCTCAAAGGAGACACTTCACAAAGCCCTTGGCTCGCTGTGGCAGCTGACGCTCGGGGTGGCCCGGGACTGATGGGCTGGGACTGCTGCCTGGGGCTCGGGGCGCGGGCTCGTGGACAGGCTGCCGCAGTGGCCCAGCTGATGTGAGCTGGGTGTGTCGCTACCCTGTGGAGATGGCAGTGGTCACCGTAAGGGGTTCAAAGCTGGACTTTCTCTGTGAGAACCCCAGAAAAAGAACACCCTGCCCCACGCCCGTCACATCCCACGCCCCCAAAGCTAGAGAGTCCCAGACCCAGGCCCTTCGCAGCCCCCTGTTCTGCTCCTCTCACCTTGCTCCTTGCCGGCCCAGACAGCCAGCCCTCCTCCACCCTTGCTCACTGTGCCCAGATCTGGAGTTCCCAGCGGGTACACCCCTGTCCGGCTTGGCCTTAGCGGTCCAGCTGACGGCCACTCTGTTCCGCCGTCCCTGGACGCACTGAACTCCCCACTTGGTTTCACTCCGTGTTCACCGAGCGCCTGCTAGCTCCCCAGCTGGGTGAGGGCAGGGCACGGCCAGGACGAATCACTCTGTACCGGCACGGACACCTAGGCAGCGGTCTGGCCTGGCGTCTGAGTTTTGGCGTCACCCTCTATGTAGGTTCTATGGTTTTCCTTTTTTTTTTTTTTTTGAGAGGTTTTTTGTCTTAGGGCATGTGTGCTTGCCAGAGGGAGAGAGAGAGAGACAGAGACAGTGAGAAATCACCCCTCAAGGGGATGGCCACACTGCAACCCCTTTTCCTTCAGTCTCTTCCTGGGATCTTGGGTATACATGCACACTTGCCCAGCATGCATTTGAAGCCACCAGGTCCAGGACTCGAACCGCAGTTAGCCATGTGGGAATCCAGCAATGTAACCACTATGCCACCTGCTGATCTCTGCTTTCAATTTTACAGATGAAAAAGCTTAGATCTAGGGTGTATTAGTGTGGGCAGAGGCACTTAAATAAGACCCACAGTCCTCCCCGTCTCTCGAAGTCCAGAGCCAATGGGGGCTTGGGGTGGAGGCCTGGGCTGACTCCCACTCATTGGTGCTCTGCTGTCCCTGTGGGGAGCCCTCGGCTGTGGGCGAGGTGTCTTCCGGTGCACCCGCATTCCCACGCCCAGGAAGGGGAGAGTTGGAGAGAAGGGCCCGCAGCTCCCCTTTAAGAACCGATCTAGAAGAGAGTTTCAGTCACTCCTGCCCACGTCTCCTTGTGAGAGTGTCGTCATGAAGCCGCGCCTGGCACGAGGGCACTGGGAAGCATCCTTACTGGGTCAGCGTGAACCCAAGCTACCCGGTGAGCCAGCCTGGTCCTCACACCTGCTGGTGAGTCACGGGGCACAGGAAGACGCCGAGAGGCCCATGGAACCAGCTCTGAGCTTTGGGGGGGCGTCCTGACATGCTGGTACCTCTCTAAAGGATTCAGCGACCTGGCGTCGCTGCTGGACACTAGTCCTTAGGGTCATTCAGTTCACACTCCCAGCGCCAACCAGCTTAATTAAAGGGAGCCAACTGGCTGTCAGCTTCAGGCTCAGCTGGATCCAGGAATCAGTGCCGTGTGGATGTGGTCTGACTCCATCTGCTTCTCGTGCTTGCCCCCATTCCCCCTCCACAGTAGCCGAAGGCGGAGGCTGGCCGTTCCCGGTGCTCCGCCGGACAGCAGCTCCAGCAGAAAGAACCCTCTCCCTCCTGCGAACTCCAAACCAACCTCCTGGCCGGTTCCTGGCCAGACTTGATTTCCATGCCTCTCCCTGGACCGGGAGAGTGGAGATGTTGACAACTCAGGCCTGAGAATACTTGTGTCCCGGAGTGCCCGTGTGTGCATGTGCAAATGTGTGTGTGCACAGTGACTTGTCTGGCCGCCTCCCCCCAGACCACGTGTGCAAGGAGCAGGCCTAGAGAGGGGCCCCAGAGGAAAATCGAGGCGAACAGAGAGGGCCGGGTGGTGGGCAGGTGAGGCTGACGGGGCCGCCACGAGCACCCTGCTGGACGGCACCGCGGCCCCCACAGTGCTCGGCCTGCCCGGACAGAGCCTGCTGGTGGGAGGACGCCGGACAGGGTGGCTGGGCAGCATTTGTCCCTGTAAGTTCATTTTCGATCCGGGTTCTTCTCCCATGGGGCATGGTCACACCGCAGCCCCTTCTCTTCCACCTCTCCCTGCTTTAGGGATTTTGGCATGTGTGCACAGACATGTGTGTTTTTTTTTTGGAGAGGTTTTTTTCGCTATAGGGCGCTTGCGCTCGCCAGACAGACAGAGAGAGACATAGAGACAGAAAGCGAGAAATCACCCCCCAGGGGGGATGGTCACGCCGCAATCCCTTCTCCTCCATTCTCCTCTCGGGATCTTGGGCACACACACACGCGCCCGGCGTGAGTTGTAAGCCACCGGGTCCGAGACGCGAACCGCGGTCGACTACGTGGGAGTCCAGCGACATAGCCATTACGCTAACTGCTGGTTCCCAGACATGTGTGTTTTTAAAGCCACTGGGGCTGGGGCTTGAACTGGGTGATCAGCCACCAGAAATCTGGCTCCCCTAACCACCAGGCCATGGCGACACCGTTATTATTCCTTAGTCCTCACGTCCAGGCCCTCCTTGACTGATACGGAAGCGGAGGCCGAGAGTCTCACTCACGTTCTGTGGGCACACGGCTTGCTGGTGGCGGGGCCGGGACTCAACCAGGGCTCTGGTCACCGTTTCCATCATGCCCGTCCTGTCCGGGACGAGCCCTGCTCTGACCTCCCCTCCCCTGTCCCCTCTCACAGGAAGTCCATCAGCAGGAGCTCGGTGAGGTCGCGGGTGCCCGCCAAGTCCCCTAAGATGTACGGCACGCTGCGGAAGGGCACAGTCTGCCCCGACCCCAAGCCCCAGCAGGTGAAGAAGATCTTTGAAGCTCTGAAGAGAGGCCTCAAGTAAGGGCGGCCGTTTGCCTTGGCCCAGGGCCGTCCTCCACCGGCCTGCTCCGTCCGGCCTCCCCGGGAAGCGTGGCGGGAGCACCGTCTGGCAGAGGTGGTGCAGGGAGCTCCTGGCTCTTGTTTGACCAACACGCACCAGCTGGTGCAGCCGCAGCCCAGTCCTGCCTTGCGGGCCGGGCCCAGAGACAGATGAGGTGGAGGGCTCTGGCTGGTGGCGCCCCCTGCAGGGGGTGGGCGGCAGTGAGGAGGTGCAGCCA
The DNA here is from genome assembly GCA_026018925.1 of Tupaia tana. Classification (NCBI taxonomy): domain Eukaryota; kingdom Metazoa; phylum Chordata; class Mammalia; order Scandentia; family Tupaiidae; genus Tupaia; species Tupaia tana. Next base: position 14,650,898 of record JAKSZU010000015.1, read on the forward strand.
CAGGGACCTGGGAACAGCTGCTGCAGGGAGGGCTGGCAGAGGATTCCCGAGGCCCAACACTGAGCTGCTCCATGCCCCTGGGCCCCTCCAGGGCCTGGCTCCCTGTGCCGGGGCACCCCTCACCCTCCTGCCACCACCCCCAAGCTCGGCCCTGGTGCAGAGAGCTGGGTGTTGTGGAGGATGGAGGCCTCCCCGCCAGGTCATCTCCCAGGACAGCATCTACTGTCCTCTAGGGACCCAGGCTTGAGATTTGTCTGGGGCCAGTGGCACCCCCTTTTTCCTGGGGGGCCCAACCCCTGCATGAGCCATGACCCAGCAGAATTTTCCCATCCATGTTTGAGGTGGTATAAGTGGGGCCCAGAGAGGGTGAGTGTCCTTCCTGGGGTTGCCCAGCAAATCGACACTGGAGCAGGATGGGGCCCTTTGTCCCACCCCCACATCCAGACCCCGGGTGTCGGGTCCACGGCTTCCTCTGCACACTCCAGAGCATGTTTCCAGGTCCTTCTGTCCCCAGCTTGGCACCTGTCAGCAGGACTGCCTGCCCTGCCACCCAGGAGAGAGTCATGGCGTGCTGGCCCACCCTGGCTGGACCCCATGTTGACGCCCATGGCCCAGAACGCCGCAGAGGAGGGGCGTTTCCTCCCAAGGCCCTGGGCATCCCCAGCTTGGGAGGGGGTGTGACACGGGGGAGCCCTGGCCTCCAGCAGTCGCTGGCTGCTTTCAGAGCCAGGTGCAGCCTCTGTCCGGCCGTGTGGCCTGGGTCGGGTCCCGTGCTGCTCCCAGGGCCAGCGCACTCATCTTTGAGCTCACACCCCGGGGGGCCTCCCTGTGGGCTGGCCCGAGACTAACAGACTCCCCCAGAGCTCCCAGCACAGTGCTGGGTAGGGGCTTGGTCTGGGCTGGCTGGGTGGGCGGGGCTGGGTAGGCGGCCACGAGCCTGCTGCGGGCCATGGCTGCTCTCACCCAGGCGCAGGCCGGCCCTGGCCTTTCCTGTGCTTCTTCGGGATTTAAGACGTGCCCCGCTCCCTCCAGGGAGCACCTGTGCGTGCAGCAGGCGGAGCTGGACTACCTGACTGGATGCCACAAGGACACCCAGAGGAGCTCCAGGCTGGTGAGACCCGCCCCACCCCTCCCGCCCGAGCGGCCTTGGCTGGGGTCCCCGGGCAGCCCCTCCCCGACCCACTGCTCATGTTGAGGGTGTGACCCTCTGTCTCAGAACCCAGAGGCTTAAGGAACAGACCGTTTGGTGATAAAGCAACTTCACTTTGACCCTGACGTGTGACCTCACGGGCCGTGCAGCAACTCAGGGCGTCTCAGGCCCGCTGCCCACCCTCTGCTGTCCTAGAAGTAACCACAGTAGGCAGGTGCAAACAGGGCCTGTCTTAGCTGGCCGGTTTTATTGATCACAGCAGTAGGGTACCCTGGAGTCAGGGATGCCACAGAGGCTGCTGCTGCTGTCCTTGATCAAGTCTCCCCGTTCCTCCATCTCTGGCCCCTTGCAGTTTTTCTGCCATCAGTGGGCAGGTTCTCGAGGCTGACCCTGGGCCCCGTCTAGTCCACGGTGCACCTGCTTCGGGCCTCTGCCACCCCCTAGCAGAACCAGACTTAGCAACGAAATGGCAGAACGAAAAAGGATGCCCAGTTGGGGCCAGCAGGTGGCATGGTGGTTAAGGCACTGGATTCCCACATGGCCAACTAAGGTTCAAGTCCTGGAACTGCCTTGGAAGTCACGCCAAGCATGCATGCATGCCCAAGATGCCAGGAAGAGAATGGGTGGCAGTGGCCCCCCACCCCCTGGGAGATTTCTCACTTTCCCTCTCACTGTCTCTTTGTCTCTCTCCAGTGAGCACATGTATGTGCCCTATGGCAAAAATCTAAAAAAAAAAAGGATGCCCAGTTAAATTTAGTTTGCAGATATTATATATATATACACACACACACATATATATAGAGAGAGAATATTCCATGCGATCTTTGGGATATATTTATACTGGAAAAACTATTGTTGCTTATCAGGAATTTCAATTTTAACTCGGTGTCCTGTGTCCCATCCGGTACCACTGGTGGGTCTCACTACTCAGGGATCCCACCCCCGGGGGGAGGATCTTTCTTTCCACTCTGGAAGGTCCCTCCTGGCCTTCTCTGCCGCACCCTACGGCTGCCTTGGGAAAACCCCACCTACTCTCGATAGATTCGGTTTTGGAAACAAATGCGAGTCAGCCTCGCTGCCCAAGGGTTCTTCTCCAGCCAGGGTATCCCGGGGGACCCTGTCGTAGTACCCGAGTCCAGAGCCGCCATTGGCTTGGTTGAGGGACTGGAAATCGGAGGGTGGGGGGTTTTCCTCCACTCTGTGCCCTGGCGCCGGGGGAGAAGACCGCAGGGTGGGCAGGTGGTAGCCGTCAGGGCCCAGCCTCGTGGGCACGCCAGCAGGGCAGGAAGGAAAGGCCTGGGGACTCAGCCACGCCTTGGCCTTCATGGGCGGCCGGGCGGGCGGCCAGCGCAGAGGTGGGGAGGCACCGCCAGGACCCCCGCCCCAGCTCTCAGGACTGGCCCCTTCCTCACTGGGTGCAGGGGTTGCCCCCTCACACTGCCCCTCCCCTCACCTTAGTTCTAGAAGTCAGCCTATGACAGGAGGGCGCAGAAAGATGCAGACGTCGGCTGTCCCCACTTCTAGACGGTCACACTGAGGCCGGGGAGGGAGCCACCCTGCAGCCACACGGCGGGGCGTCGGCAGACACGGGCCACGCTTCTCGCACACTGGGACTCGTTTAAACAAGATGGCGGTCTCCCCAAAGCTGCTGGGCAGTCTCTCTCCTTCAACAGGCTGAGGTCTTTCCTATCTCTTTCTTTTTTAAAATTTATTTTTCAAAAAGTTTATTTATTTCTTCCAAGAGACAGAGAGACAGAGACACAGTGCTCCAACAGGATTCTGACACGGCCCCCCCAGCTGGCCCCAGGGCAGGGCACACACGTGTTTGGCATTCTCAGGGACCTTTCCAGCCCAACCTAGAACCTTCCCTTGTGGGCCAGTCCTGGAATGTCACATTTTACTGAACCACCAAGCCTATTTCTTTATTTCTTCAATGAAGTTTGATTTTGGGTCGGCCCTTGTAGTTGAGGTTAAGGGAACTGGATCCCACGTGGCCAACTGCAGTTCGAATCCTGGCCGTGGTGGCTCATGAAACAGACCAGGCACATGCGTATGCACCCAAATCCTGAAAAGATAGAGAAACGGAGGAGACGTGATCGTGGTATGACCATGTTGGAGGTGCTTTCTCCCTCTCCCTCTTTCTGTCTCTCTGTGCCTCCTGGCATTTTTTTTTTTTAATGTACAAGGGAAAACAGATTTTTGGGGACGTTTAAATCCCCTCTTCCTTTCAATCGCCTGATCTCTGTCCCATCCTGTTTAACCCTTGATGACAACTTTCTGTTTGCCTCTCCACATTTTTCTCCCTGCTCACATAATCAGGTAACCGCATATAAAGGTTTGGTCGGGGGACCAGCAGTTGGCATAATGGCTATGTCGCTGAACTCCCATGTAGTCAACCACAGTTCAAGTCCTGGACCTGGTGGCTTAAACTCACGCCGGGCGCGGGTGCATACATGCCCAAGATCCTGAGAGGAGAATGGAGGAGAAGGGATCGTGGCATGGCCATCCCCGCTGGGGGGTGATTTCTCATTTTCGGTCTCTGTCTCTCTGTCTTTCTGGCAAGCACACATGCCCTATAGCGAAAACCTCTCAAAAAAAAAAAAAAAGGTCTGGCCTCATTGTTCAACATGATTTGCATCACAGTACACGTCCTGTCCTCCACACACCCCACTCTTCTGTCCTGTGGGTGTGTCTAGCCTCAGGAAGCCCCTGCAGGCTTGGACACAGTGACTGCCCAGCGCGGGCCAGCGACAGCCTGCATCTGTTTCTGTCACTGAGTTTGTCACTGACCACTCCGCACACCTGTCGGCCGAGCTGTTTACACACCACCATGACAGAGCCACGTAGTCACCGCCAGTGTAGAGGTGACATGGCACGCCTACCAGCTGGCCCTACCGCTGGGTAGGCTGGAAGCCACAGGGAGGCCCGGGTTCAGTGTCCAGCTAACCGACCACCCCCGGTGCAGTTGCACACGCCTGTAATCGGGCAGGAGGGTGGCGACGGTGCGTGGTCCCATCAGAAATGCCGCCCGTCTCCCTCCCCTCGTGCTCCCTCGCTCTCTTCACTAAAGGAAAGGAAGGTTACAATCAGCCCTCCACAGGGTCGCCTGCCCTGCCCAGGAGCTCTTTGTGTTGGCTGTGCCCTGGCAGGGATGGACACCGGACTCAGGCTTGACCCCGAGGGTGGTGCCATGTGCCGTGCCAAGTCCCACGCCCAGTTCTGGTCGTGGCTGGAGTCATCCCTAAACGAGTGATGACGTGCTCCCATTTTGCCAAGAACGCCTTGTGGTCTCTTCTTGGCAGCCCTCTGTCGGTGCTGTGGCTACAGGCCCAGAGGGGCTGGGCGACTTGCCGGGACACACAGCAGAGCCAGTTCTGGGCCGCCTCGTCCACGATCGTGCGATTTACCTCTCTCCTTGGCTCAGAGGACGGGGCTCGGGGGCTTCAGACACTTAACCTTTTTTTTTTTTTAAAGTAATTGCTGGAAGGTGCATGTGCTGGAGAGAGAGAGCGAGCCCCCAGGGTGGGGGTAGTCACACCACAATCCCTTCTCTGTTTCTCCACCTCAGGATTCGCACACATATGTGCCTGGTGTGTCTTTCAAGCCACCAGGGCTGGAATCAAAACCGTGGTCAGCCATGCGGGACCCGACTCCTTAACCACTGCACCACGGCCAGCCCGACACTGGCTTTGGGGCCTCTGACTCTGAACTCGGAGGCCCCTGAGAAGTAGCCCAGAGGCCTTGCAGGAGGCCCTGGACCCTGACGCCGTCTCCCCCTCCTTCTCTCCCCACAGGCATTCTATTATGACCTGGACAAAGTAAGTAAGGCCTGCCCACCTGCATTCGGTAAACGGGGTGGGCTGGGCCTGGCTGGATGAGGGGCACGCCTGCACTGCACCCCATCTTCCCAGCTGCCCCGGAGGCCAGGACCTGGGCTTCCTCCCTGTCGTAGGAGTAGGAAAGCAGGCACAGTGATGGCCTTCCTGGGGGCTGGCGGGGCCGGCGGGGCGGGCGGGTGGCCCAGGGCTGATTTAAAGAAGCGTTTCTTTTTCTGGGAGCAGCAAACACGCTCTGTGGAAAGGCACATCCGGAAGATGGAGTTTCACATCAGCAAGGTCAGCTGCTGCGGGGCTTGCTGGGTGGGCCTCAGCGGGGCCAGCAGGAGCCGGCCGGCCGCCCCTGAGCCGGGAGGGAGGAAGGCTGTTGCTGCAGGGACAGCAGAGACAGTGGAGGTAGCGGAGGATGAGCGGGGTCAGGGAGGTGGCGGTGACTGCTGGCCTTGGGTGAACTGAAGGACTACAGGGGCTCCACCCTGAGATGAGAATTGAGGAGCTGGCCTGGACCCCCAGAACTGTGTGGGCTCTCCCCTTGGTTTATAGAGAAAACCTTCATCTCAGTCTTAGTGGCCTGGGGAGGTTGGGTCCAACCGCCCGGTTGTTCAGATGGGAAAGCAGAGGCCAGAGAGGGACAGGGACCCGCCCAGGTCACACAGCAGCTCCCTTAAGTTCTGTAGTCTACAAAGCCGCCCATGGTCTTGCTGGACTCCCGGTAGCCAGTGTGGGGGCAGGGTGCCACGGGGCCACCTGCCCTGTTCGACGGTCGCCAACGCAGATTTGAGGGGGGAAGTGACGGTTCACTAGTTTTTGTTTTTGTTTGGTTGTTTTTTTTTTAAGGGAGATTTTTGGTATAGGGTGCTCGCTCTTGCCAGAGAGACAGAGAGAGACAGAGAGACAGAAAGTGAGAAATCACCCCTGGGGGATGGCCACACTGCAATCCCTTCTCCTCTAGTCTCTTCCTGGGATCTTGGGCACGCACGCACACGCACCCAGGGTGAGTTTAAGCCGCCCGGTCTGAGACTTGAACCGTGGTCAACACGTGGGAGTCTAGCAAGTGACCATGAGCCACCTGCTGGTCCCACGTTCACTGGTTATGGCGTGCCCACCGGGTGCCAGGTGCAGCCAGGCACAGGGTGCCACGTGGACACGAGGCGTGGTCTCTGCCCTTTGCATGGGGGAGACCCAGCCAACAGCTCAGGGACCTTTCCTGGAGGGGAGAGGTAGGCGGGTGTGGGCGGCCCTGGGCCAGTGCCCACCAGCCGGTGCCCCCACAGGTGGACGAGCTGTACGAGGGCTACTGCGTCCAGTGCCGCCTGCGGGACGGGGCCTCCAACATGCAGCGGGCCTTCTCCAGGGGCCCGCCCAGCCGCGCCTCCCGGGAGAGCCTGCAGGAGCTGGGCCGCAGCCTGCACGAGTGCACGGAGGTCTGCGGGCTCTGAGGGGCTCCCTCTGCCCTCTGCTGGGGGGCGGGTCCCCCGTCCCCCTCCCCTTAGCTCCCAGGGTGGGGCTGAGCCACCTCCTGGGCCTTCGCAGGACATGTGGCTCATCGAGGGGGCGCTGGAGGTTCACCTGGGCGAGTTCCACGTCAGGATGAGAGGTGACAGGGCTGAGGGGCGCCAGGGCTGTCCTGGGGAGGGGGGAGACTCCTGCTGAGGGTAGGGGTGGCGCCCGAGTCCCAGGGTTCCGGGCCCAGTCCTGGCTTTTGCTCTCTTGTGGCATGTGACCCTGGCACATCCGGCCCACTGGGGCTGAGGCCAGTCACCCGCTGGCCCGGTGCTCAGTGGGGAGGGCCCCGGGGAGGGCCTGTGCTGGGCAGAGGAGGGACACTCCCGGCTCTGTTTCAGGCCTGGTGGGCTACGCGCGCCTCTGTCCTGGAGACCAGTATGAGGTAGGGCCTCCCGCCTGGGTCGTGGGGGTGGCACTGTTGGAACCAGGGCCCCAGCTGGGGTTCTGTCCGGCAGGGAGGCTGGGGCAGGTGCACAGGGGACTCCCACCCGGGCTGCGACACACCGTCCTCCCCCGCCCGCAGGTGCTCATGCGCCTGGGCCGCCAGCGCTGGAGGCTGAAGGGCCGGATCGAGTCTGACGACAGCCAGACCTGGGATGAGGAGGAGAAGGCCTTCATTCCCACCCTGCACGAGAACCTGGACATCAAGGTGAGGGTGGGGAGCGGCGGGCGGGCGCCCATGCTGGGCTCAGACACCACCCTTCAGCCCTCCCCAGGTGACAGAGCTGCGGGGCCTGAGCTCGCTGGCCGTGGGCGCCGTGACATGCGACATCGCGGACTTCTTCACGACGCGGCCTCAGGTGGTCGTGGTGGACATCACAGAGCTGGGCACCATCAAGCTGCAGCTGGAGGTGCTGTGGAAGTGAGTCGGGGGGCTCCTTCCCCAGGGCTCCCTCCCCAGGTTCAGTCCTCCCCACATGGAGCCTCGAGGCTCGCTGGCGCCCCCTGGTGACCTGACCATGACTGCTCTCAGCCCCTGCCTACAGCGTCCACCTGGTGCCTCTGAGTTCATTCAGCTCTTGTGTGAGAAGTGGCTACTGGGGGCTTTCCAGTGGCCCCCAGGGTTGGGGTCCCGGCAGGAGCCTGCCTCTGCCCAGGAAGGCCCCCCTCACTCTTCCCACCACCCAGCTCCTGGCTGACCCTGCTGCCCACCAGGCATGGCTGCCCAGTGGCCTTAGCCCTGTTCAGGGCTGCGGACCCAGGAGACCCAGGTTCAGGAGCGCCCCCTGTGGGAGAGGGGCTGATCTCCTCCTGGTCACCTCTCAGGGAGCCTGGGTGGCCTCCACATGCCCTTGTTTGTTGGGAGCAGGATTCTTTTTTCCCCAAAGGAAGCCTGGTGTTTCTGGAGTATTCCCTCCTATTCCCCAGGGCGGGGCGGGGCGGGGGGGGGGAGGCAGTCTGTCCTAGGCTTGCTCTGAGTGGTTGGGCCGGGCTTTCTCTTGTGTCCCTGGGGTGCTGTCTGGGCTTGGGAGGGGTGTGTGTGGCCAGAACTGTCACTGGCTCTGAGCTGGGTGACACCCGCAGCCTCAGGGCCCTTACCTGTGTCGCGGCTGAGAACACGCCTGGCCCAGGGCCTGTCTCCTCAGGAGCCTGGGTACAGGGCAGTGCAGCTCAGGACCGTGCAGTCGCGGGCCTGGCATTTTCAAGGACCCAGGAGTCCCGCTGGTCTGCAGGCATCCTGGGCGGGAGGGAGGCTCCGGGGAGGCGCCTGCCACGCCCCTGAGCTTTAGGACCCAAGGTCGGGCTGGACCCAGATGCTGCAAGCCGGCATACAGAGGGGAGCGAGCAGGTTTCCGCGAGGCAGAGCAGGGTCCCGAAACCTGCCTGCTCTGAGGGCAGAGCTGGGCGAGGGCTTTGTGGGCCCACCCTCACCTGGGCGTGTTTGACACATGCTCTTCCAGAGACAGATGAAGGATCTGACACTGTTTACCCAGAAGACGGCAGAGCCATGTCCGTGTGGCCTGTCTGCTGAGCTTCTTGAAGGGGCCTCTAAGTGGGGGGGGAGGGGGTGTTGTCACTCACGTGTGGTGGCCAATCACTGTCCCTCGCCATCCCTCACCACTTGACCAGGGTGGGGCCTTAGGGCAGTGGGAGGGGCTGAGGCCAGGATCCAAGCCCCACAGGTTGCCCGTGGCCTTGGGCAGACCCGGTTCTCCCCACGCTGCTTTTCCCCTGGAGTCTGAGCGTGGCGAAGTGGGTGGTATGGGTGTCACTGACGGTCTGTGAGGCTCTGGGGCACCCCTGGCGTGGACTCTTCTCACCTTGGTTCTCGGCTGTGACACTGGCCTGGGCACGTTCCCTCCCGGAGCCTTCGCTTCCTCCCCTGGAGACAGTTTTGCCAGCGGAGGGCTGTGGCGGAGCCCCCAGGACCCGCAGTGGCTTTGTAAGACCATCTCCAGCCAGAGGCCCCTGCAGAGCCCCGAGGATCCCGCCAAGTGGGGGCCTCCTGGGACTGAGAGCCCCGCCTTCTGTTTCTCTCCAGCCCGTTTGATTCCGAGAGCCTCCTGATGTCGCCCGGCCCCACGGGCAGGCTTTCTCTGGGCAGCAGGAAGGGCTCCTTGCACAACTGGACGCCCCCAAGCACCCCCAGCTTCCGGGAGAGGTACTACCTGGTGAGCGAGCCTCCCCCAGGGGCAGGGCAGCAGGTCAGGCTGGGTGGAGGCAGAGCGGGGACGGGCCGAGCAGTCTGGTGCCCCAGCTGTGGCAAGCTTTGGGTTCAGCCCCCTTTGGGGTCATCCTGGACTTCCCCTTCGCTGCCGGTCCTCTCACTGAGGAGCCTGCGGCCTTGGTCCAGGGCTCGGCTGGTTCTCTGGGTGCCTGAACAGGCTCTGGAGGGCCGTGCGCCCAGCCATGGCCTGGCCGCGTTCTTCCACTTCCACTTGGGTACGTTCCCAGCAGCACCGTTGCCTCAGTGCACGGCAGAGCCCTCGACCGCGGTCTCCAGCTCGGTCCCTCAGAGCTGACTGCTGTCCTTCACGCTCTCCCAGAGGGACCCCAGCCACCCACGGGCCAGGGCGCAGCCCTCCCTCCATCCTCCCGCCAACGTCCCGTAGGCTGTTCTCTCACTCCCGAGAGCTTCCTCGTTCTTCACGCACTGCCATAGTCCACACCTGGCCCTGTCGTACCTCACCTAACAAGGCACGGAGGGCGTTTCTGCTCATTGCAGCGACAGGGCAGTAAGCAAGCTCGCGGCTGTCATCCCACAAGAGTGCGAGTATCTCCCCAGAGGAGGAGACTGGGTCTGGGCCCTCCATTAAGGTGCGCCTGGGCCTTGGCGTGTGGCACTGCTGTGTGGTTGGGAGCACCGGACCCACTCCCAGTAAGGAGCCCCAAGAGCAGAGACGAGAACAAGCCCGTCCTTTCCAGCCCAGGCTGGGGCAGGTGACACTGGGCTGAAGAGCTTCTTGTCACCCTCTCGTCTTAGGTGGCGAGGGGGGCTTCTCACAGGTCCTGCAATATGTATAGTTAGAGGGAACTCCTGCCTGGCCTGGTGGGGCCCGGAGTCCCCTGGTTAGAAAATGTCTGTGGCCGAGAGTGTGGAGTCTGTAGTCAGATGACTCGGGTCCAAGCTCTGTCCCTATATCTCACCTGCTGTGTGTCCTTGGGCAAATCACTCAGCCTCTCTGGACTTTCATTTCTGATTCAGAAAAAGAGAATAACAATTCCACCCTGATGAGGGTTCATAAATAAGTTAATAAATGGAAGTGTTTAAAAGAACGCCCGAAACAGATGGCACTGTCCGAACATCAGCTGTTACCCCGGGCCTGGTGGAGGACGGGGAGGCAGGGCACACCCTGGGGTCAAATCCTGGCTCCGTACTTCCCACCCCATGGCCCGAGCTTGGGACCGGCCAGCCCCCAAAGTGAGGTGACGTCAAGGTGGTCTGAGACGGAGGCCCTGGGAGCGGGGCAGGTAAACACAGAAAGCTGTTCCTTTCTTCTCCTCCTTCTCCTTCTCCTTCTCCTTCTCCTTCTCCTTCTCCTTCTCCTTCTCCTTCTCCTTCTTCTTTAGAGTTTTTGGTATACCACATGTGCACTTGTTAGAGAGACAGAGAGGCAGAAAGTGAGAAATCCCCCCCGCCCCGGGGGATGGCCACGCCGCAGTCCCTTCTCCATCCTCCTCTCCGGATTTTGGGCACGCACGCATAAGTGCCTGGGATGAGCTTCAAGCCACCAGGTCCGGGACTCAAACCGCAGTCGGCCATGTAGGAGCCCAGTAACGTAACCATTATGCCACCTGCGGGTCCCACAGAAGGCTGTTCCCATGAAAACACACACGCGGGGTAGTCAGGCCCTCCGGTCATTCACTCACTTCACTCATTCACAACCACGTGCCAGGCTCTGCTCGGGGCCCGGAGAGGACATCCCTCAGGGAGTCCAAATTCCCCAGGGTGGGCGGGGGACAGCAAAATTTGGGAACTGCGCTGCCAGCCCGAGGGGCACCAGACTGCGGGCAACAGAGCAGGAAGGGGGAGTCTGCTGGGACAGGTGGGGAATCCGGGGAAGGGCTCCCAAGAAGCGCCTTCTGTGGAGGGACCTGAGGCTGAGGGCTCAAGCCAGGACGAGAGCAGCAGGCAGCGCCCAGGTCCTGGGGTGGGATTGCGAAGACGAGCCTGGAGGGTGTGAGCAACACGAGGCGCCTCTGAGGCCGTAGAGCAGGCCGAGAGCGAGCACGGGTGTGGGGCCGGGCAGAGGGGTCAGGGCCTGGCAGCACCTTGGGATGCCGGTCGCCTCGCAGACCTCGGCCACCCCGAGAGTGGGCATGCGGGGTGCTGTCGGCCAGGGAGGCCGCCTGGGGTCTCCTCTGGTGGAGAGTGGCTGGTGAGGCCGCTCCCGTGCCCTCCCCAGTCTGTCCTGCAGCCCCCAGCACAGCAGTCCTTGCTGCTGGCCTGCCCCAGGGCCCCCTCCATCCTCAGCTACCTGTCCGACAGCGACCTGCGGGGCCCCGGGCTGTGGAGCCGGAGTCAGGAGCTGCCCGAGATGGACTCTTTCAGCTCTGAGGACCCCCGAGACACTGAGACCAGCACGTCGGCATCCACCTCAGATGTGGGGGTCCTGCCCTCGGCCATTGGTCCCAGCTCCTCCATTGAAGAGGAGGTCCAGGAGGGTCCCCCTGCCCAGGGCCTCTTGCCAGAGATGGCCCAGCTGGCAGGAGGCTCATTTGTGGAGCGACCTGGCTGGAGGGACTTGGGCATGGACAGCCCTGACCTGCCACAGGACTCGCCATTCTGCAACCACACTCTCACAAGTAGCCAGGACAGCCAGGAGGAAGGGGACACCAGGGACGGCGAGCATGAGCCCGGCGTGGCCCTCCAGGGGGCTCTGCAGGAGGTCCTGCAGTTACTCAGGGCCCCGGGCCCCGCCCAGCCCCAGCTCCGCGAGCTGGAGTCGCAGGTCCTCGGCTTCAGGGACCGGCTGAAGGTATGCTCACGCGTCACGGGTGGCAGTCCTGCTCGGCCGATGGCACGAGGACTGGGAGCGGGCCCTGGGCCAGCAGCTGGGCCTCACCCCATGCGGCCTGAGTGGACACTGTCTCTCTGGGCCTCAGTTCCTCATCTGTCTAGTAGAGAGAACAGCAGCCCTCATGGGGCTGGAAGGAGGGTTACAGGGGAAAGCCAGGGCTCGCGGTGGGTAACTCATTCCGGGTCCTGTCGGAGCCTGGCCCCGGGCGTGTGAGGCTGCAGCGTGGGATTAGGAACCCAAATTTAGGGTTCCCTGGGCCGGGGCTGGCTGCATAGAGGCCCCGCAGCACCTCGCACACCCGCCCTCTCAGCAGGGCTCACAGCCACTGTCCTCCGCTCTGACTGGCTCTCAGAGCTGGCCCTGACAGATCGTTCTCCGTTTTTGTTACGTAAAGTAAGCTGTGCAACCCCGGCCCCCGCCTGCACATCGGCTGACTCCAGAAATGGTTTTGTAGGACACGCATGCGCTGGCCAGCCCCTCAGTAATTGGTTTTGTTTTATTTGCACCCCCCCCCCCACGTCATCATTACAAATTCACACTGCTAATTTTATACCAGTAGCTTGAAACAGATACTGTTTACCTCTGCTATAATCTTTTAAAAAGACCTGCCTCAGGGCCAGCAGGTGGCATGGTGGTTGGGGCATTGGACTCCCACATGGCTGACCATAGTTTGAGTCCCAGACCTGGCGGCTTGTTTTCTCACTTCCCTCTCTCTGTCTCTCTGGTCAAACTGAATAATAATAAATAGGTTAAAAATTTTAAAAAATAATTATTTTATTTAACTTCATTTATTTATTTATTATTATTTTTTTTAGAGGTTTTTGTTACAGGGCACGTGCACTTGCCAGAAAGACAGAGAGAGACAGAGAGATAGAAAGCAAGAAATCACCCCCTCCCCCCAGGGGGGGTGGCCATGCCGCAATCCCTTCTCCTCCATTCTGCTCTCGGGATCTTGGGCACGCATGCACATGTGCCCGGTGTGAGTTTAAGCCACCAGGTCCAGGACTTGAACCATGGTCGACTACATGGGAGTCCAGTGACATAGCCATCACACCAACTGCTGTCCCCTACTTATTCATTTTAATTTGACTAGAGAAGGACAGAGTGAGAGAGACAGAGAGAGAGAAAGTGAGAAAACAAGCCACCAGGTCCGGGATTCAAACCTCAGTCAACCATGTGGGAGTCCAGCACCCTTAACTACCATGCCACCTGCCACCCCTAAATAGGTAAAATTAAATAAATAAGTCTTAAAAAAAAAAAAAAAAAAAGACCTACATGAAAATTTCAAGAAAAAAGTTTTAAAATATTATCACCTTGGGGCTGGCAGGGGGTATGGTGGCTAAGGGGCACCGGACTCCCACATGGCTGACCACAGTTTGAATTCTGGACCTGGTGACTTGCTTTCTCTCTTTCCCTCTCTCTCTGTCCCTCTCGAGTTAAATTAAAAATGAATAAATAAAACTAAATAAAATAATTCTAAAAAAAAATATTGTCACCTTTTTGGAGGCCAGCCGTGGTGTGGTGGTTAAGGTGGCTAGAGCCCACGTGGCCGACTGTGTGGTTCGCGTGTGGGCCTGGTGGCTAGACAAACACACCAGCTGGGGCCAGCAGGTAGCGCGGTGGTTGAGGTACTAGACTCCCTCATGGTAGACCACGGCTTGGGTCCTGGGCCCAGGGGTTTGCTTTCTCACTTTCCCCCCTTCTCTCTCTTTCTGGTGAACACATGTGCCCCTATAGCAAATGAAAAAAAAAAATAGAATTAAAGAAATAATTCTTTGAAAAGAAAAACACATCAGGCACTTGGCACTTGTGAGAGCATGCCCCAGAGTTCTGAGAGCAGACTGGAAGGGCAGGGGTTGCAGTGTGGCCATCCCCTGGGGGGAGCTTTCTACACCCCTGCTCCAGCAAGGGTGTGCACCAGATGGCCAAAAATTAAAGCAACAAAAACATCACAAAGAAAGATCTTTTTATGGGTACTTTTTAACAGCCTTTTATGTAGCACAATTTGAGGCAGCATGTACACAACTTCTGTCAAGTACCTGAGTTTTGGAAAATTATATTCACTTTCATAGAAATCTTAAAATAAGGACCAGCAGGGGACGTGGTGTTTAGGGATGCTAGACTCCAACATGGCTGACCGTGGTTCAAGTCCTGGACCCGGCAGCTTGCTTTCTCACTTTTTCTCTCTCTGCCTTTCTCTGGTGAGTGTCCATACCCTATAGCAAATTAAATAATACAATTATATAAATAATTTTTTAAAACCTTAACATAATACCACCCTCATGCAATGATTTTAGACCTCTGAGAAATCTTTTTTGGGGCAAAGTCAGAACAATAAAAACGATGACCTGTTCCTTAGTTTGATGTTCTAAAAGGAAATCACACGCACACGTGTGTGTAGGACCGCACGCGTGTGTGTAAGACCACACGCGAGTGTGTAACAGGTGTGTGGATGTACACGTTCACAGCCGACCCTCATTCCTGGGTTCTGCGTGCTCGAGTCCACGGACTTGCTGCGATGTATTTCTAACCGCAAACTCGGCGAGCGAGGCGTGTCTGCGGTCCCTTGGGGATGGGCAGCGTGGAGTCGGAGTCACCGATAGGCGTGACCCTAGCTGAGGCTCAAGAGGCGACGCTGCCTTCTCGCCAGCCCCCCACGCTGTGAGGAGTGCCGTTCCTGGCCCCGTCCTGTGCTTTTGTTGATGGTGTCACTGGTGAGATGCCTCCCAGGCCAAGCTCGGGGCCGGCTGAGCCTCTGAGCGCCAGCTGCGTGGCACCTGCTGCGGCGCTGGGGGCCGTGAGTTCGGCGTTAATGATTAACAACAGGAGCAAATGTGGCCAGAGGTTCGCAGGAACCTGGCCGGCCCCGTGTCTCTCCAGAGCCGGGGTTCTGAACCTGCGAGTTCAGCTTTTGGCCATTACATTATAGAAGATAATAACCCCTGCAAATGATGAGACTCGGCTGCATATGCACACACACACGTGCGTGTGTTATACATACATTCACACACAGGTGTGCACACATGTATTATATACATGTGCACACATACGTATATGCACACACACATGTATCCGTGTGTGTCATAAACGTGCGTACATACGTATGTGCACGTTTGTTCTGTGAGGAAAGTAATCTCTGCAACCACCTGTTCCCTTCCCTTCAGGGTTTCCCTTAGACACCACCTTCTAGAACCTGGTTTTGGCTGGAAGCCTCCCCTGGGCTGTGTCTTGGATGCAGTTTATGTGGGGTGAGGCCTGAGGTGCTGGGGATGGAGAAGGGCCCTGGCCCTGGAGTCAGCCACGGTCAGGATCGTGAAGACAGGAATCCGCAGGGAGGTGCCCCGGGAGGTTCTGCAGCAGGGGCCGTGGCTCCGACACTCCCCTCTCCTGCTGGAGGGCTGCTCCCGACTCTCCTCCTTCCAGGGATCCCCGGGAGAAGAGAACCCACAATGCACAGGCTGAAAGGCAGCGCCTGAGTCTCCTGAAAGAAGCGCTTGGCCTGTCTGACACGATGTTAAAAATAACCTGGGAGTAGGCCTGTGGCGTGGTGGCCGAGACCGCTGGGTCCCACGTGGCCGACTGCACAGTTCGAGTCCTGGACCCGGCAGCTTGACAGCCACACGAGGCTCCTGAAAGGAGGGAGAGACAGGAGAAGGGACTGCGTGACCATGCCCCAGGGCGCTTTCTCACTTTCCCTCTCTCCCGCCAGTGCACGTCTCCTACAGCAAATTAAAAAGAAAAAATTGGAATTTGTCATAGATGGTTAAAAACTGGGCAGTTTCCCATCAAACCCCAGGTTTCAGGGTCCCACAGGCCCCAGTGGCAGGGGCCGGCTGGAGCGGGCAGCAGCACCCCACCTAGGGAGAGGCCCTGCTCTCCACGAGCCCCACCCGAACGCTCACTCAGTCTGGTCGACTGTCCCATGGGTGTCTGGGACTCTGGCAGGGCTCTTCGGATCCACGTCCCTCAGGATTTCCTCCATGACTTATCACAGGCCACACGGAGGGTCCTCAGGGAGTGCCATGCCAACTCAGACAGTAGCTGGGACTGTGGGGTAGGGGCTTGTGGCCAGGACACTGCGGAGTCCTGAAGCGAGGCCTTAGTGACCAGTGTCCGGCTGCACGGGGGCTCCCAGCGCTGCCCTCAGGTCTGGCCGTTCTGTCTGCAGCCCCGCGGACCGCGGCGAGAACACGCCTCCACCGAGAGCCTGATGGCGTGCATCCTGGAGAGCTTTGCCTTCCTCAACGCCGACTTTGCCCCGGATCCACTGGCCCTGTTTGGGGGCTCCCACGGTCCCCGGTGAGTGCTCACGCCCATGGAGCCTCGGTGACCATCACTCCCTGCTTCCCGGCTGCCTCGTGCTGTTTCCCCGCTGCCCTTGGCAGCTTCCTCTGTCCTTGGGTCTTTCCTGTGCTTCCCCCAGCCCCACCCCCGGGCCTGAGCTTTCTGCTCTGAGTTCGGGCTTCTGCTATTCTGGAAACCTTCCCCAATACCAAGAACAGAGTAGACCCTCTCTGACTCCACGTAACCGGCACGCGGCAGTGACCGGCACTGCCCGCTCCCCAGCCCACAACCTCAGGGCCTCACCCGGGCCCTGGCTCCCCTGGCAGCTAACCAGCCCTGGCCTGCCCAGTCCCACCAGTCCCGGGGCTCGCCTGCACCCAGATCTCAGCAGCGTGGATAGATCAGTGCACGGTCTGACTCGTTTCCTCCTCTTCTCACATAGCCCGGGGAGGGTGTGATTTTTCCCGTGGGTTTTCGGGTGTCACTCGGCCTTTCTGATCTGCCAGGAGCTGCTCAGGCCTCGGGTTTGGCCTTCACCATGGAGACTCTGGCCGGCCCTGTTTCAAGTACCCCCGTGGCCCTGAGTTTGGGAGTCCTGTGCCCTCCACTTTACAGATGGGCCAACTGAGGCTTGGGGTGGCAGATCTGGCCACAGGACAGAGCTAGGGTTGGTGCGGACCTGGGTCCTCGGTTGCCCTGCCCAGGTCTCAGTGTGCCTCCCAGCTCCCGAGAGCTGCCGCGGCCCCTGCCCCTCTTCCCTTCCTTAGCTGGGTCCTCCCTTGTGCTCCATCTTCCTGGGACCTGAGTAGGCCTCTGCAGTGCTGACCTCGGCAGCGCACATCACCCCCACCCTCAGGGGAGCCGAACTGCTAACTGCATGCTCTCCCGGTTCTTCTCCATTCCCCTCAGACAAGACAGGACGCTGTCCCCACCGCCGTCACTGAAATCATCATCCGGGGAGCTCACGACCGGTGCCCTGGAGCTCGACGTGCTGCTCACGGTCCACCTCCGCGTCTGCAAAGCTCTGTTGCAGGTGGCTGAGGGCCGGGCCAGGGTTGTGGGGGCCGGGGTGGGGTGTGGGGGCCAGGCTGGGGCTGCAGGTGGCTGAGCGCTGGACTGGGAGTGCAGGGGGCTGAGGGCTGGGCTGGGGCTGCAGGCGGCTGAGTGCCCGGCCAGGGGTGCAGGGGACTGAGGGCCAGGCTGGGGCTGCAGGGGGCCGGGCCGGGCGTGTAGAGGGCCAGGCTGGACTGGGGAGCCTTTGTGGCAAAGGGCTCTCCTGGGAGGCAGTGAGAAGCATGGTGAGGGGCAAGAAGCTGGCAGCCCGAGAGCCCCGGTGAGCCAGGAGGTCTCTAAGGGGTTCCGGCCAGGGGCTGGGTGAACCGTCACGCGGCTCTGATGCAGCACGAGCCCTAAACCAAAGGCCCTGGCTGTGACTATTTATTTATTTATTTTTTTAGAGGTTTTTGCCTTAGGATACGTGTGCTCACGAGAGACAGAGACAGTGAGAGGGAGTGAGAGATCACCCCCCAGGGGGACGGCCAACCACAGTCCCTTCTCCTCCATTCTCCTCCTGGAATCGGGCACACACATGCACCCAGCTGATTTTTAAGCCACTGGGCCTACCGTGGTCTGCCATGTAACTGCTATGCCATCTGCTGGCCCTACTGTGGCTGTGACTCTTTTGTTTGGATAGCCAGGATCCCAATCCAAACTGGCTCAACCAAAAGGAAAAGTCATTTGACTCGTGGTATGGAAAGGCTCACAGGTGGGCATCAGGCCCAGCTGGATCCAGGAGTTCAGATACCGCCATGACTAGGTCTCCCTCTCAGCTCTGCTTCGCAGTGTGGGTTGGCTTTGCTCTCAGGGAGGCCGGCCCTTCTGGTGGCACAGGGCTCCCCAGCAGCACAGCCACCAAGGTGAAGGGGACACACCCTCCCCCGTGACAGCCGAGAAGCTGCCAGTGGGGGAGAGGGGATGTGCAGGGCAGGAGGGAGGTGCAGAAGTGATGGTGACCCCAGAGGGCATGCTCCAGGGTAACCGGGAACATTATGGGCCCCCAGAAACTGGCCTCCCCTAATTTGTCGAGGATGGTCCAGGAATACCTTCTGGAAGAGGTGGCACAGCAAAAGCAGGTTCTGGAGACGCTGTCCGTCCTTGATTTTGAGAAGGTCAGCAAGGCGTCATCCATCGAGGAGAGTAAGTACCCGTGCCTCCTGCGGCTGCTCTGGGGGTGGCATGAAGTGGGGACTGACACCAGGGGAGTGTCCTCTCCCTTCCCGACCGATGCCGCGTTCACTGGAGCCAGGTGGGGGCGGTGGCTCGCCGAGGGAGAGGTGAGGCTGGCAGGGACATCTCATAGCCCGTGGCACACGCCCTGCCATCAGTCATGGGCCCGGGCGAAGTTCTCCTCCCTGGGCCTCGGCTTCCCCATCTGTGTAATGGGAGGCCACCACGTAGGTGAGGTGAGGTGAGGCCGGGCCACGTTCAAGGTCTGCAGGGCGCCCTTGGGAACAGGAGCTGCGACCGTGGGTCCCCGGGGCCTCGCGTGGGCAGCACAGGGGCCCTGATCGTAGGGGAGGCTGCTGACAGGGCCCAGGGGGTGACCTGCACAAGGTGTGACAGTGCTCCTGGTGTCCCAGGGAATGCAGAGGGGACCCTGCAGTAAGCCACATGGCCCTCACGGCCCCCGGCAGGCCCTAGTGCTGGCGAACCTGGGCATCTCGCTGCTTGCTCTCCCCAGCCCCTGCTCAGGTTTCTGAACCTGGCTTTCAGTCATTCCACAGGCCTCGCGGAGAAAGGGGTGCCTGAAGCTGTGGAGAGGGTGCATGGGGCCTGGCGGGGTCCTGTCCTGCCCTGCCATGACACTGCTGAACCAGCTCAAGAAAGCGTTCCTGCACCGCGTCAGAGGGAAATACCCGGGCCAGCTGGAGATAGGTAACCTCTCTCCCTCCCTCCCGGCGTCAGCCAAGGCCGCATGGAGGCTCCCAGCCCTTCCTGAGTCACAGCAGGCCTCCCCATTCCTCGGTACCAGGCAGCTTCCTTTCCTGGGGGTGGGGGGGCATCAGTGGGTGGGCTTCTGAGCAGCCCGTGAACCCCTGATGCCAGAGGGTCAGGGCCTTTTTCTGGGGACAGACTCTGTGCCTTCCTCCAGACCTTTAGAGAGACAGAAAGCAGCTCACAGTAGGGTAGGCAGGCGAGGCCCAGCAAAGGCCTCTTGGACATCCCAGAGTGCAGGGCTGTAGCAGTTTTCTCTGTTGAGCAACCGCAGGGCAACAGTCATACTCCAGGGGTCGTCGGCAAGGGACGCCTCCCCACGCGTCAGTAGAAAGCCCTCGACTGCCCAGCTGTGCCCAGCAGTGCTCCGAGGCCGAGGCCTCCACCCTGACAGCCTTCTCCCGCCCGGCCAGTGTGCCGCAGGCTGTTGGAGCAGGTGCTCAGCTGCGGAGGGCTGCTGCCCGGGCCCGGGCCCCTCGAGGAGCAGACCGTCTCCTGGTTCCAGTTTCACCACTACCTGCAGAGGCAGGGCGTCTCTGACCTGGAGAAACACCTGGCCCAGCTCACCAAGGAAGGTAGGAGCGGGCTGGGTGGCAGGTGCCCTCACGGCGATGGTTTCAGCCAAGGCCCGTCCCTGGAGCCATCGCTGCCGGCTCCGAAGCCAGCCTCTCAGGCTGTCGTTCTCAACCACCGCGCCTTTCCCCGCCAGCCGTCGAAAACCCAGATTGAAGGGGACTCCGTATTCGGCAATGTGGCGAAATGATCGACAGCTCCAAGGGAATGTGCTTTAAAAAGCACAGAGCATAGGCCGGGGCTGGGGGAGGGGGCGAGGGGAGGCTCAGCAGGCCGGAGTCCCTGGAACTGTGGTTTTAGCTGATTTGCAGGGTGTATTTGACCCCTTGCTACACAAGGTGGTGATCTGTGCAAGGAGTGACCGTGATAGCCCAGAGGTCCCCTAGAGAGCCCAGGAGAACCCCTCAAAACCAGGCCAGCCTGGGCTCTAGGGACCCTGCTTGCTCTGGGCCTGGCTTCTCCATGGCTACCCTGCAGCTGAGCTGCCTGACTCCAGCTGGGGCCCTGGGCCTGTGTCCCCCGTGTTTTCTAGTCACGCTGATCGAGGCGCTGCACTGTTCTGGGCATGCCAAGGCCATCAGGAAGCTGCAGGGGAAGCGGCTGGGCCAGCTCCAGCCCCTGCCCCAGACCTTGCAAGCCTGGGCACTGCTGCAGCTGGAAGGGACTCCGCAGGCATGCAGGGCGGCCAGTGCACGCCTGGCCGCCGCAGCCAGGAACAGGGGCTTCCGGGAGAAGGTACGTCGGCCACAGGTGTGTGAGGGAGCAGGCTTTCCCTCAGGGAAGGGGACAGAGATTGCCCAGGCTGCACTAGCTGGGCGATACCTGCATTAGGGATGCTCTGAGGAGGCCTAGCATGAACGGGAGGGACCTGGACCATCTGAGGACACGTTTGGCCACAGTGCAGGCTGGTCATCTCGGTGTTTCTAAAGCAACCTACCTGTGTGGTCCCCCAGACTGTCACACTGAATGTCTGTCTTAAGATTCTCAGGCCAGCAGATGGTGTTGGAGGTTAAGGCACTGAATTCCACATGGCCAGCTGCGTGGTTCAAGTCTCAGACCCAGCGGCTGGAAAATCATGCTGGGCGTGTGTGCCTAAAATTCCAACAGGAGGCTGAAGGAGGAGGGATCGTGGCATGGCCATCCCCCCTCAGTTTCTCTCTTTCTCTTTGGCAAGCACATGCACCCTATAGTTAAAAAAAAAAAAAAAAAAAAAAAAAAAAAGCTTGGATGGTCGTCTCGTTTACCTTCAGTAAATACTTGCAGCTAGCTGGTCTATATGAGAACCATGAGAATGGACCCCTCTCCTGTCCGGTTCCTGGGTCTGTGACGTTACCTGTTCAAGGCAGCAGGCTGAGCTTGGGGGCAGGGTGACAGTGGGGCTGCCCTCTCCCCTTGGCCTCAGCTGGACTGGAGAGCTCCAGGACCTCCTAACCGTCCTTTATGGAGTACACGAACATTGTGGCTTTTCACTCTTACGACTCGAGACTTGGAAGCGTTAGGTCCATGCTCTCTGGGAGTGGAGGTTAATGGTTTCAGGCGTGACACTAGGATGGCAGTAATGGTCTTTTAATCCTGACCTTGACACACTTAGCTATTCGAGTCTAATAGAACAGCTGGCACGCTTACCTATCCAAAGCTAATAGAACATCGGGGATTGCCCCACAGGGGTGGGGGTGCAGGACTGGCCAGGGTGGGTGGTGGTGGGGTCTGGCTGACGGTGCGTGTGGACTCATTTATTCTGTCTTCTTTAGGGGTGTTCAAAGTCCCCAAAGGAAGTGTTTAATTTTTTGTCGAACCAGGGTGCACACAGGGTTCATGCGTGACTGCTGACGTCTCTTGGATCCCCTTCAGCCCAAGGGTCCTCCCTCCCCGTCCTCCCTGCCACATCCTGCAGGTGCCTGCTGCCCCGTGACACCCAGACTTGGCCCGCACCGCGTGGCTTAGCGTCTCTGGTCTGTTATTTCCTGAAAGTCAGTAGTTGAATTTAAGAACTTAATCGGGTCCAGGCTTACCCTCATTTTATTACCGTATTTATTTTTGCTGTAGGTGCGCTGTTCCTTTTAACACTGTAGAAAGTCTCATGTGACAGACCCTTCGGTCGACTCCAGGTGCAGCGCTGGGAAGTAGGGCCATGAGGGCCAGCAGCAGCGGGCCGACCCCGTAGTTCCCGTCCTCCGTGTCCTGCTGGTCCTCACGGTGCCCATGTTGGGGGAGGGGAGCTCTGGACCCGCCTCCCCGGTCTCCCTCCCCAGAGAGCAGATGTTCTCTGTACAAAGGGCCACTGCAGAGGCTCTGGCAGCCACGCTCGTTCGGCTCGGGCACAGCCCTGTGGAGCAACTCTGAGCCCTGGCCCCTCGGCCTCCTCACCCTGCAGCTGAAGGGGCGCTGCTCAGCTGGGCACCACCCGCTCCCAGGCCTTCCCTAAACAGCTGCAGAGGCCGAGGCCCAGCCAGGCCCGTCCCCGCGCAATTGCTCTGTTGGCTGGCCACAGTGGCAGACTCGGGTGGGGCAGAGCTGTGGCTGGGCGAGGGCGGCGAGGGCGAGAGCCTTCTTTCTGCTGCCTGCTCTCCGCCCCCCTGTACAACTCCCCTGCACACTGCAGCTCTGCTGTTCCGTGCTGGACCGCTTCGGCATGCTGTGTGGACAGCAGTTCCAGAATGCACGTCCAAAACATTAGTGGACAAAAGAGCTTTCTTCATGTTATTGTCGTTGCCTCAGGGACTGGGTTTGATTCTTTTGAGAGTGCAATCAGGTTTATAAAGGAAAATGACAGAGCAGACCGTGCATGGGCAGGCAGCCGTGTGAGATGGGTGGACAGGCTCTCTCTTCTCTAGGCCAAGGGGAGAACTGTCACCCCAGAGGAAACAGACGGGCCGCCACTGCCAGGTAGTGCAGGCCGGTGTTTAGGGACAGGCACTTAGCCTGTGTTTCCTGATGGCCCGCCTGGCTCAAAGGCTCACGGACTGTGTCCTGCACTTCAGAACCAAGCGGGGAGAGCCGGCGGCCTGCGCACTGCTGGACGCACTGCGGGACGGTGCCCGGAGCTGGCCTCGGCTCCCCCACCCGCTCACGGCCGCCTCCTTCCCAGGCCCTGCTCTTCTATACCGATGCGCTGACGGACCGCGACACCAGGCTCCAGCAGGCTGCGTGCCTGGCACTCAGGCAGCTCCAGGTGAGTGTCATGTGTCCTCGCTAGTGACTGACCAGGGGCTGCTCGGGGTACGTGGAAAGTAGCTGACCTCGGGCCAGCAGGTGAGTGGAGATGCAGCTGGATCTCACACGGCTGACTTTGTGGTTTGAGTCCCTGGATCCAGTGGCTTGTATGTCACGCCGGGTGTGTGTGCGTGAGTGCCCAAAACCCCAAGGGAAGGACTGTGCACATGGCCATCCTCCCTGGAGGGTGATTTCTCACTCTTCCCTCTCTGGCATGTGCATATGTACTATAGCAAAACTTAAAAAAAAAAAAAAAAGGAACTAACTTTAAAATTACCCCACTGAGGCAAAAAAGGGGAAGGGGACCACCACCAGTGAAAAAGCGCCCATATGCGTGGTTTTTGGGGGGCAGCCGTCAGCTCCAACAGCACTTTCACAACCACCCCTTGGGATTATGCTTGGTTCTGGGTGAATAAATGGCACCCCAGGGGCTGGGGTCTGAGCTCCTGCATCATATGCTGTAAAATTCCTAATGAATGACTTTTTAGGACTGGCACCACAGTGGTGAAGGGAGCCGGACCCCACACAGCCGAACGCCGTTTAACCCCAGCCCTGGAGGCTTGAAAAACACGCCAGAGGGTCTCCATGTGTGCCCCAAACCTGCCAGGATGGAGAAACGAGAGGGGACTGCAGGGTGACCTGCCTATGCTGGGGTGCTTTTTCCCTCTCTGTCTCTAGCAAGTACATGTGTCCTCTGGCAGTTAAGAAAAAATACACACACACACACACACACACACACACACACATTTTAAAGAGAAGAATAGTTTATTGTTAAAAGAAAAAAGAAGTATAGAAGTTATCCATCCTCTGACACTTAACATAACTTCCACTGACATGTTGGTATATGACATGTTTGTTTCTAGGTGTGTGCACTTAACATTGATCCTATTACATTTAGTTTAAAATTAGTAAGCAAAGTAAGAACTCCTGTGGTAAGAGAAGCACCACTTTTGAATTCTTTATGAAGGGGCCATCAGGTGCATATTTTCATTTAACCCACTCGCCCACTTCCATGTTATAGAAAATGGAGGTTTTTTTATCCAGTTTTTTTTGGGAGGAGAGGGCTCATAAATCACATCATTGAGAAACTTTGTGCATAAACCTTTTTGAAAAGCCATCTTGAATAAACCATCTTGAGTTCTAAATTCTTTCTTTTTTTTTTTTTAAGAGAGATTTTTGCTATCGGGTATATGCACATGCCAGACAGCGACAGAGAGAGACAACGAGAGGAAAAGTGAGAAATCACACCCCCCCCGGGGGGGAGGGGGAAATGGCCATGCCACAATCCCTTCTCCTCCATTTTCTCGGTATTTTGGGCATGCACACACATGCGCCTGGCACGAGTTTTAAGCTACTGGGTCTGGGACACAAACTGCAGTCAGCTATGTGGGAGTCCAGGGATGTAACCACTACACCATCTGCTGGTCCCAAGTTCCAAATGATTTCTTTAGGCTGGACTCCGTAAGTATTAGGACAAGCCCAGGTAATAACAGTGCTTCTGAGACACTTGATATAACCCACCCCTCTGCATTGAGGGTGCTCTGCTTTACCTCAATCAACCTCACATGCAATTGCAATTTTCATTTTAAAACATCACTATGTGCTGGGGCCAGCAGGTGGCATAGTGATTAAGGTGCTGGACTTCCACATTGTGTACCATGGTTCGAGTTCCAGACCTGGAGGCTTGAAACTCACACTGGGCACATGTGTGTGCGTACCCAAAATCCCAAGAAGAGAATGGAGGAGAAAGGGTTGCGATGTACCCATCTCCCCTGGGAGTGATTTGTCTCTGTCTCTCCAGTGAGCATACACACCCTATAGCAAAAATCTCTCCGAAAAAAAAAAAAATTACTACCTGGGACCCAGCAGGTGGCCTGGTGGTTAAGGAGCTGGCCAACTGTGGTTTGAGCCCTGGTGGCTTGCTTCCTCCCTTTTTCTCTGACTCTGGTGAGTACACATGTCCTGTAGCAAATTAAAAATAATAACCATAAATAAAATTAATTAATTTTTTAAAATCACACTTAAGCCAGCAGGATAGTGGTTAAGGAACTCAACTCCCACATGGCCTACTGAGGTTTGAATCCCAGAGCCGGCAGTTAAAACTCAATGCCAGGCGTGTGTGCATGCATGCCCAAAATCCCAAGAAGAGAATGGAGAAGTAATTGTGGTGTGGCCATCCCCCTCAGGGTGTGATTTCTCACTTTGTCTCTCTCTCTCTGTCTCTGACAAGCACACATACCCCATAGCAAACATCTCTCTTTTAAAAAATCATTGCCCATTTACCAGATGAAAGAGAGGTCGATACAGATCCAACTCACTTGCCCGTTCACTCCGGAATGAATCAACAGGGGATTCTAGGAAGGGCACTTGGTTACAGATAAGCAGCAGGGGGCTGGGTGCCCAGCAGGGGGCACTGCAGCGTGTGCCCGTCCTTGGAGAGCAGCCTTCTCCCGGCTCAGGCTGCCCTGGAGGGTCAGAGGAGGTAGGAAGGGCCAGAGGAAGCAGGTCTCCTCATCGTCCCAGCCCGCCAGACGCATCCATGAAGACAAGCTCTGCTGATGGCCGGCCCCCTAGCAGCTGAACGGACTTTTGTCCCAAGGCGTTTCGGATGAACCTGAGGCCGCAGAAGAAACCTGGAAGCTTCCAGAAATGAAAGGGGGCTGAGGCCCCAGAGACAATGTTAGTCCTGCCGGGCTGATAAAGGTGGACTCTACCTAACAAATGCTTCTCCTCCTAACCTCCAACAGGGCGTTGAGAGCATCGATCAGATTGCCAGCCTGTGCCAGTCGGACCTGGAGGCTGTGCGAGCTGCAGCCCGGGAGACCACGCTGTCATTCGGTAACGCGCGTCAAAGGTCGTGTGCGGTGCGGCGGGTTCCCAGGGCCCTTAGAGGAGACGTAGGAGCGGTCGCACCAGCCCTCGAACAGGCGGAGTGGCACAGGGTGGGCACTGGGCGCGAGCCTGGAGCAGAGCAGCCCCCTCTGAGCTGCTTTCCAGCTACGGCGTGTTCCTTCCTGGCTGGGTGGCCACAAGTGTCAGAGTCCTTAACTCTGCTTTCTAGTCCCTGTGAACGAAAGCCAGTGGGGGCAAGGCAGGGGTCCGGCTCCACAGACTGAGTCGCAGAGGTAGGGCAAGGTCCTCAGTCCATGCAGGCCACCAGGTGGGCATGCTCAACTCCTCCAGCCCTGCCCATGTGACAGTGAAGCCAACCTATCATCGGTACTAGGATGGCCAGGGCCAGACAGAGTAGGATACAAAGAGGGAGACCATCCAGTGACAATCCCTTACTATTTCAGGTGAAAAAGGACGCTTAGCTTTTGAGAAGATGAACAAACTTTGCTCAGAACAAAGCGAAGTGTTCGGCCAAGAGGCAGATGTTGAAATCACAGTATTTTAAAAAGTCTCTAGAGGACCCCAAACTTGGCTTTTTTTCCTCCTTCTTTTTCTTGGCTGCTGCTCCAGCGCCTGAGCTCTGGGCAGGGCACGCCACACGTTCCCCAGGACTGTGAGCTTGCCTGGGCTGCCACCGGGGGCTCCAGGGCAGTTACAAAGCCCCAGGTCACAAGTGGGGCTTTTGTGCAGCAGCAGAAAAAGGTGATGCGCACCGAAGGCTGCACAGCTCCAGGGGGCGCTCTGTGGCTTGAACATCGAGTGCCTTCCCCAGGATGCAGAGCGGGGCCAGCGCCATCCAGCCACACTGCGGAGTGGCCGAGGCCAAGCCGGCCGAGGCCTGGAATAAAAGGCCTCGGGGTGAAGGGTGGAACCGAAGCCCCCTGCACACCAGCTGGCTCAGCACTTCTGCTCCATGCCGGCTGGCTGGGAAAGACCGCAGTGGCTCAAGTCACTTTGACAGCAGCCAGCTGTCACCTTGGCGAGCTGGGAAAGAAGGGCCCTGAGCCAAGGTCTCTAAAACTCACTATCAACCCAGCTGCAGCCCGCATGCCAGCCAAGAGGGCAGAGCTGGCCGGCCTGGACCTCGTTTTCCCCGTGCTCACAGCACCAAGGACGGACTCGGGGCAGCCAGGAGCCTTGGGCGTCGCAGGCCTTGGCCGTACACATCAAAATGGAATCCGGGTTTTGAAACCAGTCCACTTAGGGCCTATTAAACTGCGCCAGGGGCCATAAACTGGTTTGAAGAGCGATTTCACTGAAGAGCATGTTGCTTTAAAGAAACTTAGTTTCCTATTTAAGTCTATTAAAAACCATGTCCTGAGACGTCTCTGTGCTGATCACGGAGATAACCTGGGATGTGAAAGCCGTTCTCGGCAGTGGCATTGGCGAACTCTAACTTAAACATTCTCATTCTAACTTCTTGTATATATTTTGTGCTTTTTGGGTTAATTTAGTATTTATTTCCCTTGTTCCTATGTTCAATTTTCTGAAATTTCAATTAAAAAAAAAAAGACTTTTAATTGGTGTTTTACTTTACCAAGAAGCAAATGGTGGTGTTTCCCCAACGACTTGCTGGGACACGCATGCTGCACGTGGGCGCTGACTCCCCACCAGCCCGCGTGTCCTGTGAGGACGGGATGGAGGGTGGCCACATGCGCGTCTGTCTTCCCTCAGCGTGCCTGGTCCTACCCAGGCAGACCATGGGAAGGTCTTTGGCCTTCTCATCTCATGTCTGCTCCAACGTTACAAATCCACTACTTTTTTCACACCAGCACTCTCTTCTTGAAAGCTTAGATGCCATTTTTTATACACCAAACACTAAAGTGGACAGTGGGTGGGACATGCTCTCGGGCTCGCGTCGACCCCACCTCAGACGTGACTGCGTGTGTACGAGATGCGGTGACCGTCGTACCTGAAAGGCAACTGGTCAAGGGCCACAGCTGGAGGCTAGAGCAGCTCTTCCAACGCCTCCTCTAAGTGTGAAGTGACCTGGGGTCCTCCAGTGGGTGAGCCTTTTTGTGTCCTTGAAGGAAACGGGTGGAGGCTCAAGGGTTGCATACCTCCCCAGCGTGGAGCACCCCCAGGCCAGCGGCATGCAGACTCCAGGCCGCTGGCGCAGCTCTTCAACGTGGAAAACCCGCTCAGCTGACACCATCTGCTCCCCATCAGCAGGGATGGAAAGAAACGAGCTGCCCGTTCTGGTTTAGGTCCATTAAGCAAAGAAATGGGAAGCACCCCAAATCCATGATCTTTAGAAAAAAAATTTATTGTTGCAACTAGAATGCAAACCCATCATTTATATGGTGAGTTGGAAAACTGTACAGTCTGACAGCTCTGTGAGGTCACAGAAGACCCTGAGACACGCCTGCCCACCCGCCCCCCGCCGGTCATGCACCCATGAATACACACACCTGAAAAGGCATTATACCAAAACACCTTGCTCTTTTTGTTTGTTTTTATTTTCGTACAAAGGGTTTATTCCATGGCCATTGTAAAAATAATGGCCCGATGAGTAAATATTGGCTTAAGGCATACAGCAGAGTGGCTCGCTCCTCGCTAACGTATGTGTCACAGGGCGGGGCGCCGCCTGTCCGGGGTAGCGGGGGCCAGTACATCCACTCTGAAGTGCTACTGTATGTACACACCAGACTGCTACGTATAGACACAGGACTCCGAAAGCCAAGCCCGACTCAGAACTGCCCGCTGCCTGGTACCGCGGCCGTATCCACACCTCAGCATGGCTCTGTGGGGCGCTCCTGCAAACAGGGGTCCCCACCACGGAATCGCCATGCTGGCTTCTACCACGCGAAAGGCAAAATGTGAAAATGCTGGCAAGAGAGCAGCTCGGGGGCTCCAGCTGCCTTGTTTTTCCTGTTAAAAAAGCCACATAACGTGGAGGTCTGAAGTTCCCCTCGCAGGAAGAGTCGTGAGCACCATCAGTCCCCACGGGGTTCGAGGGTGGGACAGGCGCGGGGCGTCCTCGGCAGGGCACACAGGATGGCGACGGCGGCAGGCTGACTCTAGGACCGTCCCCAGACTGTCTCAGCAAGCGTGGCTCCCACCGGTCACCTTGCTTCCGAGTGGCAGCTGCTCAAGGGGAGCGTGGACTTGGAGCGGTGGCAGCCGTTCTGCCGCAGGAGACCCCGCTGCCCTAAATGCCCCGAGCACGAGGGTGAATATGGCTTCCCATACCCTTGGAATGTCTGAGTTACGGCGAGACCCAGCTGGACCAGGGCGGGCCAGGCCTCACCAGGAGTCACCAGAGCGGCAGGACTTAGGCGGCTGTGGCTGGGAGACCGCGCTGTTGCGGACGGCAGTCACTTGGCGGAGGCCTCAGGAACCAGTCACGTGCGTGGCTCATGCAGGGCGGCCCAGACTGGTCCGCGGGCACATCGGTAAGCGAAGCCACATCTCAAGCACATGGCAGTCATCAGGACACGGGGCCCTCACATGCACTCTAATACACACGGGGACGGCGGGGACGGGGACGGGGGCTAGCAGGTAACGGGAGAGGAGGCGGCCAGGACGTGTTCTGCACACTGTGTCTCATAGGAAACCAACAGTTCACCATCTGCTGCGCCACGGCCTCGTCCCACGTCCCGTGACGCCCGCCCTCGGGGCCTGGGTGGCGCACAGGCGCGGCAGCCTTCTGTTTCCAGTCCTACCTGAGGATCATCATTGTACTTTCTGATAAAGCCCTTGATGCAAGGCTGACATCAAAAGTCTTAATACATTATTGGCCTAAGAAAATGCTAGTGCACTATGGACACCTTTGGGGGAGAAAAGTGAAAATAAATATGGAGTGGAGAGGCTTACTGCACAGACCCCGCGGAGGCTTCTGAGGAAGCTGTGGCATGCCGCCCGGGAC
Source organism: Tupaia tana (assembly GCA_026018925.1). NCBI lineage: Eukaryota > Metazoa > Chordata > Mammalia > Scandentia > Tupaiidae > Tupaia > Tupaia tana. The sequence continues at coordinate 14,680,676 of JAKSZU010000015.1, forward strand.
ACACCAGGGCACACTTGGGGGGTGAGTCCGAGACTGGGTGTGCCGCGGAAACTGGGATGTGGGATTGGTATCAGAGGAAGGATGCGGAGGGGAAAGTGGAAGGACGGGGTGAGACGCAGCCCGGGGCAAGGGGGTGCCAGTGCAGATCAGGTGCCCTCGGGCATGGCTCTCTGGCTGTCCGGGGGCCCTCGCCTACCGTGGCACGCCTGCTAGCTGAGCAGAGGCGGACAGTGGGTGGAGGTGGGGATAAGTGCTGTTGAACAGGAATGGAACGAAACCAAGCATCTCAGATGAGCCCGACCCACACGGCAGACGGGCCGTCGTGCACCAGCCTGGGACCCTGACCCTCATCCCCCCACCCCCAGCGCTCCAACCTCAGGGGAGTCACCAAAGGGACAGTTTGGGGTTTTGTGTTTTCATAATAGCCTCTTCCTGAAAATCACTCCCAAGGAAAAAATGTTTGCGTTCTGCTAAGCCATCTAAGGCACCCAAAGATGGCCACCTGGAAAGAAGTAAAAGATTGAAAACGTCCTGGCAGGTGATTTCCAAGAACAGAGCTCCCAGGCCAGGCCCCCACAGCAGCACGGTGCCGATGGGGGCCTCTACCGGCGGGTGAAGTGCCATAGCCACACTGTGGTGACCCCTGACCCTGAGGCAGGACCTCGAGAAGAGCCCACACAGGCGTGGGGGACCAGAGGCTGGCGCGTGAGCAAGATGGCGGGCACGGAGGGATGGGGGATGGGACGTGGGAAGGCAGCGGGGACGCCCTGAGCAAAGCAGAAGCCGAATGCTGCAGACGCGGCCTTGGGAAAGCAGACGGCACCAGCGGCCCAGCGCCGGGGGCCTGGGAGCCCTCTCCTCCGAGGGAGTTACATTCGCAAGGGTTGGGGATCTTTCCCTGGGAGTCCACATCAATTGTGTATCTGATCAGAAAGTTTTAGAAGTGCCTCGTCTTTTTTCCAGAAATAACAAAAAGCTGCTTTTTATAAAGGTTAAAAACAACAATGTGTTGTAATTCTATTTTTTCCCAAAAACAAATGAACTAAAGAAAAAGGGAAGAAAAAGAAAGATAAAAAGAGAGAGAGAGAGAGGTTTTTGGCATTTTCTCTACTTACTCCTGAATAGGTTAAGGCCCTGAGATTAGGCGCGAGCGTCCTGGGGACCACAGGGCGCCTCGGGACCCCGTGCGCCAGCCCTTCCTTCTCGTTAGCCCTTCCGCAGTCCAGACTCGAGACACCTTCGACCTGTCTCCTCTGAGACAGGCGCAGGCTCCACAGAACCGACTTCTGCCCCGGCTAGCAGCAGTGCTTCTGCACGCGCTGTCCCCGCTCGTCGTCAGTGGAAACACACCCTGTAGCAGAGGTACGCGCCGGCCGTGAGGACAGTGGCCATGCACACGTTGACCAGGAAGGGCTTCCAGGGAGCCAGCGCGTGGTCCGCCTCCTCCGTGGGCAGCGATGGCTCCCCCGTGGCAGGGTGGGCGGCCTGGGCGCCTTGCAGACTTCTCCCCACGATCCGACTTCTAACTTCAGTGTCTTGACTCGTGCTGAGGAATCAGAGGGGCAGACATGGTGACGGGCTTGGGGAAATAGACGGCGGGGACGCTATTATTCTGCAAGGAACCCTAAGGGGAGCGAGGCACGCACGGGATGTGGGGGTGCGCTGTGCCAGCAGGCCGGCCTTCCGTGGGAGGAAGCCTCCATGTGCCAGCACGGCAGACATCGGCCTCAGTGCACTTGTCTCCACACCCCAGGTACCTTGGGTGCCTCTACAGCCAGGGCAGAGCCCACGGTGCAGGGTGGCGGTCGCTGTGAGAGTCACTTCAGCTGGGGAACCCTGCGTGCCCTGCGACCCCCGCGTTTGGCCACGTGGCTGTCCCGGGTCTCCTCTTTAGCATCTGTAGAATATCCCAACACAGGAGAAGGCAGGACTGACCCAGCCCGACACACGTCAGATCGCCTTGCACTTCTCAACGTGGCAGATGATGCCGCTACAAGCACAGCTGCCACCTATCTTTGCACACCTGTCTGAGGACTGCCGCAGGGTCAGTTTCTCGGTGTAAACAACTCCTGGGCCCACGTGTGCACACTCCAGAGGAAGCAAACTTTCCTCTAAAAGGAGGCACCAAGGGGCAACCAACAGTCTCAGGTCTGGGCTATTTCCTATTCATTCTTCAAGCTTCCCTGCAGTGCCGCCTCCTGCAGGCAGCCCTCCCTGACAACCAGCGTGCACTCTGGCAATCACAGGCTCCACAGTACACTCTGGGTCTGCCTCCTTCCCAACTAGATGGTCAGTCTAGAATACGTTGGAATATCCCACATACACTAACAGGTGCTCAGTGATGGCAGCAAAGCCATAGGGAAGCAAAATGGCAACCAATTATCAATAGTAATGAGTATACAAAAAGATCAAGTTCCTCAAATGGCCACTGTGAGGAAGTCCAGGTCAAACCTGGACAGCCAGGGCCAGGAGAGGGCTCCAGCATCACTGGGCAGACTCTAGCAGTTGCAGGAGCCCCTGATTCCAACAAGCACCACCAGGTGGCGCTAGAACTCCACAGAAGCCACTCACTGTCCAGGGCCACCCTGTGCCCAGCGTAGGCCTCCTCCAGCCAGGAAGCCCCATTTCCCAATGATGCAGAAGCACTGCTTGCCAACAGTGGCCACGTCCGCAGGGTATCAGTACCCACAGGCGTTTTCAAATGTAAGGTCATTTTCCCTCAACCCCCATGCCAGGACCCTCTCCCACTACCTTTCTGGGCTGTAGGGTACATTCAAGGGGTTTCTGGTTTCTTCCTCGATGGGGTCATCTTTGTCCTCCTCAGTCTCATCCTTGACCCACTGGTGGTTCGGGAAGAACTCCTTGCACTTCCCGTTATGTGGCTCCAGGACCCGTTTGGGTGGCCGGGGAGGTGGGGGGACGTGCTCCGGCAGGGGCTCCAGGTCCTCATGGGAGAGCTCCTTCCACTGATCCTGGAAAGAACAGAGGGCCCCGTCAGCGCTCACTTCTGGCTTGCCCATCAGGAAATCCACTGCTCTGCATGAGCAGAGGTGACGGCGTGGAGGGGCCCTCCCGCCAAACACTAGGAAAATGAAAACGAAGCCGATTCTTCTAGAGATGCTCTCTCTGTGAGCACTTCAAGGCAGAAGCTGAACGAACACCACGATGACTTTCTAGCTATTTTAAACCAAGGGCATCTCTTCACCGCGAGTCAACAGTGTCTGAACTCCTACAATAGGCAGCCTCCCTCAAAGACATGAACTTAGGACCCCACGCCCGGACTAAAGCAAAAGCAGGGCCAACCTGCACAGAGGAGTCTCCCATGATGAACTTGGCCCCTTCGATCACAGCCAGGTAGGAGAAGCGCAGCTGGTCCGCCGTCTGGATCAGGCCCATCCGGAACCTCCTCATTTCCAGCAGCACCTTCTTGATGTCCACAGAGGAAGGGTCTTTCCTCTTACCCATCTGAAAGCCAGAGGAGACAAGTTCAGCCAGCTGCAACTCTCCAGCGCAGTGTGACTCTGAGTTTCTGGACAGGAGTGTTCTAGTTTCTAGTTAGGAAAAATCACAGCGGAGCAGGCAAAGAATTCTAAAACCGTGAGAAACGCAGCACCATCAGTGCCACCCGAGCAGAGGGCTACAAGAGTTAAGAATGGGAGAAGGGAGTTCTTTGGAGGCCATATTCAAATTTGGAATATCTCCACATCAAAGCCTATTTAGGGCAAAGCTACGTGGACAGGGGAGAGGCTGTTCAACGTGAACCCCAGAGCTGGTTAGCTGGCAGCGAGAGAGGAGCGGCAGCTAGCCAGGCAGGGTTCTATGCATGCATGTGTGTCCTTACCAGCAAGAGGCAGGTGTCAGCCAGACAGAAGGTCCCCGATCTGCCGATGCCCGCGCTGCAGTGCACCACGATGGGGCCGTGCTCTGGGCTGAGAGACCCTGACTCCCGGACTTTGAAGAGGAAGTTCAGGAACGAAGCTGGCGATTCAGGGACTCCGAAGTCAGGCCAGGTGGTATAGTGGAAATGTAGGATCTCTCGAGTTTCTTGAGTCTGAAAGAGAAAGCAGTCACAGCGAATCTAGAAGAGTCGGCTCTACCGAAAGCACTGATTCCAAGTGTGCACAGAGTGCCTTTCCATTTGTCCAACTCTAACAGGAACATTCACTCAGACCTTCTCCAAGGCATGTGCACCCAGTCGACAAATGCCGAGCCCGGATGCCAGGCCCCGGAACCCGTAGGCTGTTCCTGCTCGGACTTCACTGCACCTACGTCCCCAACAGGGCCAGCTGGCCTGCCTCACAACCATGAGGCTGTGACGCCACCCACGATGATCTTGTCAAGGAGCGTCAGCTCTGGGTAACACAGGGCTTTTTAGCACCGAGAACTTCAAGCACTGTTATGTCAGACACTGCTTGAAATTCACTCTCCGAAGACTGGTGGTGGCAACACGTGACTCTGTGCCCAGCCGAAGAGACGGTGACGATGAGCCGGAGGTGGAGGGAGCAACCACAGGCACCGTGAGCGGGTGCCCGCTGCGTGCTTGTGCTGTGCCCGCCAGCTCACCATCTCCCCGGAAGCCCTCAGGCAGGCACACCCGCTATGCCCGTTCTCCAGATTGGGAGGCTGAGGTTCAGAGGTGGACAGTCCATATTCAGAGGCTGCTGTAGGAACTTTTGAAAAGAGGACCCAGGCCCTTGTCTCAAAGTCCACCTCACCGTGGCCCAGGCCACCCTGGCAGAGCAGGAAGAGGGCCTCGCACTGGCCCAGCTCTGCTTCCCCCAACCTAAGGGCATGTGGACAGTGGGGACTACCTTTGGTATGCCCAGCCCGGAGAGGGACGGAGCCCGGAGGTGCTTGTCTCTCCACGTGGGCACGGGAATAAGACAGCAGACAGGAGCTGGGCCTGCCAGGAGGGCTCCCTGCAGGGCCGAGGGCCACGACAGTGCCTGCTCCACCAGGAGAGCCGCTGCTCCATGCACACACACATCCTCCCTCATCTGTCAGACCCACACTGAGCCAGCTGGGTGTCACGCAAAGGGCCAGGCACGGTGAGGTCAGACACCGCCTCGTTCTCACAGAGCTCACGGCACAACTACCACAACCTCCCCGAACCTGGCATGAAAACGCACGTCAGGAGACACGCTCTGTGCCGCCTCAGCTAGAAATGCACCGGTATCCCGTGCAACGTCGAGAATTCAGAGAATCACACTACATGATTCTACCGTTCGCTCCTAGAAAGTCACCGCCACGTAGCTTCAATGACATTAAAAATCTTTACTTTTGAGGGGAAGAAAAGCACTTAAGAGATGTTTTAAAAACCGAGTAAGAAAAGTGTAAGCAAAAACAAGTTTCCTTTAAATCCTCTCGGCAGAGAAGCCGAGACATAGGAGAGGGGCAGCTCTGCCCTGCCTGACAGTCTGATATGGAGGGACAGGGTTCCACGCGAGAGAGCCCAGTCTCAGCTACAGGTGGTCCCTCCAATCCCCAGGGGCAATGCTTGTTCCAAGACCATCTTTTAGATACAGAAGTGGCTGGCGGGTGGTGTCAATTCTTCCCACGATAAACAAACCTAAAATGGCTCCTGAAGAACTTCCACTGGTAGGGCCACCAGGTGGCATGGTGGTTAAGGGCAATGGACTCTCGCATGACTGGTTGTGGTTCGAGTCCTGGACCTGGCAGCTTGCTTTCTCACCACCTCCACTCTGTCTCTCTCTGGTCAAATTAAAATAAATACAATAAAATAAATAAAGTTCAATAAAATAAAAAAATTAAAAAAAGAACTTTCACTGGCAATGAAACTGGAGTCAGCCCCAGACTTTCCCTCCTCACATGCACAGAGAGGGAGCAGGTGCCCTGCTGCTGTTTAACTTGCAAAACAGGAGTGATCATTTTTAAAGAGCTCCCCTTTTCCTAAGAACTAGTACTAACTAGCAGTAGCAAGGGCTCACGAGAGCTCTCCACCCTTGCTCCACTGGTCACTTGGAGGCACATGAGCAGGTCTGCTCTCCACAGCACCGAAACCACACCTTGTGCAGGTGCACGAGACCCGGACACTGGCGTTAGGTGATACTGCCCGAGCGCTGCATGCAAGCCATACTCACTGTCAGGTTCTCCAGCTCCAGCTGTCGTACCGTGTAGTACGACTTGATGTCCTCAGAGATCAACGTTAGCTTCAGATTGGTGTCTTCAAAGATCATTTCCTTCTCCTCTTTTTGTGGCCAGTACTGTGCACATTTTAGCTGGGGAGGGAACAACACCGAGTTAGCGTGAGCGACAGAGTGCTCTCACCACGGGAGGGTGGCACGTGTTCCCCGGCACTGTGTGAGCCCAGGGCCAGCACCGACGTCTGCTCCTCGGGGAGCTGGGGGGCCTTGAAGAACATGAGCCGGGCTGGCTGTGCAGAGAAGCTCACACTCCCAAGCCCAGCACTCCCTGGTTATCCACGGCAATGGGTGCGGGGGGCCGACAGGCCCTCCTCCTACGAGGTGGAGCCAGGCTCACAGAAGGTTCCACTGCTCCTCTCTCCACCTGGAGCCGTCCGAGCATCAAGGGCCTGGTCGGGCACTGGCACAGAATGCAGACGCCTCAGCAAAAGTGTCTTCTCCAAAAAAAAAATGCACGGCAAGTGCAAACCAGACCGGAAGGACGATGGGACGCGCTGTGCAGGGGGCTGTAGCCAGTGCAGGTGAACCTTCAGGGAGGCTCGGGGCCCCTCGGGCTCTGGTAGTGCTTTCACTCTAGTTTGGTTCAGTTCAGAAAGCTACTTTGGCTGTTCTGTTTTGATAATTTTAGAAACCCCTTGATTTTCTAAACTTAAATAAAGCTCTTTATATTCTTCAGCTTTGGTTTTACGTGGAAGGAAATTTTGTCTTAAGTTTAGGGGTACACACGGCCTGAACCAAGTGTGTACACAAATTCCTCAGGCGTTTCTGCTGGTGGATGGCTGTTCTGGGCAAAACTGGCAGGTCAACAGGGCTCAGCGGCTGGTCTGGGAGCCAGGACTGACGATGTGTCTGGGCAGAGGACGCTCGAGGACCTTGGGACTTGTTGAAATATCAGCACGCACAAACAGCCCTTGGGGAAGTAACACTTGAAATTCACATGTGCTGACCTCCTCTGGGGCTAGCCTCCATCTCTCAGGAAGCACTGTCATGCCCAGCGACAAGGCAGACTGTGGGACGTGCTGAGGGGAGAAGCCACAGCCCAGCCACGGGAATCCAGCAGAGGGGAACGTCTGGCCGGCTGTGGCGATCCGCAAGTGAGAAGAGACAGCACTATGGAGGCAGCTTTGGGTGAGGATTTCTTTCCTAGGCAGCGATGTCTTAGCGACAATAAGGCCTGGCTCAGGGGAGCAGCTGATGGGGACCCCAACCACAGCTGAGTCTGACATCACGCCCGGGAACCTGGGTGTCATCTGGGGTCTCGAGGAGGCAGGAGGCTCCTAGGAGGGTGAACACAGACCACAGAGGCATAGTGGGCCTGCTCTACTGGACACTGCCCCCAGCAAAACCAGAACAAAAAGTGAAGACCACCAGGTGGGACAGCAGTGTAGCACCCAACGTCACATCCCAGGACTGAGGCAGCAGGGCCCTCCCACATCTGGACACCGACCTGCCAAAAGTCTTGGCCAGAGTCATCATGTCACCTCCCTCCATTGATGATGAGCTAGTCACCAGACAAGCTGCTGAGCTGGGGCCACTGTTTCAGTGCCCAAGCCAGCCTGCCGAGAGGACACAGAGGCACAAAGACGGCCAGACCCCACTTGGCTAAGCGGCGGGACAGCCGGGCGTGACCTTAGACGAGAGAGTGGTGCGCTTGCACCTTGATGACGAGGCCCTGTAATGATTCGAGGTCCAGACACAAAGTGGAAGGCCGGGCTGGTTCAAGACCACCTGCATCTACACGGACTCTCCGCAGTAGGCACAGACAGAAGCAGGAGAACAGAAATGCACGCGCCGAGTCGCCACTGCACGAGCAGGGAAGACGACTGCGAAGCCTCACCTCCACCTGGTAAGCATCGCTTCAAAGTCAAATACAAAGCCTAACAACCTCTGTAAGCTGGGTGCAGACCAAGACCTCGGGACCCTGCAGCTGCGGCACCCTGGCACGCAACATGCCCGCTGACCATTCATTTAAGGACTCTTAGGCATTTACAGAAACGCGCTCTGCTGTGCTCTGTCATTTCCCATGGAAATGTTTGTTCTAAACACACCAAGTAAAACGAAAATGATAAGCACAAGCTCACTACTTCCAGTTATCCTACTACACTGATAACTACTGACTTGAAAAGAGCATTTTTATGAGAAAGCAGTGCTTTGCCAGAATTCAGATTGAGGCCTGTCTTAGGTGGGCACCAGACAGGGACGTGGTGGTGTCCATGTGCTGGCATCTCCTGGAGCTGCAGTTTCTACCAAGAACCCAGATGTCAGAGAGAGTCCTGGGGGCCTTCCAAACAAACAGCTGGACAGTCTTTTTTTTTTTTTTTTTTAAGATTTATTTCTGTATTCAACTACTATTATTATTTTTCAATTTGACCAGAGAGAGAAAGGGAAAGCAAGAAAGCAAGCCACCAGGTCTGGGACTCAAATTGCGGTCAGCCACATGGGAGTCCAACGCCCTTAACCACCACGCTGCCTGCCTGCCGTCCTAGCTGGGCAATCCTCTTATTTATTTATTTTTTTTTTGGAGAGGTTTTTGGTATAGGGTGCGTGTGCTCGCCAGAAAGACAGAGACAGAAAGTGAGAAATCACCTCTCGGGGGGATGGCCACGCCACAATTCCTTCTCTTCCATTCTCCTCTAGGGATCTTGGGCATGCATGCACACACGGCTGGCATGAGTTTAAGCCACGGGGTCTAGGACTTGAACCATGGTCGACTATATGGGAGTCCAGCGACATAGCCATTATGTCGACTGCTGGTCCCCAAGCTGGGCAACCTTAAGAAAAACCCCTGGAAGTCATCTATAGTGACCCCATGATGGATGTGGTTTTCCCGAGAATCATTAACACAGAACAAAGCAAGCAGAGTCCGAGATACAAACAAGGCAAACGTCCCTGCGACACCGATGCAGTGTCCTGTGCAGAGGCACCTGACGGCAGGCTCAGAGCAACTTGAGAGAGAGAGAACAGGGGAGGTCCTGGAACGGCGAATTAAACTCGCCCAGCCTACGTCCCTGCCCAGACGACAATCCCAACCGCCCCACACACGGACACTCTATACTGCCCTGTCTAAAGTCCATTTTGAACCTGAGTCAATACTGAACGACCCCGGTCTAATGCACACAGCCATCTCTGTGTGCCTGGTTTCCGGGAAGCATGGAGTCCCTGTAGCCGCAGGCTGGCCAAGAGTAAGAGGGGAACAGCCTACACCAGTTGGTGAAGGAAGGAGATCGGAAAACAAATATGAACTGGATAGAAACTCTGCATGCTGGTTTTCCCACGGCAGTGTGGACACTTTATAATCAGATTAGTTGAGCAAATAAGACACCACAACGTCTCATAACTATTGCCAGCCAGCCCTTTTGCAAGTGCAGAATTGAAAATGATTCCAAAGAGACTAAGACTTAAAACATACGTTGCTTTCTATGCCCACCTGCATGCCGAAGTGACCCTGAGTGGGATGGAATGGCAACAGTGAGAACAAGGACCACTGTCACACACACAGTCGACCGCACCCCGCTGGCAGGTTTCCGAATGGCCGACACGGTAATTCAAGGGGGGAGGCTGTTACGGCGGGAGTGGGCTGTATGTGTCAACCGTGGGTGGGAGACGGCCTCGAGCAGGGCCTGCTGACAAACGTGACCACCATGCCAGTATTGCTCTTGACTGCAATGTGACAATAGCGGCTACGGCAGACAGTGGGCTTATAGCGAGGAGGTTGTGCCGGGACTTCCAGCAACAACGAAGTGAAAAGCAAATGCTGCCACGTGTATGTTGGCTTTGGAATAAGTGCCTTGATTTAGAACTCCTAACTCTCAATACCCCCTGGTTCTCAGCTGGGGCCACTGCCTGCCAGGGACACTGGACCAAGTGGGGCATCTGGACATGGAGACAGTCTGACTGCCACATCTTGGTGGTGGTGTTAGCGGCACCGAGTGAGTCGAGGTCAGGATTCGTCTAAACATCGATGACGCACAAGACACACCCCCACTGCAGGACGCGCTCGGCCCAGCCAGCCCGGCTGTCAGGGTGCGGCCGTTCAAAATGCTGAGGACAGCCTGGGCTGGAGGCTTCCACGGCCACCGCTGGCAGCTCTGCCTGCAGAGCGCGTCTGCTGCAGGAGCCTCCTGTTTCGTTTCTTTATTCAAATTTGCTGACAAGCGTGACGAAGGGATCTGCTTGGTGTTCATAACTTCGTATTTGACTAATCAAGCTACTGGAGCTGGAAGGAAAATTAAAAGCCACTTCCACTGCCAAAGCGTTGTCAAAGACGGGCAACATCATTTCATCAATCGAGCACGAGGCCAGCTCCTTATCTTACTGTCGAACAAATAAATACCTCCACGTTTTATAAAAAGGGAGTCGTAGAGGCAACCCTGCCCTCTGGGAAGAGCCACGATTTTAAACATGCTGTCCTGCAGGAGTGCTGTCTATGAGTAACCAGCATTACTCCTTCACGCGGCGGGGGAAGCGGCTCGTGTTCAATGCTTCCTTTTCACCGTGACGCACTTTTGACGTGCTGTTGCTTTATAAGTGACTTTCTTACCCACAAGGCCAGGACTGTGCTTTCTGTCGAGGGGTGGCTCCTTGGGAGCCCTCAGGTTCTTCTGGCAAGCCATGTCTGTGTCCCAAAGTGGCCAGGACAGCAACGGTGCCCCAGCGGAGCCCCAGAGAGCACATCGCCAGAACCTGGCAAAACCCAGGGACGCTCGGTTCTCTGCTCCTGGGTCACACGTTCCCAGTGCGCTCCGCCATCCTCAGCCCCTCCCAGGGCCTCAACTTCTGAGGCTGGGGAGCCCCAAAAGGTGGTAGCAGTGCCTGGGGAAAGGGAGGGGGGCAGTAAAGAGCTGAATACCAGCCTGGCACTGGGCACACAGACGGTCTTAACATGGGACAGAGGCAATCACAACAGATGGGGGCAAGGGGGAGGGGTTCAGGCTACCCTCAGGGCAGCAATCTGAGGACACTGGAAGTGGGATCCCCATGGGGGACATGTGATTCAGACCCTGAGCCAGCGAACATGACCAGCAACTAAACAGAGCAAAGCTTGTCTTGGCTGGAATTTGAAGAGTGGGAGCCACTCATGTCCAGGTGACCAGGGTTCTGCAAGTCACACTGTGAGACAGAAGGGCTGTTGGATGGGACCTGATGTGCAAGATCATTCCGGAAGCACAGTGCAGAATGGACAGAGGCAGGGCTGGCGGCCTGCACAGCCCTACACCTCTAGTCTGCACCCTGTCCTGGGGTAAAGAATGTGGAACAGCACTAGTTTCCACGTGAACACCTGGCAGACGCCGTCAGTGAGGCATGGCGAGAGCCCAGCGGTCCCCTAGCTCAGCATGTCACAGGACGCACACTTTCACCAGCCCAGCTGGCAGGAATGACCAAGACATACCAAAGCCTTGCTCTCCAAATAAAGCCACGTTACAGGCTCCATGACAGAAGAGCAGCAGCGCAGGGACCCCGCGTGAACGTGGAATGGAACAAAGCATGCCCGTCTAAGCGAAGCACGCATGTCCAGCTCTGGGGAGAGACCTGCCAAGGTGCGTACGCCAAGGGCAACTTTGCTCTGTTCCTCCTCCTTACTCGCTGAATTGACCTGCTTACAACCACATGCACTTATATACTGCTTCTTTAATTTCCTACATAAAGAAGGTATCATGTAAAGGAACTATAAAGAAACTCAGACACCAGGGTGCCTTTGCGGTGGGTCCGCACACGGACAGACAAAGCGCGACGGAGCGCACTTACCGAGCCTTTCTCCATCACTCTGTTGAGCATGACGACGCCCCTGCTTTTCTGCTCCCACACCATCTCCCAGAAGTGCCCACAGGTATTGGGCAGAGGGCCCTGCAAACACAATTCACACGGTGTGACATTTGAAACGCATGGACCACAGGGTTAGCCCCTTCAGTGGGCAGCACATTACGGTGCCCTCGGTCCCCACCAACGTAGGCAGTGGTGGCTGACGCTGGCCCAGGAACCTGCCTCTCCTGGCCCAGCGGTCAGTGACCACAGTTCTATTTTCTACCATGCGATAAAAGGTCATTTCCGCATTGCAGTTCAAGGCTGGCCAGCCAAGAGCAACAACGCTGACTCTGCCTTTTGGTTTGGGCTGGCTGGTTGAGAGGCTCCACAGAGAGCCATCCCTCAGGCAGACGGAATGTGGGACAAACTACGGGGTGTAGGAGAGAGGCGGCAGGGGCAGCTGTCAGCCGTGACCCTCCTGGAGGAAGGTGTCCCAGCTCCAATCACTCATCATCGCATGACCTCAAGCGAGTCACGCACCTCTCCATCTAGCTCTTGTGACGACAGCAGTGCCTAGTCAGGGGCTGTGAGCAAGAACCACTCGGATACGTGTGCCATCTACTTATCGACCTCTGAAGGACCCGGCAAGTCCTGGGACACAGCGAGCACCCCGTGCAGCCTGAGCTCGTGTTCTACGGACAGCCTTCGTCCTCGGGCCAAGGGACATAAGAGACGTGGACACAGAAACAGTCTACACGTGGCCGTGGGGGCATGGCAGGGTGTGCCGAGCGCTGGCCTGCCTCCCTCCAGCCCACCTGGCAATGGCGCAGACGTTCGCTGGACACGGGGCGGATGCCTTGTGCCCGTCTCACCTGCTAGTGCCACGTGGCAGGGCACGTCCTACCGCCTCCACACCAGAGCTCGTCTCTAGCTCAGGCCAGCACCGCTTCTCAAGTGGTTTCCTTCTCCTTGGCCCTCATCCACGCTCTCCTCCTCCTCCCTAGCTTTTCCCTTCACGCCTCGCCACCCTCCCTGACCAGGCTAGCGCTCAGCCCTCTCGCTCGTCCTGGCTCATCTCAAACTCACTGGTGGACCCGGACAGCGGCACTCTAAGCACGTGCCACAGGGATCCAGACCAGAGGGGATCACACGTGGCCCCTGGGCCCTTTGCCCTCTGGCCTGGGCATGAGGACCCAGCACCAGCTCCCATAGAGGCAGCACATAGCTCTCCATCACCCTCCTGCCGCCTGCCCTATCCCCAGCGCCACCTCAGTTTAGAGTGGGTCTGAAGGACTAAAATCGCAGGTCTGCAAGGCCACAGGCCAAGCTGAGCCACCACTTCCGGGAAAGGTAAGAGAAGATTCCTGTGATGCCACTCTCTGGTCCTCCAGCCCTCGGACTTTGAAACAGTGACACCACGGACTTTTATTATTTGCATAATTAACAACACAAATAACAAATGGTCTTCTTGGTTTTGAGGCTTGGAAAAAGCTTCAGTCAGCGTCTAGGGGTGCTACTTTGGGGTTAGACTGCTTTGATTCCTTTGAAACCCTAGCACAAAAGGAGACTACAAATGCAGCTGACCAGCCTCCACGGCACCAGCTCACAAAACAGACAGCGACCTCTCACAGGGCATGGGGGTGGGATGACAGTGGCAGGTTTCCATAGTAACCACCTACCCTCCACTCGACCCTAGATACCCTGTTCTCCAACGGGTGTAGAGAAGGCTCAAGGCTGAGTGACTGAAGCCAGGAAATCAGAAATTTCACTTCTCCAAAAAGAAAAGTTCCCAAGAAGTCCCTTGTGCCTTAACCTCTTCCTGCAATCAGGCCTGCCACAACTCCCAGCCTCACCGTGGCCTGCACCCCACAGCCTGGAGGTGCTGGAGGACCGGGATTCAGGGCCTGTAAAGGCCGGTGGCACCCAGTGGTCTCACAGGACCAGACACAGCTGGGCCGATGGGCACACGCTTACCGGGAGGCATCGAGCTGATTCTGGTCACAGGGCAGGAGCCGGGGCAGGACAGACGGCAGTGGAGAGGCCCCAGCTGGGTAAGCCCTGCCTAGACAGTCTTTGTCACAGAGCTCTCTGGCCTCGCCTGCTCTCTGACTTCCACTACTAAGCAGAATTATGAAGTTCAAAATCACCCAACAGCCTAGAGCCATTAGGGAAGACCAGGAAGCTGACATGGACTGAGGACAAAAGTGATGGTGAGAAAGAAAAAGACCTGACTGGTCAGACCACTGACAGGTCACAGGGTGAGACCTGAGAAAAGTAAATGAAAAGAAACTCCTTGGTCCTCTTCCCAGATACCCATGGTCTTTGGGACACATACTATTATCCTTGAAGAGGTCCAATTATTAAACCACTTTCATAATCATTCCATGAAGATGACAAAGACCAATGGGCATTTTAAGTGAGTTTTTGTGCTTGCTCATGTAATCTAATGATGCACTTTTCTGGATCAAAGAATGAGGACCAGCTGGAGGAACTCTGAATGGCTGTCCAGACAGAGGTCTCTGGCCCACTGGAACCTTCTTAGACCTGCCATCGGGAGTGCTGGACGCTCAGGGGCAAATACATCTGGAATCAATGTGGACACAGGCCCGGCTCCAGCCATGGCTCCACTGCCTCTGTCAACAGACATAGGCATTGCCGGCATTTTAATGAGGTTTTCTTTTTTGCGGTTATTAATTGCCAGAGGACGCATGTGCTCACCACAAAGAGACAGAGCGAGAGGGAGAGGAAGGAGGAAGTAGCACGCAGCGGGGTTCTGCCATGCCGCAATCCCTTGTCCTCAATTCTCCCTCCTGTCTGGGTTTGGGGCACACGCTAACACACATGCGTGCGCATAGGATGTCTTTCAGGTTGTAGGGGTCAGGTCTCAAACTGCAGTCAGCCACGTGGGATCCCGTTCATCGCAACCACTAGGCCATGGGCCGGCCCTACCAAGGCTTTCTGAAAGCTCTCGTTCCCCACGTCATCATGGCGTACTTCCCAGAAAAGACGAGCGCCGAGACCAAACTCCATCTCCCAGGGAAAAGCTTCTCCTTCCTTATTCCTTTTTGATGTTTAAAATCCGACCTTCTAAAGGATTTTATGTGGGGTGTGGATAACAGCATTCTAAAACTCTTGGCAGAGATGAAGTGAAAAGCAATCCCTCCAAATGCAGACGATGCACTTACCTGGGTGAGAATGTAGCTCCTCTGGGCCTCTTCCATCTTTATCAAGCTGGCATTGATGTAGTCGTTGTCTTCTTGATGGAGCTTAATCCGACTGTGGTCAACTGAAAGGCAAGCAGAACTCAGAGGCTGACCTGGGACCAGTGTCTGCACACGGGGTGCCCAGGAAAGCCGAGGGGAGTCGGTGATGCTCAGGCGCTCACAGGCTGAGGCCTTGCCCTTGGAGAGGAGGTCAGTCACCAACACGGCTGACTGGTGCTTTCCAAAGGTCTTCTCAAGCACCTGAAACAGCACCGAAGAGCAACAGCCGTAGCCGTACACAGATTCTGTACCACTGGGGAATGTGTGCTCAGGCCACACCTTGCTACGATCCTTCTCACTCTCCCCAGAATGTGGTGGGCCTCACGAGATCTGCTCTCCCACCCCGACACCAACTTTCACAGGGTAAAATCACACAGGGGCTTACATCGCTAGAAGGTGGTCCCCACAGCTGTCACTGCCACAGTGAGTCCACAGCCAGTAGGACATACAAGCTCCTCAACCTCACCTGAGTCCAATGGATTGACCTTTAAGTGACCTAAGTAGATAGCCATGTTAAAAGTTATACCTTGAATTCTTTTATACGAGGATTATTTTTAAGTTCAAGTACTTAAAGGATTCCAAATTTTTCAAATTCAGAACATATCCTGATCAGATATTTTTAAAGAAAATTCTTTTTTAAAAGAAAAAACTCTAAATCCAAAATACTAGCCGTATATTAACTGTAACTTTTAGATTTGTTTTTAGAAATAAACTCTCCGAACGTGTAAGTTCTGCCAGAGGTTACTGAGAACACAGTCACCCACTTTCTCTTACAAGTACTCTGACACAAACAATGGCCCTGAGGGGTCTCTCCTTGTCCTTTAGTACAGAAACGAGAGCAGGTGTTTGTATTTCTGGCACAGCACAGGGGACAGCGAACTCAGGTGACCACACATAAGCACTATCCTCTCTCCCAGACCAATGGGAAAATTAATGAGGACAAGAGGTTTGGGGCCTTTGGGTCTAAAGAAAGATTCCAAAGAGAGACGTCACTGCAAACTAGCCACTGTGTGGATACTGTTTCTCATTACGGAGGGTTAATGTGGACCGAAATACTTGGGTAACTTGTAAGTGGCTCAAGGAGATAAAAGGTCTCCAGAAACACTGTGGGGCTGGCACTGACGGGTTATGCTGAGTGGGCTCCAATAATCCTGGGCACTTTGGACAAACGACTTGGCCTCCAAGTGTGGTTCTGCCGCTTGCTGTGTAGAAGGTCACGAGAGCGTTACGCGAGAAAGAGTACACAGCCCCTGGGAGAGGCACGTGCCCGCGAACTGCCAGCCTCTGCTGTCATCGTCCCCAGCCCTGGGAGTTACATAGCGGTCACCTTCCTCCTTATTTGCTCTATAAGCTTAATAGAAAATTACTTTTTCTACTGGAGGGGAGTGGAAGGGAGAAAAAAAAGCTGAGGAGTGAGACTAAGGGTGAATAAGTTTGGGAACTGTTTCCAGAAAGAATGTTTTTTCTCTGTAAACCTGGTTTGTAAGGGGCCAACAAGAAGTGTAGTGGCTGGAATGCAGGACTCCCACATGGTTGACCACGGTTCGAGTCCTGAACCTGGCAGCTTGCTTTCTCCCTTTCCCCCTCTCTCTTTTTCTTCCTATGTCTCTCTGATGAGAGCTAAAAGAAATAACAATAATAATGAATAAAGTTAAATAAATAATTCTTAAAAAAAAAAAAAAAAAACAGTTCAGGGACTGGCAGGTGGCACAGTAGTTAAGGGTGCAGGACTACGATTTGAGTCCTGGACCTGGTGGCTTTCTTTCTCTCTCTCATTCTCTCTCTGTCCCTCTCTGGTCAAATTAAAACAAACAAACAAATAAATAAAGTTAAATAAAAAGTAATTCTTAAAAAAAAAAAAAACCTGGTTCATAAAACCATTTAGGTGAGAAATTATTAAAAAATGCAATAAGAGGGCCAGAAAACGGTATGATGCTTAAGGAGCTGAACTCTCACATGGCCAACTGCAGTTCAAGACCCAGGCCCAGCAGCTTGAAAATCACACTGGGCAAGTATGTGTGCATGCACTGAATCCCAGGAGGATATTGGAGGAGAAGGGATTGCAGTGTGGCCCCCCCCCCCCCCCACGGAGGGAGGGATTTATTACTTTCCCTCTGCCCACCCTCCAGTGGGTAAACATGTCCTATGGCAAAAAAAAAAAATAAAAATAAAAATACAATGTAGCAAGGAATATTAAAGGCAACACTGTTCCCAGATTCAGAGTCAATACAACAGAAGCTGGAGGCCAAGGGTGCCCCAGCAGCAGGTAGAAGAGATGAACAGTAGCCGTGCTGCACTCGGACTGGCTGTCCAGATATTTCTGGCCAAGACTTCACAGCAGAATCAGTGAGGTTTTCATTTTAGACAAATACTTCTATGAGGTGCCTCGGCCTAGACTTGCTAAACAAAGCAAGAGTGCTGGGGTAGGGGCACTGTCGTGTGTCACCTGAGGACCTAGAATTGCACCTCAGTGCTCAGCTGTCCTCGTGACAACTTACTGAGCACTTACTACGGTGGGCGGGCACTGGGCTCGTGGCTTATGTAGGTCCATTCCATTCGCACACACTCCTGTTCTACTGACGAGCAGAGGACAGGACCTGCACCTAACCTCACAGCTCTGAGAGGAAGAGCTACGGCATGAACCCAGGCAGTGAACCACCGATGCAGGCCAGGAGGCACATGCTCTGCACCAATTTTCAGTCCATTTTCACACCCGCCCAGGACCCTGGGCACTGGACAAGTCTGGGCAGCATGCCCTGCCCACCTCGCGTGACAGCATGGCCAGCCACCACCAGCCTTGGTGCCGGGCATGCAGGGAGTGCCCATTAGAGGACTAACCTCCGACTCTTCTGTGTCCCCGGAGGTGCACACTGCCGTGGGGAGGGATGTCAGCAGACATGGGGCTGCACAAACCACAATGTCTATGGGCCCTGGAGGGGAGTCTTTGAGGCCCCCAGGACCTGGAGGGGCACAAAACTCAGGTCCTGTAACATGCTGAGTTATCAGTTTTCGAGATACTGGGAGACTGCGAGCCAAGGCACTCAGAAGGCTGAGGCAGCCACACTGTCGACTCTAAGTGACAGCAGCAGGAGAGGGGGAAGCATATGGAAGGTGGCGGACGTGGGGTAGAGTGGGGGCTTGGCAAGCACAGCTGACTTGCGTATCTTGCGGGGGGTGACAGTTCCCACCCCGAAAGCCTGTGCTGGGACCGCTGCAGTTCCACGCCATGCTCAGGCTCTAATGACATGGATGCTGAGTCACCCAGAGCAGGTTGTGGCATGCCTGCTCCACGCCACCTCAGCTGGTAGGAAAATGACTCATCACACACACAGTAAGCTGAAGAAGTGCTTTGAACTTCGTTAAATTTTCCAGAACTGAAACCTTACCCATTCTACAATGGTGGAAAAATGAGTCTTTGCCATCAGCGTCTCAGGTCTCTGCTATAGGGAACAATCAAGTCAGAACCCTCTCCTGCTGTCAACGTACTACCAGAGCCCTGGCTGCAGGAGCCCTGACTGAAGGCCTGCAGCTGGGCCAGAGGGAGGCTGGCGGGGACCGTGTGGATACTTACAGGGGCTGACGTCTCTGTACCTGTTTCGGTTTTTGTTCTTAGGAAGTTTGGCCACTCTGCACGGGAAGTCACTGGCTTCGTGTCGGATATCCTACAAAAAAGCATAGAGTTCTCTCTGGAGATCTCTGGCATTCCGAATTCACCCAGATGGTGACTGGGCACCAGCCACCTGTCAGGCACAGAGGAAGACCTGGGGCAGAAACAGACACTGAGCAGAGCCAGGTAGACTGGGACAGGCAGGCTGATCACTCAGAGCTGTGGCCAGTCATGGGAGGAAAAGAGAAGGGAGCAACCACGACCTGGAGCAGAAGGCAGCGGCGTGGGTCTGGAAGCTGGAAAGACGAGGAAGAGGCTGAGAGTAGGAGGGAGGGTGGTGCCTCTCACTCAGGAACACCCAGCGCTGCCAAGGCAAGGGGGCTGGAGATGGCATCTTATGCCGGGAACAGTGAGTGGGCCGTGGGGAGGAATGGCAGACGGCTGGAGGATGCAGGTGGGTAGGCCTTGAGCTCCAGACCTGGGAGTTCCAACTGTAACCTTCCGTAAAGCCAGTTACTAGGAACAGATAAAACCCACTTTCATGCCAACAAACTATCCAACCGCTTTCTTGGGCGGTAGTAAAAAGCCCCCATCCCCGCAGGTCAGAAAACCGCAGCACACATCTAATCTCGCTCTCCTAAGACACTACCATAACCACACCGAACAATCCTTTCACGAGAACTTTGTGTTTTCTTCTCATTAAAAGACAAAACCGCAACAACGCACGTATACTTAATGCCACTAAACTATATACCTAAAAACAGTTAAAATGGTCAACCGTATGTTTTGTGTGTTTTACCACAATTTAAAAGGGAAAGACAAATCCACAGGGAGAAGAGGCGTGGAGATAACAGCGCAGGATTCCGGAGGCCACCACCAGGCTGCCTAGAGGCTGCAGCCCGAGACAATGCAGGCACAAGCCAGCTGCAGCTAGGCCAAGAGCCCTGAATCCCCTCCTGGATTCCTCCAGGGGCCCAGGAAGTGCTGCCACCCTGGGCGGGGGCTGGCAGCTGAGAAGAGCCAGGTGCCATCCCATTCCACCCCCTCTCATGCAGCAGCAGAACAGTCACCTCACACTTGGAGAGAAATCTGGAGATCTGCTTTCTGGAAAACGTAAATCAGAAGGTTTCTGGACTGCAGTTAGACCGCACAGTGGAAAGTGTGAGTGCCCCACCAGAAACAGCAGGTGTGAGCAGCTCTGTTTAAGCAACACACAGCACCCCAAGTCCTCTTTCCCCATCTGACACTCACACTGCTGCCAGGAGGAGGCAGCATGCTCCCAGATGATCTGACCAGACAAGAGCCAGAGTGTGCGACGGGCACCTAGAGGCCCTGTGGCCAGTCCACATCGACGGCCCTGATACCTGCTCGGGTTCTCGGCCTGCCAGTGCAGACCCTACTGAGGAGAGGAGGAAAAACAAAAAAACAAAACCCTAACAGAAAAATAAAAGCCCCAAATCAGGAAAAAAGCACCCTAGAGGAAACCAACTGCAGAAAATAGGAAGATTTAAGTTCAATGTTATTAATATATACTCAGAAAGGTAAGGAAGAATCTTGTACTCACGAATTAAGAATAGGGTGTTATATAAAAATTTTTTAAAATGTCTTTTGGAATTTACAAACAAGATAGCAAAAATGACAATGACTATTCTCAATTGAAGAGTCAGATAAAAGTAAAAATCCTGCCACAAAGTAAAGCCAATAAATAAATAAATAAATAAATAAATAAATGAAAACCAACCCACACCAAAGATAGAAAACATCAATTTATTTATTTCCCAGGCCCAACCGATATTTATTATAATGATAAAACAGACTAATTCTAAGGCACATTAGGGTACAATTACAGAATCTGCCTGAGGACAAAGAGAATACTCTGCAAGTTTCTGAGAAGAAAAACGCGGTTCACTTTCACAGGATAAGGTAACCAGAGTGTCTCCTGACTGTAGGAACACTGAAAGCTGGCCAGCGATAAAGTGAAGCTTTCAAGATGCTAAAGAAAAATGATTTCCAACCTAGAATTCCATACCCAGCCCAAAAGCCACAAGTAAGAAGGGACAATAAAATCATTCTCGGGACCAGCAGATGGCATAATGGTTATGTTGCTGGATTCTCACATGGTTGACTGTGGTTCAAGTCCCGGACCTGGAGGCTTGAAATTCATGCCGGCACACGTGCCTACATGATCAAAATCACGAGAGGAGAAGGGACTGTGGTATGGCTGTCCCCCTTGGGAGGTGATTTCTTGCTTTCTGTCTCTCTGTCTCTGTCTCTCTGGCAAACATACATGTCCTATAGCAAAATATCTCAAGAAAAAAAAATTCTTGACATGCAGGGTCTCAAAACCTTTACGACTCATGCTCCCTTTTCTCAGCAATCTGGAGCACGACTTCCACCTACCTGAGTAAAGACATAGACCAAGGAAAGAAAGAGATGGATACACAGGGGTGGGGAAGGACCCAAAGAGGGCAAAGGTAATTTCCACAATGGTGGAGGGTGAGATCCAGTTGACAACCAAGCTCCAGACACAGGGTCAGACTATGTCTACAGGTCAGACTACTGGAGGGAAATGAAAAGACCCCAATCCAGGAAATAGATGATCCACTGAAAAGCAAAGCAAAGTCAGCCTCAAGGTGACTGCCATGGGGCAGACCAACCACCCAGACAGGAGGACAGCAGCTTCCAGAAGAGACGGCCAAGAACAAGCCGGCCAACAAGCCTGCCGAGGAGCAACTGCCTGCAGACGCCTGTCCCCCACAGCGCACCATCTACATGTGACCAGTCTGAAAAGAGAATGCTAGAAGTGCATACATTAAAAAAGAAAGTAAAATATCTCAAATATATTAAATATTACTTGTTGAAAAGACATTTTGAACAAACTGGGTCAAGTATTGAATAAAATATACTACATACCATGCCATCTGCTTCCTTTCACTCTTCTTTTACTGTGACTACTAGAAAAGTGTGTTATGTGTGTGGAGTGCACTATGGTTCAGCATATATTGGCCAGTATCCACTGACCTTGTGGAAAATGGTTCTGAGAGACTACAAAACAGTATAGAAAGAATTAGCAATAGATACAAAGATCCCTAAACAGATGAAAAAATAGCTACAGGGAAAAAAATTGGGGGTGGGGAATTTTTGCTGTAGGGTGCGTGAACTTGCTGGACAGAGACAGAAAGCGAGAAATCACCCACCCACCCACCCCCCTCCAGGGAGGATGGCCACACAGCAATCCTTTCTCCGCCATCCTCCTTTCCAAATCTTGGGCACATATGCACACATGCCTGATGTGATTTAAGCCGTCAGGTCTGGGACTCGAACTGTGGCCTACTGTGTGGGAGTCCAGCAACGTAACCACTATGCCATTTGCTGGTCTCACTATGGGAAAAATTTTAATAAAGGAAACAGTACATTCAGCACAACACTATCCATGACAGTGCATAGGCAAGAGAGGTAAATAATAATTACTGACTTAACTGAAGGGTGGAAGTGAAAAGTATTGAGAATGGGGGAGAGGAAAACAAAAGGAGGGAAGGCAGTTTTTTTTTTTTTTAATTATTGTATTCAACTTTATTTATTTAGTTATTTTAATTTGACCAGAGACGGACAGAATGAGAGAGCGAGAGAGAGAGGGAAAGTGAGAAAGTAAGCCACCAAGTCCGAGACTTGAACCGTGGTCAGCCATATGGGAGTCCAGCGCCTTAACTACCACGCCACCTGCCAGCCCCCAGAAGGCAGCTTTTTTAACAGGAAAAACTGTTTAAGAAAACCAAATTCTCTCTTTTTTTAAAAAAAATTATCTCATTTTACTTAATTTCATTTATTTATTTTAATTTGACCAGAGAGGGACAAAAGGAGAGAGAGAGAGAGAGAGAGAGAGAAAGCAATACGCCAGGCCAGGATTCAAACTGCGGTCTGTTATATGGAAGTCCAGCGTCCTTAACCACCACGCCACCCGCTGGCCCTCAAATCTTCTACTTTAATTAAGGTTTAAACTAATGAATAAAAAGATAAACACTTTGCTTGGAAATATGGAGAAACATACAAGCTGGAATCAGTAGCTCCAAGGGTTGAGGGCGGCTGGAATTTGGAGAAAGCCTGGGGGACGGTCTGGGATGGGGGCAGCACGTGTCCAGGAGCGGCCCATAAACACCAACACCGAACGTGCCAGGAATCACACAATGTGTGCTTCAGCACGCTCTTCAAGGTCACTGCCTTCTTTTCTTCTGGAGAGTCTCCACTGCTATTGCTCTCATCCAGTGACATGTTCATTTCGGACATTATTTTGCTTCTTTAGAAGAACTACTTAGTTCTTTATCTTCTGTTTATCCTCTCATTATGTTCTTACTTTCTTTAAACATACAGTTTCTGGGGCCAGCCAGGTGGCATGGTGGTTAAGGTGCTGGATCCCACATGGCTGACTGTATGGTTTGAGTCCCTGACCCGGAGGTTTAAAAAACACGCCGGTGTGTCCAAGCCCTAAATGCCAAGAGGAGTGGAGAAGGAAGAAGCTGTGGTGTGGTCACCCTCTCTGAGGTATGTTTTCTTCCTTTCTCTCTCTCCCTCTCTGCCTCTTGTGAGTGCACGTGCCCTACAACAAATTTAAAAAGTAAAAAGAAAAAACCCCACTAGCTGTCTTAATGTCCTTATGTCCCATATTAATTTATCAGCTGTCATCTCTGTGTTTCTATTTTCTGATTTAGCTATGGATTGCACTATTCTACCTTTTCTTTTACATATTTAATCATTTTTTACTTGGGTATTTCTACAGAGTGACCTACAAATTACAGAGGTTTCTCTATCCTGAATCGTTTCAATTTGAATGAAGGCTGAGAACCGTCCCTTTTCAACAACTGTTCTTTTTTCAGGCTCATGGAGTGACAGCTCTTGTATTCAGCCCAAGACTCAAGGTAAGTCCGGGCGCCTGGAGGAGCCCTCCCCTGCACAGCTCCAGCTCCTGTTCAGCTCGGCAAATTCCCGCTATTTCAACCTCTCCGAGTTCCAACCTCTGTCTCCCAAACTCAGTGGGACTGCCAGGCAGGAAGATCATAAGGCTTATTCTCCTTTCTATTCAGGTAATATTTTTCATATCATTCTATAATTTTTGGATTAGTCACTAAACAAAAATTAGATTTCAGATGGTCAATGTTTATTCAAAAGGCATAAAGAGCCTACTGTGGGCCAGGTCCTGCTCCAGATACCGGGACTACAGCAAAGAACAAAATAGATGAAATTCTTTTCCTTCATAAACCTTACCTTCTCAAGGGAGAGACAAACAAAACACATCCTATCTCAGATGTAAGTGCTGAACCGAAAAATAAAGCAAAAACAAGAGAAAGTTGGGCAGGATTCTTTCACGAAGATAGTCGTGGAAGACTTCCCAGTAAAAGGGACACTGAGGCGGACAGCTGAGAGGTAAGGGGGCAGGCCACCGGGACGCTTGGAAACTAGGTACGGGGTACACTGTACTAGGTACATAGCACTAGGGACTGTGGGGCGCTGCGTGGCACATTTGAAGGAGAGCAAGAAAGCCACTACAGGTGGAGGAGCGAGGGGAAACGTGCAGAAGTTCCAAATCAAAAGCGCGCACGTTGGGGCCTACAAACAGTTCCGAGCACTGCGAGTCGTACGGGAAGTTAAGGCAGATCTCTGAGCACAGAAATGCCAGGATCCCTCTTAGCTGAGATATAGCAGAAGAGATGGCGAGGAGTCAATGGTGGAAGAAAGGACAGGGTTAGGAACGAAGGCAAGAATCCAGGAAAAGGATGGCAGTGTCTGCAATGACAGTGGTAGCACAGAGACAGTAAGAAGAAAACGTGGGACCAGCAGATGGCGTAATGGTTTACATTGCGGACTCCCACGTAGTCGACCACTATTCGAGTACTGGACCTGGCAGCTTAAACTCATGCCAGGCGTGTGTGTATGCGTGCCCCAAATCCTGAGAGGAGAATGGAAGATAAGGGATTGCGGCATGGCCATCCCCCCTCAGGGGTGATTTCTTGTTTTCTGTCTCTCTGGTGAGTGCACACACCCTATAGCAAAAACCTTTGAAGAAAACCTACTAGGACTCACACTGTTTGGAAAATCCCTTCCGTCCTACTTTAGAATGGCACAGGAGAAGGGCACGCATGCTCTGAGTACAAGTGTTTGCACTTCATTTAACAGCATGATAAAACAGTCTAAAATGAAGGAGTGACAAGTATCTATACAACTAAAGGGAGTTAATATTAGTGGTTTGGAAGAAAGTAAGTTGACTACTGTACCACAAAGGTTTTCTGAATTATAGCAAAACAACGCCTGCATTCTATACCAAAACCAGCTAACTTTGGGCGTAGTGGTGCAGGGGTAACATGAGGAACACGCGTGGAAGGTTCTGGGATCTCCCTGTACACTCTGGGTCCACGCGCACAGGCCAAGACCTAGGGTGGGGTGAGCTGCAGTGTGAAGACCCTGTTGAGAGTACCTATCTTTCTCATGGAAAAATAAATAAACCTAAACAAAAGGGGAGGAGGGTAAACTAACTGACAGCTGTGGAAAAGGCAGACCTATGACTAATGAATAGTTTAACTAGACTTTCATCACAAGTACAAAATATCCCGAGGAGATCTTTCATTACATTGACCAAAGATTTAAAAAACACTTCTAATCCACCAAGTGTGTAAAATTTCCACAGAGAAAATGAAACGAAGGCTGAAAACCGATAAGATGACAGCTAGGCAAATTTCGGAGCCAAGCCAAAGAGGAAATAATAAACTCGCCATGAAATAGTTCCCAGAAGTGTCCCATAAACAGAAACACCGAATCTGCCAGGAATCCTTCAGCATGTGCTTCAGCATTTCAGGGTTAGATTGCACTAAATTAAAACTGTTAAAGTAGGAAACTGAATCTACCAACATGTAGCAAATAGATTTTGCAGCTATCCCTCCTCCCGGCCCCTTCCTCACTGTT
This sequence comes from Tupaia tana, assembly GCA_026018925.1. Classification (NCBI taxonomy): domain Eukaryota; kingdom Metazoa; phylum Chordata; class Mammalia; order Scandentia; family Tupaiidae; genus Tupaia; species Tupaia tana. Next base: position 14,706,403 of record JAKSZU010000015.1, read on the forward strand.
TCCCAGAGCCCACTTGCTCTAGTGAGGACTTCCGAGATGGGTGGATCCCACTTGTGCGGGCCCCCACTGCTCTCTGATCCTAGTGATGGGAAGTGAGCCTGAGGACATGCTACGTGGGTCCTGGGTCCGAGCTGACAGGTAAACGGCTTGAATTTCACAGTGTCGTTTATGTAGACGTTGGGCACCCAAAGTGATCTGTGGCAAATCATTTTCATGAAAGAAAAAAGGCAAGCTCTCGCAAAGGTCTGATTTAGCTGGGCTAGAAAGTCACAAACAGAGCCAGCTGGTGGCAGAGTGGTTAAAGTGGCTGGATCCTGCATGGCCAAGGCACATGTGTGCTCAAAATCCCGGGAGGAGAACAAAGGAGAAGAGAATGTGCAGGGACTATCCCCCACAAGGGATGTTTCTTACTTTGTCTCTCTCTCCCTGCCCCTCTCTCTGGCAAGCACACACATCCTCTGGCAAATAAAACCAAAAGGCATGAATCTTACCAAGTTTAATCAAAGCATCTCCCTGAGCTGGGGACCTAAAAGCAGGCAAGATGTGGGCAGGGCAGGACCCAACATCACCTGGGTCGTTCCCAAAGCTGCCAGTCCCGACGTCCCCCACCCCCTAACTCGTTTAATAAGACAGATGATCTCCCAGCAAACTGGAAGGGGTAATAGACTTATAAAACTCTGGCAGAGGATAAATTAGGGCCCAGAGGGAATGAATTTTATATTTACCCAGGAAAGCTCATTATCCATTATTCAGATAGCTCCTACATCCAATAAGGCAAAAAGTCAAACTTGGGTGGAAAACTGACAACTTTTTGATTTGTGATTTCTACTTCTCTTGAGAACGCACAGGCATAAAAGCCAGCCCAGCCGAAGAGAAATAGCTTCATGTTTATATTAAGCACGTTGTTAAGTGACACATGGCAGTTTGGGTTTTTACTCTCTTCTCTTCAGTCCCACAACTGAGTGAAGGTCTTGGTTCCACGGTCAACTGTGTTACTCGTTTTGAAACTACCCGACAAGCAAAGAGGTAGACAGCATCCCCGGCAGCAGGTGGGGGTCCAGCAAGAACACCCTAGACTCAGAAGGCATCTGTGACCCTGCGGAAATACTTCCTCCAGCTGGAACCCATTGGGAAAACTACTAAAGTTCCTGTGGAAGCAAAGTACAAGTTCCTAAGAACATAACGGATGGAGAGGAGGAAACGTGAGGTGGGTATGAAGGCCCTGAGCCCATGTATGTCAGACTGATATCTTCTGATGATCATGAATCTACTGCAAAAAGAGAACATCAGGAACAATAAAAGCCGTGTTGGGTGGCCATGGTCAGTTTGCTGAGAACATAAACAATGACGTCAATTTTAGAGCAATCCCTTCACTTGTGTTATCAAAAATATCATGTATTTTACCTACAAGGTTCGCTACGCTAACAGCTCCACTGAGATCCCTGAATTCCCAATTGCACCCGAAATTGCCCTGGAATGGCTGATGGCTGCAAACTTCCTAGATCGTTAGTTACATAAAATAAATTATAATAAACTGCTAGCTTTTTTCAGTTAAAAGAGAAAAGAATACCCTAGACTCCCTCCATCCCTCCTAACTCAGGGCAGGGTCCAGAGCATGTCCTCAACAAAACTGTGTTGACTGAATTGCCAGAAAGTTCCAACATGGCTTTTATTGTTCCTGGTGTTCTCTTTCTGCAATAGAGTCATGATCATCAGAAGATAGCAATGGAGGGAACCAGCAGTTAGCGTAATGGCTATGTCGCTGGACTCCCACGTAGTCGACCACGGTTTGCGTCCCGGACCCGGCGGCTTAAAACTCACGCCGGGCGCGTGTGCATGTGTGCCCAAGATCCCGAGAGGAGGATGGAGGAGAAGGGATTGCGGCGTGACCATCCCCCCTGGGGGGTGATTTCTTGCTTTCTGTCTCTCTGTCTCTCTCTGTCTGTCTGGCGAGTGCACGCGCCCTATAGCAAAAACCTCTCAAAAAAAAAAAAAAAAAAGAAGACAGCAATGGATATCTGAGTCCTTAGCGCTATACCAACATGCTCAGTCTGTAAAACACAAGCGCTCTGAAAGGAAAGGCATATAAGCAATGTCTCACCTAATCTTATTTTCTCAGTTATTTGTTATAAAACAAAAGTTACTGGAATTTTTTCAGTTGATGCACATAAATTCTTGGTAAGAGATTACCAAAATAGTTATTAAAATGTGGATTCAAAGCAAAATGGGTTATTTTTGAATGGTTGAAATCTCCCCGGGTACCTTTCACTCACCAGAACCTCAGGGAAGTACACGCAGCTCCCATCACCCAGCACGCCTGCCCCTGCACTTCGTGGTTCTGCAGATGGCTGTCTTGTGACTATGCAGCTTACCTGGTACTTTAAGGAAGCTACTGGCTCTTAGAAATGGACAGGCACGGGACCAGCAGGTAGCATGGTGGTTAAGGTGCTGGACACTCCCACATGGCTGACCATGGTTCAAGTCCTGGACCTGGTAGCTTGCTTTCTCACTTTCCTTCTGTGTGTGTGTGTGTGTGTGTGTGTGTGTGTGTGTGTCTGATCAAATTAAAATAAATGAATGAATAAATAAAATTTAAAAAAAATAAATGAAGTTAAATAATTCTTAAAAAAAAAAAAAAGAAAGAAAAAAGAAATGGACAGACACAACTAGACTGAAGGGGAAGGCAGAAATGCAGGTAAAGGTGAAAATCTAAAAGGCAGCAAGCTGGGCTAGCTGGGGGCCTGGTGGTTAAGTTGACTGGATCCCACATGGCTGGCTGCACACTTCAAACCCTAGACCTGGTGTCTTGAAAAACATGAAAACTGCACACAGGCCCCAAATCCTGAGAAGAGAATGGAGATGGGACAGCAGTAGGGGCTGTCCTCCCAAAGGGTGCCTTCTCACTTTCCCTCTTTCGCTGTCTTTCTCTCCGGGGAGTGCGCATATCCTGTAGCAAATGCAGTGAGTGAACGCTCAGGGTAGACATTTCCTAGAACTCTTGCAGTGTTGCTGAGTAGGAAGATACGTACAGAAATGGGAGAGGGTGGCTGACCTAAGTTTCGGAAACCAGATCTTCAACAGTATGTATGCTGAACAAATTCTGCTAATCCTAAATCTCACTAGAAAAGAGAATTTCACAAGTCTGTATGATAAATATATACTGAGAAATGCATAAATCGTCAGGTTAAATGGCTTTCAAGTGAAAAGCAATACTGTATACTTTATAACTGGAATTCAGTGGAACAATATAATTTACTATAAAAACTTTAGGAAAATATTTTTATTATATTTATGTGTATGTTTATATAATCAACATCCAAGAAGTCATATACTCAATAGTAAAAAATTAAGATAAACTATAATGCTTTGGTAATAAAGGCTTAAAATTTAGCTAATCAGTCTCAAGTCTGTCTGAGTTTAAATTTTAAAGTGACAATATACCGAATAAAAAATTAACCACGCTGGCTGGCCCTATGACCCAGTGGTTAAGGGAGCCAGATCCTGCACGGCCAATTGTGTGGTTTGAATCCCAGCCCTGGAGGCTCAAAAAACATGCTAGGTACATGTGCATACTTGCCCCAAATCCTGACAGGATGGAAAATCAGAGAAAAGATTGTGACATGACCATGCCCCACTGGGGGGGGGGGGGCTCTCTCTATCTCTACACGCCCCCCCATCTCTCTGGTGAGTATAAGCACCTTTTGGCAAATTAAAAACGTTAACCAAGTATCTAAGAATCTTCCATGTTAGTTGAAAGGTAGCGGGGGGCGGGGGGGCGGGTAGGAAGCAAAACTGGTCAGTGTTGAAAAGGCAGCAGAGTGCACAACAATCTCCTGCCAGAGCTCGAGGAAGTGTTGGGTCATCTCGCACAGTGATCTGGGGCAAGGCTGAAGATAATGGAGCTATAAATCACTAACTAAACAATTGTGTGCATTTGGAAAACTACATGAAAAGAATATCAAATTGCTTTATAAATTCCCCACAAATCAAAGATGGAGAATATACTGGGTTGTCAGGAAAGTCAGGACACATTTTTGCATAGAAAAATATGTCCTGACTTTCCTGACGACCTAACAGGATACCCTCTAGAAAGCTGGCAAGGGCAACCTCCGGTGGAGACGGCAGGCTGATTTCATCCACTGATGTACTCCCTTTGCTCCAGACATAATGTAACAGTCAATTAAATTTAGAGAAAACCACAAGGCATAGTGAGGTTCAAAAACAGAGTGAGAACAAATGAAAATGAAATGAAAGGCCTCCCACTCAGTGTGATCTGCAAAGCTAGGTACTCAAGACACACACCATAACTAGTTCTAAAACAGGTAACTGACCAATCACCAGAACATAAATCCACACCTTTTGAAATTTACCGTCAAGCCCATCAGGAACTTGGATGACATGTGTACTTGGGAGCAGGAATAAATAAAGGAATCAGGTATAAAAAAGATGCTATCACAATAAAAACAGGAAAAAATAAAACTAGAACAAGGAGATAAGAAAGGCTGAGTGAGAAATCTGAAAAATGAAACTGATCATCACCGAAAGAAATACAGAATCGGATCTGGTGGTCTACTACTGAGTAACTTTAAGGCAGATAAAATGCATTTGGGCCTTAACTCAGAATTCAGAAGTAGCATTCTGAATTTATTAGAGTAAGTTAATAGAGCCTTTATTTATATTATGTACACAGAGAATTAGAACAGAATCGTTCATGAAGAGGTACAAAAATTGCTTTTTCAAGTGTCCCTGACTTTAAACCTTATTTTTACAGTCCCTAATAGTGTCTGCCTTTTAAAATCACTTATGATTTCTGTGAAATGTCATGAATTTCACCTTGGGCAGAAATCAATAGGCAGAAAATGAATCAGACTTACGGTAATTGATGTCAATAAAACATATTGGAACCAGTATCTTTTTTAATGCTGAGAAACACAAAACCCTTCCTGTAAGAGAACAATCTAAAAAATTAAATCTACTGTCACTTCTGTTTTGTTACCTTCTGTTTCCCATAAGGACAGCTTAAGGACGTCAGGCCCTGGGGTTCAGGCAGGCTATCTGTCAGAGGACACAGGCAGCTGGAAGACACCTGGCAGGGGGCTCACAGCCCCATACAGGTCCCATACAGGCACCCGGCCTGCCCATCCCAGGGAAGAAGGCCCGCTGGAACCCATGTGACACTCCCACTCTGAAATGATGAGAATCACCTTCATCAACTGGTGTGATATGTCTGTGCACAGTTTAAAAGAGTGAATGGAAGGACAATTGAACATGAGCATGAAGCTGGCTCTGGTTAAGAACTTCTTCAATATTCTAAGAGGAGTACACGAATTTGTTACTGGAGGAAGGAAAAGGCAAGTGCATTATCATCAACCAAATGAGTTTACAAAGTACTTTCTAGAAGAAATACCTTTTTCTATAGCGTCTGAGGGATCAAGGATGAAGACGGAACAAGGAGTAAGACAGGATCGATGTCCAAAAGCATTTGAAGTGATAGTTCTTCAGTGAGGCCAAACAAATAAAATGACAATTTGGGGAAAGGAAGTAGGTAACCACACTCTTCCGCATGGCTTTCCAAAGAACTCAGTGTGTACAGATGAATGAACTCAAGGCAGAGTCCCTTCAACTCAACCAAATACTGACTGAGCACCTGCCCCATGGCGGGCACCAAGGGGGCAAGCGAGCCAGACGAGCAGAAGCCAGGCTCTGGCTAGGTGCTATCGGTCAACCCCCAGGAGCACACCCCCTGACTGCAGATCAGGGTTACAGAAGATTAGCAGTCAAACAATGGATGAAAGCCCTGAGCAGGGGGACACGTGTCATTCCCTCCACCCCAGTCCCGAATACCAGAGATTCAATCACTCTTGACTAAATGAATGAATGAACGTTTAAAGGTCACAGGCTTTATCTGTACCTGCATCTTTTTTTTTTTTTTTTGGTTCTTCCTGGCATCATATATCATGGTCTACACACAGATTTCTCACATTTTTTAGACCCTAATCCATGAGTAAGATGCAATTCCAGTAACAAAGCCAATTGGGGTGTTGTTTAATAAACAGCAAAGATCTGAAAAACTTTAGGACATCCAGAGAAAAGTCATTCTGGGTAAATCTGGTGAGGGAGGGCTTACTGACAAAAACTAAAAGTAGCAGGTTAGTGAGAGCTTACTAAACTTACCATGCCAAAGCCCACAGGCTGTGGTTTTCTGTTTTCCCCACTAAGAAGTCATACAATACTTGGATTTACTTAAAATTCCTAATCAAGAAAGTGTGTGTGAGTGCAATTAAGTGAAAGTAACAACGTGAGAATGATTTTATAAATAGGCATTCTCATCTAGTTAGTGACTTATTCGTAAACACTGGCATGTAAAAATCACTAGCAAGTGACTGAGTGGTGGCATACGTCAGACCTGCTCATAAGAGGTGACACCACAGGGAGCAGGAGCCTGTGGTGTTTCAGAGGAGGGGTCTTGCGTTTTGTATGGGTTTTGACAAATGTACATACAGTGACATGTGTCCACGACTACAGTACCCTACAGGATACTGTCCCTGCCCTCAAGACCCCTGTGCCCCACCTACCCATCTGTCCCACTATTTCTACCCTGGCAGCCACTGGTCTTTTTCACTATCTCCACAGTTTTGCCTTTTCCAGATGTCATGTATCAGAAACACCTAACCTTAACTGACCGAGCATTTATTTTCCTTTGGTAGTTATTTCGACTATGCCCATTACATTGCCTCTAAGTCTGGTGGTAGGAACAGGTGTTTCTTCTGGCTGGCTCAGCTGAACGGTTCCCTTATGCTCGGTGTCATCTGTTTGTGTATTACGGTAGCTCAAAAGGCTGCATCCTCCTCCCCTCCCTAAATTCAAACAGTAACAAAATGCAGCTGCTAGCTCTGACTTCAAAATGCACAAATCACTGTATTTCAGAGCTAGATGAACCATTGCCCTTGGGCAAAGCTGTTTTTTGTATTTTTTTTTTTTTAAGAAAATGATACAGGCTATGTTCATTCTTTGCAACTGTTTACCAAATTAAAGATCAAGAGAAAGATAAGACGTGAAAATACAGGGAATTTATAAAACCTACAGTGATATTTCTGTAGTTGAATCCCGTACTGTGAATCATGTACCGTTACTTTGTTCTTCTGAAAGAAAAGAATGTACAGAATTGCTCCAGTACAGATACCACATTTATCTACAAAGTATTACTTTGCGTACTTTGTATATAGACTTGTAGTGAAATACACACTGAACTGTTCCTGCTTACCAAGTTTTCATAAGCAGTCTTTTTAGAAACAAAACAAAAACATGGCTCTGTCACAGTACCCAACATGACTTAAACTGAGATCAATTTCATTACATATATTTCATTAAAAAGCAATGTCAAGGGACCAGCAGTTAGCATAATGGCTATGTTGCTGGCCTCTCACGTAGTAGACCCTGGTTGGAGTCCCGGACCTGGTGGCTTGAATTCATGCCAGGTGCGCACGTGTGTGTGTGTGTGTGTGTGTGTGTGTGTGTGTGTGCCCAAGATCCCAAGAGGAGAATGGAGGAGGAGAAGGGATTGTGGCATGGTCATCCCCTCTGGGGGATGATTTCTCACTTTCTGTCTTTCTGGTGAGCGCACGCGCCCTATAGCGAAAACCTCTCAAAAAAAAAAAAAAAAAAAAGCAATGTCAAAGGGTGGGTGAAGGAGTAGAGTGTGAGGAAGGATACTGATGAGAAAAATAGAGAGGCATAGCATTAATGGGACAAAGAAATGGGGTATTATTTGTTGAAGATAACTTTATAGTATTATCAACTGGACTAGGGAGAAATGCACACAGGTTGGAATATTCACTTTATAAGCTAAATAATGTGATTGAGTGTATAAAAGAACTTGAAATAAAAAAAATTATTCTCTAACAACAACAAAAAAAAATGTCAGAGTAACTACTTCTAATGATACCTAGCATTAAAAAGCAAAATCTTTAACAAATTGGTACATCTTACCCTTACTACCTCCTTAATATATTTAGTAAAATGGAATTTTTTGACATTTAATTTACTTTATTGTTATTACCTTTTAATTTAACCAGAGAGAAAAAGGGAAAGTGAGAAAGCAAGCTGACAGGTCTAGAACTCAAACTGCGGTCGAATGCCTTCACCACACTACCTGCCAACTCCAGTAAAATGGGATTTTTAAAGGGTTCTATCCTTTCCTCCTCTATGACTGTACGACTTGGACAAAAGTTGTATGATCTTTTGGTCATCTACTTTATAGTTGTGTACATAAAAAATAAATGTTCTATTCAATAGATGCAGCCAGTAAACCCTTTCTAATAACACATGATCAATTTTTAGAGCCTTTTGAAAGCTGACTGATGCCAAATCCTTCCTTAAGAGGATTTGTTCAATATCTTAGTGCCACAGTTAAAACTATATAGGAACCAAAATCCATACACATATTGCTAGATAAAGACCTGGGGGGTCACATAAATAACTCAGGGCATACGAACAGCTATTGCAGAGGTAAGGTCTTTTAAAGATATTAAACAAATAGCGAGGTGCTCTTTCTCCAAAGTTTATGAGATGACAGCATCTCAGTCAGCCTAGCAGGAAAATAAGTCCCTGGATCCTGCAAAAATCAGGATAAAAAAACTTTAGAAACACTAAATTTAGTCATTTCTTCACGCAACAGTAATACATACAGTTGCAAAAAAAAAAAAAAAATCACTATTAGAAAGTGTTTTTCTGGGGCCGGCAGGACTCCCACATGACTGACCACAGTTTTGAGTCCTGGACCTGGTGGCTTGCTTTTTCACTTTCTCTTTCTCTTTCTCTCTCTCTCTCTCTCTCTCTCTCTCTCTCTCTCTCTCTCTCTCTCTCTCTCCCCCTCTCTGGTCAAATTAAAATAAGTAAGTAAATAAATAAAAGTTAAAAAATATATTTAAGAATATTTTTTTCCTTTTTTAAAAACATTATCCAAGGGTATGCTCGCTAGAGACAGAGACAGAGAAAGCACACCTCAGCGGAGTGTGGTCATGCCGTAATTCCGTCACCTCTTTCTCCATTCTGCTGAGATTTGGGGCACTCACTGACACATACATGTCTGACATGTTTTTCAAGCCACAGAAGCCAAGATTCAAACCATGGTCATGTGAGATTCAGCTCTCTTAACCATTAGACTACAGCGCTGGACCAGAATGTGTTTTTCTACTGTGCTAAATATATATATATATATATATATATATATTTAACATGATTACTCAGAGCAGAATCTCACTGAGATCTGTTCATTAGCATACAGCATATTTTAAAAGCCGGGACCATAAATGGCTTGTAAAGTACTGGTTTACCAACCCCAGCATGTTCTTTAAGGAGTAAGACGCTAAAGCCAAGTTCAAGGATCATCTTCAGAACCACGACCACAGAAATCACTGCCCCTGCAGCCAGTGTTGCTTGTCCACACTCCAAGCTGTGCTAGGGCTCAACAGAACAGGGAGTTAGTCAGGGCCCTGGGCCTCAGTGAGTTCCCACTGGGGAGAGAAGACAATCTGTGGGTACCAACCAATACTGCTGAACATAAAGTACTGATCAGAGGGCAAGTCTGCTCCACAGGAAGAAGGGACAGACACCAAGGTTTGCTAGCAAAAACAGGAGCACAAATTTAGGAGGAGCCAGAGAGCAGATGCACAGGGCACGAGAGCTCTTCCGGCACTCCCCTGGCTACTGCCCCTCCTTACAGGATTTGTTGACATCAGTGGAAGGAAAGAAATCAGACAGCCCTGTCTCAGCTGCTCCCAAGTCTATCCTGGCACTGCGGCTTGAAAGGAAACCTCAGCAATGGGGGGCAGGCTAGGGGAGGGATGGCTGGTCTCTGCTGGAGCAGCCTCGAAGCCTGTGCTGGTGCATCCCTAGGCCCTGCCACTGCACAGATCAGAAAGAAGAGAGCAATCCTGCACCACACTACTGCAGCCTGTGACCCGGGCTGCATGCCCAGGTGCCTACGAGTGCACGGGGCACATGCACCACTGCTCAAACAGGGCTTTCTAGAGAGATAGCAGATGGGCCTCCCCTGCGCTACACCTCAAAGGAGCAGACACTCACAGGTCCAGCTTGTTTGCCAACCCAACTCCTGAAGACAAGGCGCCCTCAAAAGTCACTGAATGGCATGCTCAACAGGACAGAAGGAAGAAGAAAATTTGGATTATGAAAATATGTAGCGTGAGGACAACAGGCGGGACAAAATAACTGCAGAAGAAAGTAGCAGGGACCCAGCAATGTTGACAACACTGCTCTCCCTTGGACCTCCTCAACAGAGGCTCTGGGGTCACTTTCCAGTAATGAGTAATTTCCTGTAGTGACATCCAGGGAGTGGCTAGCTAAAGAGAAACGTTTCTCGGAAGACTATGCTTCTTCCCATCGATATCTCCTTCAGGCAGCGCCCTTTTCTGATGAAGCACATTCCTGGTGAAGGCTGCATTCCATCTGACATGGACTCTAGAGGAGGAGCAGGCCAATGGCTGGGATATATCCGGAAGGCTTTTTTGTTTGTTTTTAAAGAGATTTTTGCTATGGGGATCGTGTGCTCACCAGAGAAACAAAGAGACAGAGAGACAGAAAGTGAGAAATCCTCCCTCCCACCCCCCTCACCCCCCAGGGAGGATGCCCATGCTGCAATCCCTTCTCCTCCATTCTTGGGATTTGGGCATGTGTGCACATGTGCTGCTAGGTCTGGGACTTGCACCATGAGTGAGCACACGGGAGTTCGGCGCTGTATGCATCTACTGGTCCCTATCCAGGTTTTAACATAGAGCCCAGAAGCAATGCCGGCAGACACCCAGTACCACATGCCGCATTCCAGTGGCAGAAGGAGCCACCACGCTTTCCCAGATCTTTCTGATGTCGACACCATGAGGAGTGTTGCGTACCGCTGTGCCCACTCCTCTGCCCAACAGAGCTCACGACTACTGCCCTAAAGGCTGGAGTCTGAATGAACATGCAGTTGATGGCATCTCTGTCCAGACCTGGACAGCGACATCTACTCTTTTCTAATCTTTTTTTTTTTTTTTTTGGCTGTACGGCACATGCACTCACCAGAACACAAAAGAGAAAAGAAAGTGAGAAAGACCATCAGGAAGGAGGGTCATGCTGCAGCCTGGTCTGGGAGTCGAACTGCACAATTGGTCATGTGGGATCCAGCGCCTTAACCACCATGCCACCAGCTGCTTGCAGCATCTACTTTCTTGATGTGTGCCTTCCTCCCTTACTCCCAAGTAGAGGTAGTGCTGGTGCCTGTGATCTCAGAATATTAATTTTTTTCCTTTTTGAAGAGAGATTTTTGCTACAGGGTGCGTGTGCTCACCGGAGACACAGAGAGACAGAAAGCGAGAAATCACCCTCCAGGAAGGATGGCCACGCCGCAATCTCTTCTCCTCCAGTCTCCTCTCAGGACTTTGGGCATGCACACACAAGCATGAGTTTTAAGCGGCCAGGTCTGGGACTCAAACTGCAGTCAGCAATGTGTGAGTCCAGGGATGTAACCATTACGCCATCTACTGATCCTAGCTTTTTTTCTCGTTTTTTTGAAAAAAAAGTGTTATGATGCTGGGATTTACTTTAAAACAAATCAGTATCAACCAGCACAGGCCACTGGTGGGCTGCTCCAAGGGCTGAGGCCACACAGCCGGCCCAGAGCTGATTTCCGGCCCACCATAAAAGCCAGACACCCACACCTACAGCCCCCAGGTATGTAGGAGGCCAAAGCAGGAGGTGAGCAACAGAGAAGACTCTGTCGTACGTAAAAAGAAACAAAAACACACACCAAATCAGAGGGGCCAGGCAGTGGCACAGCAGTAATGTGACAGGCCCTCCTGGGAAAGGCCCTGGGTGTGTGTCTTGGGCGCACATGTGCCACGGATCTGGGCTGCCTGAGAGTGCGGATCAACTGTGGCATGAGGACACTGTGAAGGATATATGGAGGTTTTGTATACTAGTCTACTTTGATATACTTGAACACTTTCATAAAGGAAGAGTCTTAAGAAAATTTTTTTAAAAAAAAGTTAGGGGGTAACTGGGCAAGTAAGTGGCATGGCAATCAAAGTGCTGGGTCCTACATGGCTGACTGGATGGTGTGAGTCCAGTACCTGCTGGCTTGAAAACATGCCAGGCATGTGTATGGCCCAAATCCCAAGAGAACAGAGAAGGACTGTAGCATAGCCATCCCCCATGGCCCTGGGGATGCTTTCTCGCTTTCCCTCTGTCTCTCTGATGAGCACACGAACCCTCTATAGCAAATTAGAAAAAAATAAAAAAGTAGAGAGGAATGATATAATCAGACATATGTTTCTGAGAAAGTAGGCAGGACATAATTGTGTATCTATTTCTGAGAGCTCACTCTGGTGTTGATTCTGGGAAGTCAGGGTAAGCAGCAGCATCGTTTGGGAATCTCTCTGAGTCCCTCCATAAAAATAAGCAGAGTGGGGCCGGACGGTGACAGAGGTGAAATGGCGTGCTCTGTGAGGCAAAGCTCCTGGTTCAGGTCTGGAGACCTTGCTAAGTATACAGGGCACACACCTCCCATGATCTGGGGCTGGCTGGGGTGGATCTCAGCATCAGGACCTTGTTGGGGATGCTCTCCCTCTCTCTCTCCTTCCCTCCCCTCCCCCCGTCCTGTTTCTCGCACGAGTGGGGACAAGCCATTTATTAAAAAGAATCAGCACATGAGTGGGACAAAGTGGATAAAGACAACAGGTGACTCCGATGGCTATGAAATCAGAACCCCCAAATCGCCATCAGGTAGGTATTCACTGGAAAGCGTGATGGCTGAACTACCGAAGCGGGAGTTCAATTCCCAGGCGAGTGCCAGCCCCCCAGGACACCATGTCATCTGAGCCTTACAGCCTCCCCTATGGGTTTGGTAACTCTGCTAGGGGACAGAGCCCTGCACTGAGGAGAAGATGGTGAACGCGGAACAATCTGAGCAAGACAGGCAAAGGCGGGGAAAGAAAAAGCTGATAGAAGAGGCACTAGAGGAAGAGCAAGGGAGGCAGCTCCTAGAAAATACAGGTCTCTTGGGGACCAGCAGATGCCATAATGGCTATGTTGCTGGACTCCCATGTAGTTGACCGTGGTTCGAGTCCTGAAGCTGGTGGCTTAAACTCATGCCGGGCGCATGTGCGTGTGTGTCCAAGATCCCAAGAGGAGAATGGAGGAGAAGGGATTGTGGCATGGCCATCCCCCCCAGGAGCATGATTTTGCACTTTCTGTCTCTCTGTCTCTGTCTTTCTGGTGAGCGCACACACCCTACAGGAAAAAAACTTTGCCAAATAAATAAATAAATAAATAAAGGTCTTTTAAAATGTTTGTTTATTTCGAGAGAGAAACACGCATACACACAGCACCTGCAATTGCAACCTGCCCAGGCAGCCTGGACTGCAGGCACAGGCATGCCCAGATAGACACTCAGGTAGATCTCCAGATGTGAACCAGGCCCCCAACATCTTTCTTGCATTTGCCAGACTGACAAACAGACGAACAGAGAAAGGGAGAAAGAACCCTCCAATGAGGTGTGGTTGGTCACAATCTGTTCTCCATTGCTCCGTCTTGTCAGGATTAGGCGCATGCACATACATGGCCCAGCATGTTGTCTGGGCGGCAAACTGTCAGAAACATGTACCATTAATACAGGGAACACTACTTCCATACGTGCTTCCAGACGAATTTTGTATATAACGAGTTTCAGGTAGCCAAAATGATTACAGAGATTTAGAGAATCACTCTTTTTAAAAAAGTCTGGAACTTACAGTGGGCATGGATATTTACTAGCAGGTCTAAGAGAAATGGGTGGCTGTGAAGGAGATAATGGCTATCAAAGTGTTGGGGGGGTACAAAAGACAGGAAGAGTTTTTGAAAAGCAGAATAATCTTGCTGATTATATGTATATATGTATGTATATAAACTGTAAACACTAAAAGCCAGATGTTCTGGCAGAGAGCAAAGGAAAGAAGACAAAATGATTACTACTGAATGTCAATATTGCTCACTAGAGAGAATCACAGCAAAAACTGAGGGAAATAAAGGAATATAATAAAGATATTAGCAACCACTAGTAAATATAAATATTCCTAAATACCAAAAGATTTAGTTATTTATAAATTCCCTCTTTGAAAATTACAAAAATATCATGCCCAGTGTATATAGTACAAAGATAAAAAAAAAACCTAACCAATGTTAACAGTCCAGTAGCATCAACTCTTCCACAATTCTCTCCAAATACATGCAAAAGTAAATAATAAATCCTTACTGTGCATTTTTACAGACAGGATCAAATTATACACACTGCTCTATAAGATAACCTTGCTATCTAACCACCTAACCTACCTTCATTTAACTCATGCATTTTTCACCCAAGGGTTTTACCACAAGGCATGTACATACAGACATATGTACATGCTAGAGCGAGAGAAAGAGAGACAGACATACAGACATACAGACATACAGATAGACAGATAGACAAAAGGAAAATGAAATGGCCATGCCACAATCCCTTCTTCTCCATTCTGCTCCTGGGATTTTGGGCATACATGCATGCATGCACACCTGGTGTGAGTTTCAAGCTGCCACATCTGGGACTCAACCTGTAGTCGCCCATGTGGGAGTCCAGTGCTTTAACCACCAACCATCTGCTGGCCCCCCCATGTAGTTTTTCTTTTCTTTTTTTTTTTATTTGTTTTCACGTGTATCCATTACACTGGCAAACACCTTGGCAACGACATAATTTTCTTATCACTTTATCTAGAAACTCCAAAACAATGTTTAATAAAAGCGGAATTAATAAAAATAATTTCAGCACTTTAACCATCAGATTGAACAGGTTCTTCTTTCAAGTAGCTTCCTTCTATTCTTATGTTATTAAGTTTTAATTATGAAGAGCTACTGAATAAGGTCAGCTAGCACTCAGCTATTTTTTTTTTCATTAGGGAGAGCCTAATCTCTGCCAACAGATTCTACTCTGGACAGACCAGAGCTCCCTACTCTTGCTCCCCAAACTCTAAACAGGCAATCAGACCTAACTAGTTTTTCTTCTCAGGTCCTTTGTGTTTGCTTGGATAGACTCAGGCCCTGGCACTTCTACCTCTGTTGTATTTTTTCTAGCCGACTTTCTGGTTGATGTGCTTTGGCTACCGCTTGTGACCTGACAACCAGCTTCCCTCCCTCTTTCTTCATGCTCTCTGAACTTCAATTATTCTTAAACAATTTCTTTTTCTTAACCTTTCACATCTATTGTTTCTTTCCTTGTTTACACCCCCAACTTAATCATAAAGATACTTTATTTCCACTTAGAAAATTCACGTGACACTGAAAACAAGGGTAATGGGTATCTTTTTGGTTATTTGTTCCACGGGAGGTCAGTCAGTGGAGAGAGTGAAATAGTCTATCACCTCCTAAAAACAATATTCACTCAAGATTACGGGCAAGCTCTCAAAGCCTATTGTTACCAGTACTTTCCCATGCTTGTTCTTTTACTTACTCTACTCTGTTTCAGCTATAGGCAACTTAACATTTATATCACTGTTAGGTCTTTTTCAGACGGTACTGTTATTTCATTCCATTTTGAAAGGAATGAAATGGTTCTCTCTTGTTAAGATAGAAGACTTTTCTACAGCCACACCAGAAACTATACACTGGCCAGTCTACCCAAACAATCAGCAGGTTAGGTAAATTATACTCCAAGTGACAATTCTGTTTTCAATTTCATTGTTTCTCTCACAGGTAGTTGCTTTACACAGGTTTAGAGAAAACACACAAGGGGATAAAGGAGATATGACCAGAAGAGGAAATGCTTTTGGGGGCAGAATTTAACCAATGTTAACAGTCTAATAGTGTCACACTGCTTAATTAAATCACAATCAGCATTACAGATATAATAGTCTACTGAAAACGAATACTGCACACAAAAATGCATACAAGTCAAAGTGGAGAAAAACGAATAAGATGGGCAGGTAGACCTATGTCAATATCCTAGTTGTGATACTGTACTACAGTGCCACAAAATGTTATGAGTGGGTATGGGGAGAAGAACTGGGCCAAGTGCATAAGGAATCTCTCTGTACCGTATATTTTCTTACAAATGCACAGGAGCCTATAATTATCTCAATAATAATTTCAATTTAAAATATGATTAGCAGAATAAGGACCAAAATGTCTATCATACTTACACTGTATGGATAGGAACAAAGAAAAAAATTAACTTTTTGGTTTTCTACTGTAAACATAACTGTATGTTAAGTACTTCTTATTTTAGAAAAATAAGCATTCTTATCAAGAAGTAAAAGGGGATAATCAAGACTTAGAACATAGAAAGTATTTTTCAAATTTTAAGAAATATGAGTAAAAGTGAATACAGGGTTACTTAACAAATCACACGATTTCTGTATATGGAAAAGCCTTAAAATTTGAAAAATCTGGATAAAGGGAGGGGAGGCACCACCTTATCCTGGTGAATAATTAACTATGGGAGTGGTTCTGCCAGGAGGGAGTGCTCTGGAGACCAGTGCTCTAGCCACATGCCCTGCCCTCCCTATGTCTATTAAACCCTGAAGCCCCCTCACTTCTAACCAAAAGGCTCACCTTCCCTACCCCATCCTTTAGACTCAGCTTAGTGCCCAGTGACCCCTTCACCCTAGCTCCAAGCCCTTCCTAAACACTCTCATGTACCTTTCACTGTTCTTCCACAGCTCTTGCTCCACAAGTCACATTAACTGCGCGGCTGTTTCACGTTGGTCTCTCCCCTAGGTCTATGACTCTGAAAGAGGCCACAGGCATGTGTTCCTGGTCAGCACACCGCCTGGAACCTGCAGTCATGGATCATTCTAATGATCACGTAACACCTATGAACATACCGAGGACGGTCATGATGCTTGATAGGAAAACTGAGGGCTCTTCTGTTCAAAAAGAGTCGAACTTGTTAGGTAAATTACTAAGAGTCTACTTGTGAGGTAGATTACTATGAAGTGCTGAGTTCTTCAGACTCAGAGTATTTAATCCCATATATATTTCTGAAAGATTTTTAGAGCTAGCCCATCTTAGGTGGTGATATAGTCAGCTATATAGTAAAAATGACATGCAATCTGGTGGGGACAACCAGGTGGTGTGGTGGTTAAAGCAGCTGGATCCCACATGGCCAACCACAGGATTTGAGTCCCGGACCTAGCAACTTGAAAAACACACTAGTCACGTGGTGCCCAAAATACCACAAAGAGAAGGGAGAAGGGACTGCAGTGTGGTCATCCCCTCTGGCGTCACACTTTCTCACCACACCCCCCTCCCTGTTGAGCATACATGTCCTATAATACATCAAAAAAAAAAAAAAAAAAGGAACAGCATGTGGCAAAAAGCTTAACATATGTCATATGTCAGAAGGTTAACATGTTCTTTCTCATGGCTTATTCACTAACCAAATCCTAACTGTCTCCTAGGAATTAAAACACAAGTTTATTTCGGTGCAAAAATTTTTTGAAATTCATGCTTAGTTTTTTCATAATACACATTTTCCATGAACTTTTGGAAGACTGTGTGTATGTGTGTGTGTGTATGCACGCGTGCATGTGCATTTTTTACAGGATCTCACTGTGTTGCAATTCTGCTGAGCAGCTGGAACTACAGATATGTGCCACCATACCTGGATTTTGGGTGGGCCAGAGAACAAGTCCATTGACCTGAACACTCTTGGTGGCCCCAGGATCCTGACTGGCTAGAGGGCTTGGGAGAGGATCGCAGTGTGTCAAGGCCATGAAAGAAACAGGTAAACAGACTTAAATTTGCTTTGCTATTTTTTACAGGAAAAAAACGGTTCAAATTCTTGAGTGATTTTTCCTGGCAAAAATAACTTGATGTTTTTCAGAAGAATTGCCAGTAACTCAGAGAAAACTTAAAGTCTCATTTGCATAAAATATGCAAAAGCAGAAAGTGGCGTTAACACAGTATCTTCCATGGCCAGACAACCTACCCCCAGCCTCCCTTCTGTGCTCATAACTAATGAAGGGGGAAAACTCCTAGAAACTTCCATCACCTGTGCCAGAAGGCACTGTGGAACAATCTGTATTCTGGGGAGCTACTGGTTTCCTTCTCCAGCTCCTTCTGATCCCTCTTCTGTGTACAATGATAGCTCACTGAACCTTTCAAAGTGATATATCACATCTTCCTTTTTGGGCAGACAGGGATGGGTATGGGGTTCCTTTTCTGCTGAGAAGTAAAACAGGAGCCATCCAGTCAGGGAGGAAATAAGTCTTGGTGAAAAAGCAGGGGGCCTCCAGCTCTACCGCCCCCAAAAGCTGGTTTAAAAAAGCACGTGTTGGGACCAGAAGATGGTGTAATGGTTACATCGCTGGACTCCCACATAGTCGACCATGGTTCAAGTCCCGGACTGGCGGCTTAAAACTCACATTGGGCGCGGGCACGTGTGTGCCTAAAATCCCCAAGAAGAGAATGGAAAAGAATAAACTGCAGCATGGCCATTCTCCTGAAGGGGGGGTGATTTCTCGCTTTCTGTCTCTGTCTCTCCAGCGGCAAACGCATGCACCCTATAGCAAAACTCTCTCTCTCAAAAAAAAAGAGCAAGTGTCTACATGGGGATGCCTCAGGCCCATTGCTGTCATCAGCTAGCAACCAAAGCTCCATCTGGTGTATTTCATCAGTATTTAGATGGGGACAAAAAATGAGGTACAGGCTGAGTGCCTTGAGTGTGGAACAGGACATGTGATATTTATAGGACATGAGAATACTAAGGACAATTTTTTCACAACACTTCCAGAGCCAGGCCCAGGACCTCTCCTAGGTCCCCTCTCCTCTGCCTGCCGTATGCTGCCAGTCCTCACCCTAAAGATCAACTTCCTTTGTACGGCACGGCTGAGTCATAGGGAGCACAGAGACTGGCTACCCGAAGGTTGATCCAGCCTCCTGGCACGGGATGTCTTGGACTCTAAAAGCACAGTGGACAGTTTTACAGCATTCAAGGAGGAAATGTACGGTGCGACTTCATGTACTGTCATGAAAAGTTTTGCCTGAAAACTAATCACAAATAAGAAACAGAATCAAGCGAGGCAATGTGAACTTTAAAAGCTGTTATTTTCTGCAATGTGTTATATAAGGGAGGAGAGTAAGACTGAAATACATGCTCAGTCTACAAAGATTAGTCATCGGGATTTGGTAACTACTCATGGCAAAATTAACATGTAATAACCCTGCCACAACACTCAGATTTAAATATCAGCTAGAACATCTCAAAAGGACCAAATATTTATTTCAATAATAGGCATCTCTGATAGGATATCTGGTTGTAGGCCAGAGACAAAAGCACTGGTCAAAAGCAAAAAGGGGTAACCAAAGGCAAAACAGGCCAATCCCTGGGGACCCCGAGAAGGAAACAAAAGGGGTCAGTGAAAATAGCCCAGCTGCAGAGGTGCCCTGGAGCAATTTGTAATTATTCTCCAGCCCCAGAAACCCCAGCCTGCTCATATTCCTCAGAGCTCCAATCCACCGCCCCCCCACCCTTGAATCTAGTCTGTATTCCAAAATCCTTGAGAGCCAAACTAAACTAGAGGTAAGAAAAACCACTTTCAGTGCCAGGGAATGGATGGGAAAAGGATATATAGATACACACCAATGTTCACAACGTCCGTGCACGCACATGCAAATACACACACACACACACACACACACACACAATCCTCCAGGCAGAACCCAGAATGTTTTTCATTCATGAAATCATTCTTACATATAATATTAAATATTATGCACAGTAATCATTATCACATATAGTAATTCTCTAGGGATATTGCAAACGACACTAATAGGGATATTTCAGGAGCACTGCAGGTTATACATACAGCTTCTATGGACTAGCTTAGAATTTAACCACCATTCACAACATTGATTCTACAGGAAAATATATCCAGTTCCAGACAACTAACTTTCAAACGTTTGAAGCATGATACATTTGTGTACTAAGGACTGCCTGTACTTTCATGCTTGGTTACCATTCTGACTCCAAGCCAGTCAAAAAAGTCCATCTGCACATCATTCTGTGAACTGACCCAAATAAAATTTAAGGGCACACTCTGTAAGAAATAAACTTGGGGCCTCACAAGCCAGGTGTCCCATGACATGTAAGACTGGCCAGGGCTTTCCCCCAGTGCCTCCCGATTTAAAACAGATTATACAAGAATATTGAAAAACAAGCAAACAAAAAACAAAACTCATGAACACAAGTTTTGCCACAAACAGGCACTGTTCTGATGGACTATTGTAGTAGTTTATTCGTAACATCTCTCCCAACTTGCTTAAGCACTTGTTTCCTATCACTCATTCTCTTCAACTGGCATTGGTAGGTTACAGACGTCCCCTGAAAGGCAGCCTGGGCGCCAGCAGCAGCAGTTAGCCTCTTACTAGTGTGCATTCAGCCCATCGTCACGAGGCAACACAAGAACCCACAGGGTTTGGTTACCACGTCGATAGCCAACACCACACACCCTGTATCCTTATAGGGAAGTGGCCCCAAGATCCAACATGTCGGTAATTGCTAGTGATACTTGTGGTAGCTGCGGGGGAGTGTGGCCAGGAGGGAAGCAGGGAAGGGGGAGAGCAGGACAAAGAGTGTGATTGTGGGAGGGAACTCGGGAAGCCACAGACACAACACGGGGCCTGCACATGTATGCTAGAACTCAACATGCTAGAACGCAGGCGCTCGCAGCTTCCCACACGATCTGCAATCTTTCCTGACTCCTGCCTACTGCCCTGTTACCTTTATTTCTACTTTATTCACAACTGTCCACTTCTGGCCTTCAATCTTGTTAAAAGGCCCTTTAATGTTTAAAAACACTCACTAACACTGAGAATTCAGAACCTCTGCTCCAGCCTGGATGAGCAGAATGAAGACCAACGAGCATAGTGGTCTGGGGCAAAATGTCCACGCTGCTGAAACTCAAGACACTCTGAGGAAGGACGTGAGGGCTCTAAGGAAGCAGGGCATCGGAGGAAAGGACACTGGGCCAGGAGGAGAGGGATTCCTTTGGGTCCCAGCTCTGCTCTGTCACAGATTTCAGGTCAATCCTGGCTCCAAATCATTTGCTATAAGGGGTTACTATTTAAAATAAGTAAGAGAAAAGAACTCTGAAAATTGTGAAAGTAAATGGTTTTATTCTAAATTCAATTATATTCATACAACTTTTTAATTTAAAAAAAAAAACTGAAAAAGAAAAAAAAGCCCAAACAAATTCAAGACAACCAACCCTAACCATCCCTCCTTCACAAGAACAGACATGTCATTTGGCTACAAGCTCTTAAACCAAGCATTCCTAATCAAGAACAAGGTTTTTTTTGTTTTGTTTTGTTTTGTTTTAAAAAAAAGACAAAGTCTTGCTTATGTTGCAATCCTCCTGCCTTAGCCTTCCAAGTGGCTGGGACTGAGGCGTGTGCCACCAAGTCAGCTATCGAGGGGGCCAGGAGTTGAACCTCAGCCATGTGGTCTCAGCTTACTGGGTTGAAGCACCCACCAGCAGCCTACACTGCAGTGGAGCCAGGAGTAAGGTTTTTGGTTTTGTTAATGTCTTGTCTTTCTTTATGTCGGAGCACATGTGCATGCATGTGAGAATGAAGAACATGAAAGAGCGAGAAGGCAAAAGAGAGAGAGAGGGAGGCACCTCCGTAGGGTCTGGTCATGCTGCCATCCCACCCCTCAGTCCTTTAGTCTGTTAGATCTTGAGCATGCGCACATATACCCCGCGCATTTCAGGCTGACTAGGCTGGGGCTCTGATCAAGAAAATGGGGAAAAGCTGTGATCCACAAATAACAGAATAATTTCAGGGCTGAATGAAGGATGATATGTTAAGAGAAAAGGTAAAAACAAAAGCAATGATTTAGTTTCAGATGCAAATGCTTTTTCACCTGCCTAGAATTTTTGCTGTGATCTTTCTGGCAAGATCAAAATCTCAGGAAATTCCAAATGAATGAAACTCTAAAGGCAAATCGCTGAGGAAAAATGATCTAACTGTAGAGACCCAAATACACTCCTCCTATTCTCATCCAGTCCTTTACTTTTCAAGAGGACCACCAAGCCAACCACAAAATCATATGCTAACAAGAGCTTTGCTTCCTGCAAGCTGACATTTTAATAAATGCCTCTACTTCCTGTTAGCACTGGTCAGTCCCCGCTACCAAACTTAGGAGGTCTGAACGAGGAAGACTCCCATACCACTGACGTGCTCATACCCGGCCAGCACGCTGGAACACAGACTAATAAATCACAGGAAACTGCCTCTCCAGTGTGCATGGCATGGAGCAGGATCCGCTGATGAAGACAGGACTGATAACAGATGAGACTTAGTCCATCAATTTGTCCACGGAGTGGGGACAGGCCTGCTGCCTTCAGGCACTGTGAAGCAGACACCGAGAATGACACACAGTTCTCACTCAGAAAGGGCTTTATCATCTCTCTGACACACACACAAAGTGAATATAAAGGCAACAGAGAAAGCAGACTGTGTGCTGAATCGGTGGGGCTCAGTAATGCGTGGTTCCCACAATGCCATGAACGTGAAGCCTGCCTATCAACCACAGCTCACAATTTGTGGACCTTCCGCACAGCAGAGTTCATCTGTTCATTCAGGAACTACTTACTGGGTACTTTCTCTATGGCAGGCACTGAATTGGGTCTTAAGAGACAGGAATGACTGAAATGAAAGCAGTCTCGCCCCTTGCAAGCCTTGCAAGATTACTGGGCAGTAGGTACATTATACCCATCACAGACAATGGGTGTAAAGACAGTGAGATAACACACAATGCTGTGAAAGGGGAAGTTTAAGGGGTCATTGGAGAACCTACAAGAGGTACCCAAGTTGAACCTGTGAAAAGGGGAAATCAGAGAAAGCATCTTAAGAGAGGTGCCTAAGACGGGACTGGAAAGAGATCAAGAATTAACTGGTAGGATCCCTGAGCCTGCCGAGTTGGTACCATGAGCAAAACTCACCCTCCCGAATTGAAAAAATTTATGGACAAGAAGTTATCATTAAAATTAAATGCTGGCAGACATGTCCAAGGAATATTGCGGGGATTTGATCCATTTATGAATCTTGTGATAGATGAATGTGTGGAGATGGCAACTAGTGGGCAACAGAACAATATTGGAATGGTGGTAATACGAGGAAATAGTATCATCATGTTAGAAGCCTTGGAACGAGTATAAATAATGGCTGTTCAACAGAAAAACCCATGTCCCCTTGTCAACAGGCCCGTTT
Organism: Tupaia tana; assembly: GCA_026018925.1. Taxonomy (NCBI): domain Eukaryota; kingdom Metazoa; phylum Chordata; class Mammalia; order Scandentia; family Tupaiidae; genus Tupaia; species Tupaia tana. The sequence continues at coordinate 14,729,677 of JAKSZU010000015.1, forward strand.
TTACTATGATGTAAAAATCAGGTCATATACATTTTCATAATAAACTTTTTGTTAAGTAAAAAAAAAGAAAAAAAAAAAAGAATTAACTGGTAAAAAGTAGAATGTTCCAGGCAGAGGAGACAGCATATACAAGGCTTTGTGAGAGACAAAGAACATTACCATTTTAGAAACTAAAAGTACCTCTGAAAGTCATACCAGTGTGTATTGGGGAGCTTCAAAAAGTTCATAGAAAATGGAATTAAAGTACAAGTTTATTTTGGTTATAAAAAAAAAAGCTATTTTGAAATCTATTCATTTTTTCCCCCAGTTTGGGTTTAGGGCATGTGCACTCTCTGGAGAGAGAGAGAGAGAGGAAGTGAGAAAGCACCCTCCGGGGGGGATGGCCATACTGTAGTCCCTTCTCCTCTATTCTCCTAGGGACTATGGGCACATGCACAGCGTGTTTTTCTTTTTCTTTTTTAAAGATATATTTTTCCCCCAAAGGGCATGTGTGCTCACTAGAAAGAAAGAAACAGAGAGAGGAAAAGTGAGAAATTGCCTCCCAGGTGGTCATTCCACAATCTCTTCTTCTCCTCCATTCTTCTCTCAGGATTTTGGGCACATCTGCCCATGTGCTCTGCATGGTTTTCAAGCTCCAGGCCTGGGACTCAAACTGCACAGCTGACCATGTGGAATCCAGCTGCTTTAACCACCAGGCCGCCAGCTGGCCTGCATAGTTTTACATAGTACACATTTTCCAAGAACTCTTTGAAGACCCCACCTATGTGCATACTCTGAATTCAAGGGCCACTGTTACTCTCTGAATAAATAAATAAGACAGCTCAGGAAGAAGAGTTGATGAAAACAGCAGCCTGGGTGAACCCTTGGGGAACTCCCCCAGTTAAGGAACAATCAGAAGATGCCCACTTGTGAGGAAAATAGAGAGTTACTGAATCCAGGGAAGAGAATATTTAAGAAGTAAATGGAGGTCGACCATGTAAATGGTGCTAAAATAAGGATGCGAGTGTCCACTGAACTAGCGAGAAGGAAGCCAATAGTTACCTTGTCAAGAATGAGCTCGGTGGCTTGGTAACTTCCCTGGGTCAAGAAAATGAACAAAGGCACAATGACCTACTTATGTCCAAATTTCCAAGGGAGAAGGAAACTATAGAGTACTGACTACAGAAAAAGTCTCCATTTGAGGAAGCTGAGAACTTTACCTACATGTAAAATAAGACGTTAACAGAGAGGGAGGGCTGAGCACACATTCCTGAGAGTAGCTAAACCACCAGAGCAGCCGCCTTAACAATGAGCCTGGAAGGTGTGAAGAACACAGATCTCAGGGTTGCCTTAGACAGCAGCAAGGCTCCTTCCTGTAAGAGCAACGAGGTGGAAAGAGAGCAGGTAAGCTTTAGCGCTGATGGTCAGAAGCTGACAGGCAACTGGTTATGATGAAGGTAAGACAGACCTGAGGTTAAACACTGGATTTCTAGTGGCTCAGTCTGCAAAACTGGGAGATCTTCTCCAGCAGCACTTAGGAGCCCGGGCCAAGGAAGAGACAGGCGGGCGACTGGTCTGGTCCAGGAATGGACCTGATGGGTAAGATGGGCAAATGGGCACTGGAAAGGCCATATTTAAAGCCACCGCCCTGATCTTAGCTGCCCGAAGAGGGAAGTGAGGACTTGGAGGGGAAAGGGAGGAGAAACAGCTGGAAAACCTGAATGAAGGAGAAAACCCAGAGGAGAGCAACCGAGCGAGCAGGGGCAGGTTGAAGCACAGGAGGCTGTGATCGAGAGCAGAAGACCGGAGTTTAACAATATGTAAAGGCAGAGAAGACCTCATAAGCCAGGGAGGGAAATGGTGGGAGGAGAAGGACATGAAGTTCCCAGGGGATGAGGTGAGGATGCCGGGTGGGCTCCCATATGGACACTGACATGGCCCAGGGTGACAGCACCTTGGAATGTAGACGAGCTGTGAATCAGGTAAACAAAGGCAGTAGGAGTGCTGCAGGGGCCCACTTTAAAACAACTAGCAGAATAGAGGAAAGTAATTAAGCATTTCCCCAATGTGGTAATTTACTGACTAGGAAAGCTTGATGGAACCCTAAGATGCACACAGGCACATGTGGGACACCTGTATCTTCCTTCCACCCCAAGTGTTTTTCTTTTCCTTAGCAAAGGTCAAAGATACAAACATAATCAATGAGCTGGGGGTCTTATCCAGAGGTGAGACTTCTACAAAGGATGCCTTTCTACTATTCATTCTGGCTCATCCCCTTCTTAAAAACAGGTGCCTCCTCGGACCAGCAGTTGGCATATCTATGTTGCTATACTCTCATGTAGTTGACCTTGGTTCAAGTCCCAGACCCAGTGGCTTAAACTCACGCCAGGCATATGTGCATGCTTGCCCGAGATCTTGAGAGGAGAACGGAGGAGAAAGGATTGCAGCGTGGCCATCCTCCCTGGGGGGTGATTTCTCGCTTTCTGTCTCTGTCTCTCTCTGTCTTTCTGGCAAGCACATACAACCTATAACAAAAACCTCTCAAAAAAACAAAAACAAAGAACAGGTGCCTCCCTGCAATACACATTCACAAACAAGCCAAACAATGGCTATGTTTGTGAATGTGTATTGTTTTTCTATTCCATGTATCTACTTCTGCCAGCAATTCTATGGTATCCACTCAATGACACAAAAATTATTACAAAATAAAACTTGGAGGGAATAAAAAAAATTACTTAATCATCCTCCTTACCATTAAAGGCAAAGTAGTCAAAGCACCTTTTATTCTAGTTTGTCACCCATTTATAAGAGAAACCCTCCCTTTTGAGATGTGTAAGTGATAAGTAATCAACTATTTTTTCAAAAGTTGAATCCAGGACTACTACTACACAAAATCTTCACAGAATTAGAAGGGAAAAAGGGCAAATGTTTCATCACTTGAATGGCTTGCAGGTATCAAGTTCTGACTGCTTCCAAAGAACAGAGTTTAGGGCAGAGTTTAATACATACACGAATGGACAACAGGCAGCAATCAGTAAATCATTCAGATTTACTCAAGGTGATAATTTTTGTGTTTAAATGTAAGTGACCATAAGTCTCAGAACCTATAATCATACCCAAAGTATTAAAATGCCATCACTTTGCCTTTTAAAAGTTGGATAATTATCAATAACTTATTTTACAAGGTACTTGACTTGAAAGAACCACTCAAACAAAGGCATCTGTGTACTGAGAATGGCTAGTAAACCAACCACATAGTGGGATAAGCCAGCCAGCATCATTAAAAATATCCCTTAAAATTCACAACGAATAACTGCGACCTTTATTCTCATAATGTCAGCTGCAGATCAGGGGGCTAGTCAATTTATTCTTAGTGAGGCGGGCTAACATCTAAAGATTCTCTTTAAAAATCTTTACACGTTAAAATATCTGCTTTCTGTACTAAAGACTACAGATTATCTGCAGACATACTTGGATAAAAGTTATCACAAAAGTTGGCTCCTTGGCACAGCGGTAATGCCCTGCTCAAGTGCAGCTGGATCCCCCATAGTGACCTCGGTTTGAATCCCCAGCCTGGTCAGCCTGAAACACACCAGGTGTGTGAGTGCCCAAAATCAATGAGCTGGAGGACTGAAGGAAAGGGATCACACTGTGACCAGACTCTGTGTAAGGTCCCTCTCTCTCTCTCACTCATTCTCACATGTATACACACAAACTCTACCATGAATTTAAAAAAAATAACTGAGGTCAGCAGGTGACATGGTGGTTAAAGTGCTGGACTCTCACATCGCTGACCATGGTTCGAGTCCTGGACCTGGCACCTTGATCTCTCACTTTCTCTCCTTTCTCTCTCTCATGTACATGCCCTATAGCAAATTAAAAATAATAATAAAACTGAATAAATAATTAAAAAAAAATTAAAAAAGGAGTTATCACTTCATTCCAATAAATACCATCCCAGCTGCCTATCAAGTACCATGTGCCGTGGTCAGTGCTCCAGAGCCATGCAACTGAAGATGAAACACACCATCCTCCTGGAGAAGACACCCATGTGCCGTGGTCAGTGCTCCAGAGCCATGCAACTGACGATGAAACACACCATCCTCCTGGAGAAGACACCCATGTGCCGTGGTCAGTGCTCCAGAGCCATGCAACTGACGATGAAACACACCATCCTCCTGGAGAAGACACCCATGTGCTGTGGTCAGTCCTCCAGAGCCATGCAACTGACGATGAAACACACCATCCTCCTGGAGAAGACACCCACACCACGACACGGTGCCTGAGGTCAATGCCGCGACGGAACCTCTACTATGCCATACTGCCAGGGGGGTTCAGAGGCCATTATGGCAGTCAAGGTGAGAAGTAATGGCAGAGGAACAGATAAAAAGGAAGAGAGAAAAAATATATATACATACTGAGAGAGAGGGAATACATACGAATTGTGTGAGGGGTGCGAGGGAAGGGTTAGGGCCAGAGAAGAAGAAAGTGAATGCAATCCCACGCTTTGGCACTGAGGTCATGTGACAGTTAATATGAACAGAGAATGAAAAGGAGCAGTCCCAGATGAGGAGTCCAGAGGACATGCGGGCTCATGTCTCAGAGGACATCCTTGAGACAAGGATGTCTCAGAGGACATCCTTGCTCTCCAGATATGCAGACAATATTGTACACACATCCATCCTATCCTCCATCAGTTTCAGCAGCTCCCAATCCCCATCAACACACCTCTCCCACGAATGCCCACAGGACCTGCTAGGCCGGAGAGCTCTTCCTGCTCTGAACCACTCAGTCACCTTGTCCACTGGACTATTATGCTCCTAAGGACAGGGACAAAATCTGTCTTGCTCCCCACTTACCCTCCCGGCCTAGCAGAGCCTGGTACCTGGCAGCCACTCACGCACTTGCTGAATGACTGAACAAATGAATGAGTTTACAATTTAGAATGCGAGAAGAGCAAAGGAAAGCTGGATGGAACGCTTCATGGAGAAACCAGTCTTCAGCTGTTGATTTTAATTTCATATACAAGAAAAAGTACCAAGTGATGCCATCATGTCACATGATCTAGGAGTGCTAAAACACTGAGCCTGTGTTTGTCTTGGGATTCAGCTTTGGAGGAAGAAGGTACAAAACTAAGGACAAATCCTGGACTGTTTATAGCTTGTCCTAATTTGCCATATTTAATACACCTCAACGGAGTAGTAAATGTTTGTGAAGGATCAAAGAAAAGCAGGCCCTACAACATGAGATGCACTCTCCTAAGGACAAAGATCAATATTCCTTACAACCTACATAATTGTCTTTTCTTTCTTTCTTTTCTTTTTTCTTTCTTTTTTTTTTTTTTTTTTTTTTTTTTTTTTTTTGCCATAGGACATGTGGCTTAGCAGGAAAGGGACAGAGAGAGGGAAAGTGAGAAATCACCTCGGGGGCGGGGGGGAGGGCCACACCACAATCCCTTCTCCTCCAATCTCCCCTCATGACCGTGGGCACACAGGCACACACATCCAGCATGATTTTCAAGCTGCCAGGTCTGGGACTCGAACCACAGTCAGCTACATGGGAGGGAGTACAGAGCCTTAACCACTACACCACCTGCTGGTCCCTACTATCATAGCTATGATTTATTTCATCCCTTCACAGAGGATAAGGTAGAGAAATGACCTAATCATGAGCTTAGACACATGACAAAAGGAATCATTCCTAATTAAAGCCAAAAGCCAGTCATTAAAAACATTACTACTTAGATTTCTCAGTGCAAGCGCACTTAGGCAGGTCATTCTTTTTATCAGTTACCACAGGGCTCACTCAAAACTTCTAAGCTGGTCATCAAAAATAGTTCGTGGAAATAACTGAACACAAGACAAAAATACAGTCACACTCAGTTGCCCGAGGTGGCTTCCAACTTCCTCAAAATAGCAGAAGGGGGCTAAGGGAGGGGAGGAAAGCGGGAAGGGCAGTCAGCTCATGACTTGATCTTGGAGGTTAGGGCCTAGGGCACTGGTTCAGGCCACCAAAGTTCTCCCCTTTGCTTTGACTATATCTGATGACTATACAGTGACTAGGAACGAGGCAAAACATCCTGCCAGTTCTAGAATAACTAGGAAACTTCAAGAGATGACCCAGCTCAGAATGGGGGTTGCAAACTCCATGCCTCCAAGAGCCAGGGATGCACACATACAAGGTCAGTGTGACCCACCGTGGGGGATGAGGTACTCAAAATCATGCATGGGTTCCGCTGTAAGGAGCTGTGCCCTCGGCTCTGTAGACCAATGTCAACGTGAGCTCAGAGAGGGGGATTTTTGGATTTTCCAAGAGCGGCCAGAAATACCAATCTGTATGTCATTACCCTTGATTTATAAACAATGGCAAAAAAAATATTAAATTCTTCTCTCTTTTTAAAACACTGTGTGAAGCAAACAAAATATAATTGTGGGTGGCCAGTTTGTGACATCTAAGTAAGAGGTCAGACAACTGGGCAAAGGTCAAAGGTACAACTATGTTGTCATTGTCCTACCAAATTGGGGAGGCTTAGCCCAACCCCTTGTCTTTCATCAAAGTCACATATTCGGAGCTGAAGCCACAACCACACTGCACAGTGTTACTGTACAGCTGGGCTCAGGACACAGGAGCCCTGGCTGAGACCTAAGTGGCCTCTGACGACATGTCCTGCCATTACAGACCACTGAAGGTGTGCAATAAACAACACCCATGGAAAGCACTTCACATAGTGTCTGGGACACAAAACGGAATCCAATAAATAAATGTCTGCTATCAGTGGGGCTTATCCTGAACAGGGGGAGAAGGCAGGGCAGACGGAGGAGTTTCTCCCTTCAATGGGACATTTGGGTCCAATTACAAAGCCCAAACCCAATGAGCCTCTTTAGATATAAGAATCTCAAAGGGAACCACCTTCCTCCCGCATAATACTCGGTAATTGTATACATTAATATAAATTGCTTTATGCCTCCACAGAGCATTTTGCTATTTTTAAGAACATAATAATGAGTTTTTTAAGAATTATTTTATTGGGACCAGCAGTTAGCGTAATGGCTATGTCGCTGAACTCCCATGTAGTCGACCGCGGTTCGAGTCCCAGACCTGGTGGCTTAAACTCACGCTAGGCACGTGGGCGTGTGTGCCCAAGATCCCGAGAGGAGAATGGAGGAGAAAGGACTGTGGTGTGGCCATCTCCCCTGGGGGGTGATTTCTCGCTTTCTGTCTCTCTGTCTCTCTCTGTCTTTCTGGCGAGCACACGTGCCCTATAGCAAAAACCTCTCAAAAAAAAAAAAGAATTATTTTATTTAACTTTATTATTATCACTTTCCAGTTTGACCAGAAAGAGACAGAAATAAAAAGAGAAGGAAAGTGAGAAAACAAGCCACCAGGTCCAGGATTTGAACCACAGTTGGCCATGTGAGAGTCCAGCACCCCCAACCACCACGCCACCTGGTGGCCCCCATAATAACGAGTTTTTAAAGTTTTCATTTGAGTTAACAGGAAAATGAAAGTTCTGACCCACTTTTACAAAAGAGGGATCATGGAACAGCCATATAAATGCTTCTGCATCCAGCATAAGTAGGACATGAAGCCCCGATTTGTCCAAAGGATGCCTCATCCTCTGGCTCCTCCCATGACCATGTAACTGTAGAAAATGGAACCTGGGCCTTGCTCTAAAACTGTCTGGTCTGATCACTAGATTCTACAGATTCTGTATGTAACTTCTCAAGGTCCCATGACAGTCAAAGGCAGACTCAAAACTCGAACCCAGGTTTCCTGAGCCCTCATTTCCCATTCCTGCACATGTCCCTGGGATATGAGTGTTCAGTTGAGGGCAGCAGAGCAGCTTGAGACTAATGTTTTGAAGCACAACTGCTGTGTATGGAAGTAACCAGTACAGGAGGCAGTCAAAGCAAAATGGTCCGTCAACTATGGGGAAGGCTTCCTATACAAGGACCAACATAGCTTTGCTTCAGTATGTTGCAGGATCCTAAAATCCCCTAATACCAACTATGCCATTTACACCACCAGCCTGAAGCAAGAATGCCAAACCTCTATGAAAGAATCGAACTGACTTGCTGGAAAAGCAGAGGTGTCACTAGGCAAAGGAATCAAAGATTAAAAACAATGTTACGAGCTTCAAACTGCCCAACTTCCATGTGCTAAGAACATATTTTTTGGAATATAGCCAAGTGTACAACATAAACTGTCCTACATTCAAAATTTCTCTTTCTAGAAAGCATGTTTTAATGGCAAAGGGTACAAAACAAGCTGTGAACAGAGACTAAAATTAGCTCAAACCACAAATAACCTAACACACTTATCACTTCCTTATGATCAACCTACAAAAATCAAATATTAAAAGCATTTACAAAACTAAAGGTGTGATGCCAGTTGGATCCTTTAACTCCAGCTGTAGGCTTTCTTCCTTCCCAAATGGCCCCAGCAGGTAAACATTAGCAGAGGACAGCATTTTATTCACTTGAGCGCAAGTACGAAGGAAACCATCAGAGCTCAGTTTTGGCCTATAAATAAATGAACATGTACCGTGCAGTTCTTAAGTGGTTAGATGGGTAACCACCTCCTCAAACTGAAGATGGGAAATTTTAGATGATGGCCACACCCAGCTCCAGCTGCGTCTCACACGGACTGCTAAGGACATACCAAACTCCTCCTGCAAACCAGAGTAGGCCTCCATCTTCGAATGCCATTCCTTTCCTACTTTCAAAAGCAACATCTTCCCAAAGTCTGTTGGGAAACACAAAAGTTTGTCATCGAGTGGTGGAACAAGTTGCAAAAGGAGACTCGGCTGACCAACAGGCATTCATGAAAAAAGGATGTACTAGGCTTATTCAATTTGAGCTCCTTTCACAGTGAGTCTGCCTGCATGGTACTGTGTTTTGATAAGTCTGCTGGTAAGTCTTCTGAGAAAGATTCAAGCTCACAGAGGATGAAAACAAGCTGTAAAGGATGAGTGTAGAACCCAACTGTCACCAGCACTCTCGCTAGTGGGTAAAATACAAGACAGTGGCAGACCTGGGCAGTTATTTGTGATGTGAACAGACTGAAAAAACACTGTTGAGGGCACTAACATCCCTAGGATTTATTCAAGAAAAACTGTCAGCAGCACATGAAGGAATATTTAGAAATGCTTGGAAATGGTAACATGATAGGTACATAAAGGGCTCATAAAAGCCTAGGATTGGACCAGCTGGTGGCGTGGTAGTCAAGGCAGTTGAATTTCACACAGCAACTACGAGGTTCAAGTCCTGGAACTGGCAGCTTGAAAAAACACACTGGACAAGTGTACACACATACTCAAAAATCCCCAGAGGAAGAGGGATAGCAGCATGACCATCGCCCCTGGAGAGTGCTTTCTTATTCCACCTCCTTCTCTCTGTCACTCTCCAGTGAGTGCATGCACCCTCTAGCAAATTTTTCAAAAGAAAAAAAAGTCCACCATCATGGAAATGAGGATGCTCAAGCAATATTCGAAAAAGATGTGGACTGGCTACTCTTCAGGTGTGGCTAAACCAGCCAGTGTGCTGGGACTGTTCCAGAAATCTGGTGTTGTGCCTTAAGCCAGTTGTGCCTCAATGCAACTCCCTGATCTGCCTTACCTCCCCTTCGAAGATGATCTTGAATACCCTGGTAACAGGAAAGAGGTACCCAGGTAGTGAAGAAAGATAGTGGTGATGCTCTTAATGCAAAGGTGCTGCTAAAATATTGTTCAAATCAGGACTTAAAAAAAAAAAAAAAGGCAAAACAATGTCAATAACAACAAAACACACAAAATGTCCTCTTCCCACAAAAGACCATGGGAAACATTTTTGGAGGCCTCTTCTCTGTGCAAAAGCCAGCTACAAGCATACCTATGACTCGGTGAAAGTGCAGTACGCCTTTTCGTTACAGAAGCAAACTAAGCTCTGACTACTTGAATAGTGAAGCAGTGCAAAATCTAAAAGGGATAAATATAGCAGCAACAAATGTTCAACCATCCGGGGAGTTTCAAGCGCATTTACCACATTATGCTAACACAGTTTGCTTATTTGTTCTCTTGAGTGAAGTTATATTCAGAAGTGATTTCATCCTTTGACATTTTTAAGTAACCCATGTTCTTAGGAGAACTCCAACTATTTGGAGAAATTACTTGATGTTCACTCTCCTGTAACCAATTTGCAATAGCATATAATCCTCTGAGTAACCAGTACTCAGCAGGATGAAAATTAGCTCAGCTGCTTGTGGGAAGTTAGTGTGGCAATTTTTAAATAAGATGCTTCAAAAGGAAGAGATATGCCAGTAAGAGCTCCATTAAGAAAGACAGACAGACAGACAGACAGACAGACGGTCAGGGGAAAAAGGTTTTATAACAGAGACAAGAAAAAAGCTTTCCTTCTCCAATCACTAATACATTTCTAAAATATAATTTTGGAAACCTAGTTTTGCTATGCTCATCTTATCTTTGCAAGGAGTGTTGCTCACCCACAAAAGCCACAAACACAGCCCAGGCTTTTCCTTCTTCATCTGTACAAGAAAACATGTCTCAGTCTCTAGGGAGAAACCTCTCAAGTAAAAGTGAAGGAGCCAGAGACTTGAAACCACTTGGATCCAAAGTCTACCGCCACAAGGGGTTGGACCTCAATGGGCATCAGTTTCCTGGCACAGCACCAGACTAAGGGGAGGAGAGAATATGCATATTCCCAGAGAAAATGCAGAACTTCTGTGTTAATGTTGCTAATAAGCCATGTTTACAGAGTCTGTATTACAGAGCTGGCTTCCTGAAGCACTAATTCTATCTAACTGGGGTGTCTGTCATTATCACCTTGGTAGAATCATTAAACACTCAGAACTGTAATAAACCATGTCACAGATTCAAAAAAATAAAAACTTCAAAAAAAGGCCTGCAAATCATTTCTTGTTAGCATTATTTTGTCTGCACTATGACTTGTACCAAAAGCGGAAGATCAAACAATGTAAAGAGTACGCTTTTCTCTGGCTGTTTTGGGGCAGAGAAGGGGAAGGGGTGTGATCTGTGTGAAATGCTCTGTCTCCAGTTTCTGACATTCAGAATTTACAAGCCGTCAGCGATACACTCCTGAGCACGCCGAACTGCCCTGGGAAAGGAGGGCAGACCCCGCGGACCGTTTCTACACAAAGTCAAAGCATGACTTCTAGAATGCCGGAGACTTAGGTACTTTCTTCTCAAACACGGAAGAAGTGTAAACTATCAAATTATTCAAACGAAACTTAGCCCAGATATAGGTTTCTTTCTAAAATTACAACCTAAAGGGCAGCTACTCTCCATGTACCTAGCTGGGGTTAAATCTTTCGTAAATTCTCAAGAATCAGTTCCTCTATCTTTTACAGGAAAAACCACCCAATTGCTACGTTGAGAAAAACTGTAAGCATAACTGTGTGTCAGGGCCACTCATTTTCTCACATTACTAAATCAAATGAACCCTATTTATTAAAAACAGTTAACACCTCTCGGGGAAAAATACTGAATTATCTTGCATTGTTAACTAGACTCACAAACCTCCTATAAATTTTTGCGCCTAACTGTACCCACTTAACATCTTACAAAATTGAATAATCACTGCAGCTTTTATAAGGATTACTTCAGACACATTAAATTCTCTTTGTAACTGTGTTAAGAACTTTTATTACCTGACATGAACTTAATGACCAGTCAGTCCAGGATAATTTTTACAAAGGAAGACACCAAGGCCCAGAGAAAGTAAAGGACCCATGACTTCACTGTTAGTGTTAGAGCTGTGACTGCGCCTCATACTCACACACTTGGGACACGGAAAAAACGAAAGATCAAACTACTCAGTTGGCCCTAAGGGTGGGCTGATCAAAGGCCAAAAATGTTTGCCTAACATTTACAGTTTGAAAAAATATCACAGCCCTCATGAAGAAACATATTTTATAATCAGCCTATAATCAAAACATATTTTATGAACCAACTACTGGGTTGTCGGAAAAGTCATGACGCATTTCACTTAGAAACAGAAAAAATATGTCACGACTTTTCCAATAACCCAATACATGCAAAGTCCCTCTGGAAGATCTGTGAAAACAAGTGACGAGTGAGGAGGACAGGGTAATCTAACAATTCTTAGACACACAGCTCACCACCCAGGTGCCTGTTAAGTTCAGCCATGTACAAATTTGCTGTTAAAGTTTCTGAAGAATTCAAGCCTTTCTTGCAAAGCCTTTGGTAGGCAATACCAAAGGACCTAGACAAGCCATGACTCCACACGTGGCAGTTCTCGCCCAGAGTCCTCTCTCTGGTACTAATGAGAGTTCTTCTCTGTGTTTCTCTAACTCGCCATCTGGAACCACGTCTTGCACTTTTTTATACTGTCAGGGTACCCAAGTGCTGACAACCAATTCGATCCCAACATTCCTTAGGCACTTCGTTTGTGCAAATTGCAGTGGACTCTAAGGTGACTGCAAAAGATGGAACAGGTGACCTCAGGAAGCTCGGGCTCTCAGGCAGACAGACTGCGTCTGTCTCGTAGCAGTGAGCAGGTGTTAGAGGAGCTGTGTATCAGGAGGCACAAAGACACGCAGATGACAGCATCTGAGCTAGAGGGTGCCAGCTGGATGGAGTGACAGGCATCCCAGACAACGAGCTGAGCGACAGTACAGAGGAAGGAAAGGTAAGGAGGTCTGGAGAACACTGCACATTCTGCTGGGCAGGAAAGGCGCTACATGGGAGGGAGGCCTGGGCCCTGGCTGCCACGCTCTGGAGCTGGGCCTTTATGGGTATTACGAAGGCATCAAAGTAGTTACTCAGAAGAGTGGCAGGCTCACGGAGTTGGGGAAAGGTGAGAAAATGTTGACGGGCCAAATTAACAGGTAACCAGTTTCTTCTACTTCTACAGTGAGAAACCAGAAAAGACTGCAGTCTTGCAGCCAAATTACAGAACCTAGACCACTGGGGCAATAGAAAGGATGCCACGGTGACCAAGCAATGCAATGTGGTAGATGGAATCACAAAGTGGACCCCAAAGTCCACGGTACTCCTAGATACTCAAACCACTGAATCAGCAGGTGCCAAACTGCGATCGTCTGGGGAACAGTGACCCAGCTGGAATGCCAGTGGTCCTCACTATTGACCTAAAGGAACATAACCACCCTACTCAGCAGGATTAGTTGCTACCACTAATGCATTACACTATAGGGAGGAATGCCAAATCGTATAGAATCTACTGGGGCTCAGGTAGGCGTCAGAAAAAGTACCCACAATTAAAAGCATGAAACAAAAAATGCCAAAAGGATGCTGCAATCTAAAAGGTCAGAAAACAGAACATATTAAAAAAGAAAAAGAAAGACCCAAAAAAAGGCAATTATTTTGACAGTTTATGGCCTGAAAAATCTCTGCAGAAAATTTATTCATTTCTATCATGAAATGCAGTATATATTCAATAACATTTTTCACTAGGGTTTGGTTTTTTTGTTCGTTTGTTTTTCTGGGGGGGCGAGGTTTTTGCTATAGCGCATGTGTGCTCACCAGAAAGACAGAAAGCGAGAAATCACCTCCCAAGCGGGGAATGGCCACACCGCAATCCCTTCTCTTCCATTCTCTTCTCAGGATCTTGGGCACGCACGCACATGCGCCTGGTGTGAGTTTAAGCCACCAGGTCTGAGACTCAAACCGCAGTCAACTACATGGGAGTTCAGCGACATAGCCATTACACCAACTGCTAGTACCAACTAGGGTTTTTTAAAATAGGTTTTGAGGAGCTATTCATGCTAAAATGCAAAATGCAGGGTTGATAACTGGCCAGAAAAAACTATTTGCATGACCATTGCTCTTCAGCTGACTTTTCAGACTATCTGATATGATTTATTTACTCCCAGAAGTATCAAAGTATAAGTAAATGTGCCAGTAATGTCAAATAATGGTAGCAAAAGCTGCTCCTTCCACTATTTCTACTTGTATGCTCAGTTAATTTAGCACCGGTCTACACAATTACAAAGGTCTCTATTACCATCTCTAAAGAGCTGATCAGACACTTAAATTTAGTTCACGCAAACCAGGACTAAACAAGAACATTTAGATCTAACGGGTCACTCAAGATGACTAGAACTTCCCAATCTCTCCGTGTCATTTCCGTTTGTCATTTTTTTTTTAAGTGAAGTGAGTCATAGTGTATAGATATTTCTCCTTTGTACAAAATAGTTTTTATTCCCCCTCTCTGACTAGAATGGTATTTAAACAAACATTATTGGGAAGTTTTAATGTTCATCTCCTTGACTATACAGCATAAGATGTATATACCAGTAAGGATTTTAGTGAACTATTGTTATAACACGATTTTAACCTAGCCAGGCATTAGATCGTATTTCATAATGAAAGCAGCAATAAAAACAAATGTCAATCGGAAGAATAGCCTATTTTACAAAGCCTGCCTCTAACATGTAATAAATCTTGCTTTCAAGTCACAAGCTACTGCTGCAATCTCCTTTATCTGAAACAATCAAATCATTTATTCACACTAAAAAGTAGTGGATAGTGTTAGAAAATCGAAAAATTTAGAGATGAGAAAAATAGCACACCATCAGACCTAGACCCTCTTGAACTACAGAGAGAGGGCAGCGGATCAGCTATGCTTTACATTCATTCAGACGTTCTCTCATTCTAGCTCAAGGAAACCAATCCCTTTCCCGTATGCTGTGCCATTCTCGTCTTGTGGACAGCCAGAGCAACTCAAACAAGAGGCTCTCCTGGTATTCCACTCTTCAAATGATTTTAAACCATCTACATGCTAGAAAGTAATTTTTAAAGCCATCTTTATACGCTATTAAAGCTGACTTTTTAGAAATTTAAGTGTTTATTAGTATCCGTGCTATTTAGTAAGCTTAGAGGTTGTGTGTGTTCATTTTATCAAACTGAGGTAGCACAGACTCTTAGCCTGAAGCTTGTTTTCTAAGCTAGCAACATTGTTCGCACTCAAAGGTCCACTTTATCTTTTGTTCTTTTCCCAAATGTTTCCAAGGTTTGCATCTTTTTGTTCTAACTAGATAAGAAGCTACAAAAAGTGAGAAACTACCCTTGCTTGTTTATCATGTTTTAAGCAAACATTACATATTATTTTCTTAATCAGGAAAGACTAGGCAAGCTCAAAAGATGACTTAGTGGTATAAGGCTGTTCTCCTATCTTGACACGCTACAAAATAGTACATTTTTTTAACTTCCATTTTTTACCAATCATAGACACACTTCTTTGAATTCTTGAAAAATAATGGTTTGGACAAACTGGCACACACCTTGGCAAAGTAGCCACTTTAGACTCACTCAAGGTCATTTGAACACTACAGTTTTTTTAAAATGGCACAGTTGTACGATAAAGAGCCACTTTTAAACTTAAAAAGGAGAAGCACTTCTGACTTCGATTTTAGAAAAGAAAAACATCTGCATGGTAGAGATGAAAAAAGCCCACAGTGACAATTCTCTAAGATCAAAAGAAACCACCTCCAGGAACGTGGCAATCTACTGAGCAGCTGGGGAAATCTCATCTTAACTAACTTGTAGGGTTTAAGTGTGGAACAAAAACTGAACAACAGTGAGGAAAATTACTGGAAGACCACCCCCACTCCAAGCAAGAAACATGCTTAACACTGTTTTAACAATGGAGGACAGGTCAGGCTACTCTGTAGGCCTAAAATGGAAAGAAATCATATTTAACCAAGAACTTAACCTAAAATATGTTTGTTGGTACCAACTCAGTTTCAGTTTAAAAGAGTTCCCCCATGCCTCCATTTGTGATGGGGTATTACCATCATCAATGCTAACACTTCAGACCCAACAGTTTTCATTTAAAGCCACTTCAGACTCCACTGCATTAAATCTGCTGCAGAAGAATCTATCCACACACTCTCAAAATCACTGGCAGAATTCATTCAATTAATTCAGAGACAAGACATGGAATACAAATTTTATACACTGATCGATCATACTTATACAGATTACAGTGGTTATAAACATTAGTCTCTCAAAAGCTGACACACATTGCAGTCCAAGTAGAAAGAATCCTGTCAAATAACCTTGATGCAAATCCTCATGAAATGAAGGCTGCCAGAAAGGCTTTTGTTGGCCAAGCATACCAGAGAACCGCTTAAAGCCTTTTTCCTTTTTAAGCAGAGCTCAAAATAGATTTTAATACTACAGCTGATGGATCTCGCAATTTGCCTTTTGAGCCTATAAAGTGCACAACAGAAAGCGCCTTCTCCCTTTACACCAGCAAAGAAATCTTTCTATTCTGTACGTGGCCTATTTAAGATCCTGGAGCCGGTGTGGTTTTGGTTAATCCTCACAGCCCCCACAATGACATTTAATCGGGGTATGTATTTTCGTTAGAGAATTGAGCTGCTAGTCAAAGAAGACCTCTTCGTGTTTTTAACTTGATGTTTCACAGATATGAGAAACCCTACCTTTCTAACCTCTTATTTATGAGCCACCATGACCCACAAACAGATGAGGACTTGGAAGACAAGATCGTCTCTGCCTGACCAAAAGATAAGATGCTCCCTGAGGAAAGATGCTGTTTCAGAGAGGAGTAAAACGTTAACCTTCCCCAGTCCCTGCCTGGAAGGGTAATATTAGGCCTGGTGGAGTGGGGACTGCAGGCTTCTAGCCCGACGTTCTCAGAGCCCGCTGCGCCTCCTCCTTCAGCTCGCAGACCAAATGTCCTCTCCTCTAACAGACCTTCCACCCCGGTCCTTTCCTCGCCGGCCCTCCGTGCGACTGTCACCCGCTACCATGTTTGGATGCGGTTCCCTTCGGGACACTTGCCACCCTCGGAAGTCGCTTGCTGCTGTGCGTGACCGCCCAGGGAGCCTCCGCTCCAGCAGGGCTAGGCTCCCGCCGCTCCGGTTCGGCAATCATTACCTGCAGAGCCTAAGCAGTGGCTCGCTCGCAGCAGGCACGCCAATTCAGACCCAATAAATGAATGAACAGGAACGGGGGAGGGCACTGTCATCGTCGGGGCTCTACGCGCTTTGGGACTAGGGAAAAGGTAACGTGCAAATGTGAGGAGGGAATGGGGAGCAATCACCCCCTCCCCAGAGGAGACAAAGGGAGCGAGTGAGAGGTGGTCCAGTCCAGAAGAGGAAGTAGTGGGGGTGCTCCATCAACCCCAGGGGACAAAGAGTGATAGGGAGGGGCGGGGTCGGGCGCGAGGGACTCGCGCTGAGCACAGACCCGCGGCCTCCGGGCTGGAGAGGTCACCCGGGCAGGAGGATGTGAGCTACGTGGGGGACCGAAAGGGGCGGCGAGGCTCCACCCGGGGGACAAAGAGAGAGGGGGGCGGCCTGAGCCGCTGTGTCGGATCGAGTCCCCAAGCAGCAGGGCCGAAGCGGAGGGCGGGACTCAGCGGGAGAACGGGGCCCAGGGGTCTGAGGCGAAGGTTCACGCGGCCTAAGCAAGGGCCTGCGGCGCTCTGGGGCGCTCCCGCACCTGGTATATGGCCGCCCAGCTCCCGGCCTTGTCGATCTGCTCGAACTCCTTTTCCATCTCCATGACGGGCCAGGGCGGCTGTTGCCTCCTCCTCGGCCCACCGCGCCGTCTACCGCTCTAGGCCGCGTCGCGCTCTTAGCCCCGAGGCCCGCTGCAAGCCTCGACTCCCGCCGCTACCGCCGCCCTAGCCGCCGCTGCCTCTTCATGTCAACCCGGCAGCCGGAAGTACGCACCGCGCCTTCCACCGGCTCCGCCCCCCGTGCGGAAAAACCAATCAGCGATCGGGGATGTCGGCAAGCACTTCCGCGGGGCGGAGCCGGGGGAGGTGCTTGGGGAAGTAGCCTCAGCCCCGCGAGGGGGCGGGTAGCGCGCGCTCCCTCCTCCCCGCCCCGGCTTGGGTTAGGGCTTGGGCGTGGCGAGCACCCGTTGCCTAGGCGACCTAGGGGCGCCCCGCCCACAGCGCGTGGGCTTACCGGGCCCAGCGGATCCGGAGTTCAATCCCGGACAGGGCCTGTTGAGTCACAGTGACCTTGAAATACGCATCTTTCTTGCAGCGACAAGGGCCTGGCCTCAGTACTCCATGCTGAAGAATGGGCCTTGGGCAACATGTTCCGCTTCCTGCCTCCTGGCTCTGGCCAGAGCTGAGCACCTTTCTCAGGAACCCTAGGAGACCTTCATGATTTACCAGGCTGCTGTGGGGAAGGCCCACAGCTCTCTAAAGGTAGTGACTCTGCCTGAAACTCAAGATCTCCACGTGGGCGCTGAAGGAACCAATGGAGGGGGGCCCAGAATAATTTCCAGTATTTCTCAAAGTATTAAGGAAATCCTGCTCGGACTGAACTTGGTGGAGTCACCCTAAAACAGTTCCATGGTGCATTACAATCACCTGGGAAGTGTGTTGTTGAATAATGCACGTTCCTAGGCCCACCTCCAGAGGACTCAGATAACTTTGGTCTAAAGGTGAGGCCTGGGGATTGGTTTTTTCACCAGCAGCCCTAACTAATTTAATACCTGGGGACCTTGAGGCACACACGGGAAGAGCTGGTTGGGTTGCTGTCCTGTAGGCACAAGTTCAAACCGTCCACCTTTGGGCCTGGTCTATCATATAGTGAGTGTGGACTCCATGGGGTCAGAGAACCTAGAGGACTGAATCGTCTGTTTCTTGTGGCCATCACAGAGCCGCTCAGAGCAGCTGCCTGGTGTTATGGATTGAGTTCAAAGCCTGTGCTTTGAATGCTTGTGGCAGGCACTGTGCCTGGCACTCCAAGTTTACTTTCTCACAACAACCTCTAATACAGGCAATATTATTCCCATTTTATAGACGACAAAACTGAAACACAGACAGGCAAACATCACCTTTCCAGAGTAGCGCTGCAAGTTGATATAGGGACGTGGGTTCTGACCTGAGCTCCCACAACATGTCTGCTCTCAAGCCAGACTGCCTGGGTCTGGATTCCAGCTCTACGAAAAATGAAGGAACTCCAAAAGTTGAAGGAAAAAGAATTGAAGTTCAAATTAATTTTGATGCAAAAAGAAATGGAGGGCCAGCCTGTGGCCTGGTAGTTACGTGAGCCAGATCCTATATGGCAGACATGCAGCTTGAATCTCAGCCCCAGTGGCTTGGGGAAAAACAAAACAAAATAAAACAAAATGCTGGTGCATGTTCATTTGTGCCCAGAATCCCCACAGGATGGAGAAATGGAGGAGGGATTGTAATATGGCCACGTCCTATAGGGGGGATGCTTTCTCTCTCTCTCTCTCACTCCGTCTCTTTCTCTCTCTGGCAAATGCATGTACAAAAAAGAAAAGAGAGAAAGAAGAAATTGACAGCTATGCATAGTATTTTCAAACTATTTTCCATGAGCTTTTCAAAGACTCCTCATATAAGCAGTGCAACTGTGGGCCCCTTGATCTCAATGCCTCTGTTCTCTCATTTGTCAAATGGAAATATTGGGTTATCAGGAAAGTCGTGATGCATTTTTGCATAGAAAAATGTAAAAAAGATACGTCATGACTTTCCTGATGACCTAATAATAAAAGTGCCCACTTTATAAGGGTGGTGAGAAGAATGAATGAGAACATACAATTTTCTTAGTTTATATATAGCAAATGGCTCAATAAATATTAGCTCTCATTAGTATATACCTTCAAATTATAGCAGATGGGGAGGTAATGAATTGTAATTCAATAAATGCAATTGGTTTGATAGACAATGTCTTTAGAATCAGAGTAGTTCATGGGAGAAATTAACAAGTTTCTCATTCTAGTGAAAAGTGGGGAGTCTTATACTCAGAAGGGACGTTGCCTGATTCACATCTGAGCTCAGGTACGTAGCTCTCCCAGCTCCCGTGCAGCCTCTGCGCCTGTATTATTTGAATGTCAGTTTTTCAGAAACCCAGTGAGGATTCCTCTGGGGAAGAGAGAACAGGGACAGCTCATTCCTGTCTCTGTACGCCAGGCTAAAGTAAGTACATAAATCAAATGCCCACTCTGAACTCAAGTGACCCTCGTGTCTGCAGGGGCCATCCAGTGACCACACTTTGCACAGGAACTTGGTGGGGGAGAGGGAAGTTGGACAAGCACAAGTAAGGTCTAAGTCTGGGCTGCTTAGTGGCTGTACTAGTTCCCTAGGACTGCTGTAACCAATTACCACAAATTTGGTGGCTTAAGATAACAAGTATGCATTCTCTCACAGTTTGTTAGCCCAAAAGTCTGAAATCAAAGTGTTGACAGGGGGCCAGCCAGTGGCTGGATCCCACATGGCCAACTGGGCAGTTCAAGTCCTAGATCCAGCAGCTTGGAAAACATGCCAGGTGCATGTGCATGCATGCCCAAAACCCCAGAAGGAGAATGGAAGAGAACGGATTACGGTGTGGCTGTCCCCCCTGGGGGGTGACTTCTCTCTCACTCTCTCTCTCCCCACCTCTCTCCCCCGTGAGTGTGTGTGCCCACTAGTATACAAACAAAAATGTGTCAACAGGGCTGCACTCCCTCAGAGAGCTGTAGGGGATAAACCTCCCACATCTTTCAGCCCATGGTGGCTTCCACCATTCCTTGGTTTGTGGCAGCCTCACTCCAACCTCTGTCTCCATCTTGCGTGGCTCTTCTCTGCATCCCCTCTGCTTCCTTCTCTCCTGTCACCCTCTGCCTCATCCTATGACACCTGCCAGTGGATTTAGGGCCACCGTAAGCCAGGATTTGGCAGTTCCAAGTGATTGACATGATCTCGTCTCAAGTCCCTTTAATTACATACGCAATAATGAAAAAAGTGACCCTTTTTCCTGATAGGGTCACTTTCAGAGCACTGGGTGCTGGACACCCAGACGCTTATACATATCTTTTTTTGGGGGCCCCCACTCAATCCACTACAGAAACAGAAGGTGAAACCTTGTCACCAATATGAATGAATCCTCCGATTTTAGGCTTCAGCTAATTCATCCTTACATCCACCCTTCACGTAGCAGCAGCTAGAGAGAGCTTTTGATGTTTGGATTGGAAAACCCTCCTATGTGAAACTCTTCCATAGTTTCCCATCCTACTTAGAATAAAAGCTTATTTATTTATTTATTTAAGTTTGCTATAGGGCATGTGCATTCACCAGAGAGAGAGAGAGAGAGAGAAAGAGGGAAAGTAAGAAATCACTCCCCCAGAGGGATGACCATGCCTCAATCCCTTCTTCATTCTCCTCTTGAAATTTTGGGCATGCGTGCACATGTGCCCAGCATGTTTTTCGAGCTCCGGGGTCCAGAACTCAAACCGCATAGTTGTCCAGATGGGATCCAGCCACTTTAACCAGCACACCACTGGCTGGCTCAACACTCGCATACTTTCTATCCCTGGCCCACAAGACCTGTGTGACTGGCCCCTGCCTATCTCCCCAACCTGTCTTTCGTCTCTCTTCCTAGATTACTTTATTCTAGTCTCATCCCGTGACATACTGAGCTAGACCCTACCTCGGGGCCTTTGCACCAACTGTTCCTTCTACCCAATTGCTTCTTTTATAGTTTATTATTTATTTCTTCCATGAGTTGGAGAGAGATATAGAGATGGTACCCCAACAGGGTCTTAATGCCACAACACACCCCTAACCTCAGTCAGCCCTGGATTATGGGGACACTTGTGCCCAGCATACTCAGGGAGGTCTCTGGACGCAAACCTGGGTGGCCTCGAAGAGCATCCCGCTTTACCACCACGCCACTGTCCAGCCCCCTGCTTCACTCTCCTTGCAGATCTTCTCGCCTTTAGGTGTCAGGTCAAATGTCACCTCCCAGCTAGTCTTCCCTAAGCCCCTCTCTAGAATGGCCTCCAGTCACGCCACAGCCCTGCACTGACACATGGGTCTTCATTTATTCCCGTGAGAGCACACATCTGTCTTGCTATGTGCCAACTGGCTTCCCCTCCTGGCCCCCACTGTAATGTTCAGTGGACAGGAATCTCAGCTTCTTGTCCGCGTCCCAAGCACCTGCTGTTGGGGCGGGAAGGAGGGACTCGAGGTGCTCTCTGTGAAGTCTCAAGTCTTCTGTGACTCCCTAAGACCTGATCTGCAAAGCTGGCTGGTTCCCTTCTGAGGCCTGGCCTAGAACCAGCCACACCCTGGGATGCCCCACCATGTGGTGGTGGTGACTGGGAATCTTTCAGTGATGACTGGTTAGAGAATAAACAAGTGACCATGTGTCACAATGGCTGAAACCGCTCCCTGGCAGGCATGCCTGAGGAATGGCCCCACACACAGCTTCTCCGGCCTTTCCTTCCAGATTTCTCTAAGGGAGGAAAGCAGCACCGGAAACCGATGACCCGTAAACTTGTGAAAACCTTCCGAGTTGTCGGTGGGGAAGGACGGCTGTTTACCAGGTGGCTGGGGGGTCACGGATTCCTCGTGTGGCCATGTCAGCGTGTTTCCTGGTAAAATCGGTCCTGGCCTTTTTCCTGGGGGATAGCTTATGATCCAGACCAACCCTGACTGGGTCTCTAAGGAAATATCGCTTCCTCAGAGAGGCCCCTTTGGACCCTTCACTCCGAACCTTTTCCTCTTGAGCACCTACCAGGCATCTGAGGTCTTATTTTCTCCCAAGTGGCACTGCCAAGTGTTATTTATATATTTATTTTATGTGTTTATCATCTGTTTCTGCCACTAACTATAAAGAAAAGAGATCAAGTCAGTTTAGTTCAATGCTGTCTTCATCGAACTGCAGGTCATTCCCAGAAGAACCCACCAGTCCTTGGAAGATTCCAGAAACTGAGACAACAGGGATTCTTTCCACCCTGTAGACTCAGAGCTTGAGGGGTCTCTAGGCCATTCACCAATCAGGACACATAGTCAGGAAGGGAAGTGGCCCTTCCCCAGACCCACATTGTTCTGCACTGTCACTGCTCTGCTGAGCAGGACAGCCCAAGACCTCCCTGAGAGGCGAAGCCAGGGCCCAGGGCATTGGCACCTGGAACACAGAGCTCCAGCCTCAGCCTGTACTGCCTGACGGTCGCCTCCAATTTATGTTCCCCCACAGCCTGGTGTTACCCCTGGTTTACAGCTGTGGAAATGGCCGCTCAGAGAGGGTGTGGAGTGGAGTCAGTGAGCTCCCACATGGAGAGCTGGCCTGGAGGACAGCACAGTAAGGCCCTGGGTTGCTGAAGCCCCAGATCCCAGCCTGTCCTGTAGCTCTCAGGCTCCGGGAAAGTTGCTTAACCTCCTAGTGCCAGCCTGGAGGCTTTCCAATGAGAAAAACCCAACTGAAAGTGGCTTTTGCAAAATGGGGAATTGACTGGCTCATGAGACCGGGAAGTCCAAAGGTGGCTTGCTTCAGGCACAGTCAGATCCAGGGGCTCCAATGTCATCATGACTCCAGCTCCCTCCAGTTCTGATCTGACCCCCTCCATAGGCTAGCTTCACTCCCAAGCAGACTTTCCTCCCAAGATGACCAGGATGGACCCAGCAGCTCAGCAGCCCGGGTGCAAATAACTTCTTGGGCCTGGTGATCCTGGCCCTGGACATCGGTCCAGTTGAGACTCACATGCCACCTCTAAGCCAATATTTGTCCAGGAGGAAATTTGGCAAATGAAGAAGCTAAGGCTCAAAGAAGTCAATTAATTAACCAAGGGCACACAACTAGTAAGTAGTGAGGTGGCGTTTAGATACAGTCTCGAGTCCAGCATCCGTGTTCTCTGCTGTAGCGCTATGAACTCCTGTGAGCTCAAAAGACAACAATGAGGATAATAATAATAATTAGGGGCTGGCAAGTGGCAAAGTGATTCAAGCACTGGACTCCCACATGGCCAACCGTGGTTTGAGTACAGACCTGGCAGCTTGCCTTCTCACTTTTCCTCTCTCTCCTGTCTCTCTCCTCCCCTATAGTAAACCTAAAATAATAATAATAAAGAATATTTAGTACTTGCAACAACACGGCAAAACCTGTACTGTTATCATCGCCATTGGAATGGAGGCACAGAGAGGCTAAACAACTTGCCCTTGATCACACAACTGGGAAATTGTGGAGCCGAGATTTGATCCCAGTTAGTTCCCCATGCTGCTTCCCGTTCTGAAACGTGATTACTACATAGAGCCCTGTACCATTTCAAACTCACAGGAAGTGAGCAGCCCACAGTCTCATCCCTGAGCTCTTCCCCAGCCTTACAAAGATTCTCCCACCTCTCCACCTCCAGAAAACACTTTAGACTTTACTCCAAGCCATTAAGATGAAAACAGAAATAAATACATAAATATAATCCCAAACTGCTTGTCTGGTCAGAGTAACTTCCTTGCTGGGGGGAGGAGGCATTTAGGGGAAACTCGGGGAGTCACGTGTGTTCTGAGAAAGGAAGGTCAGAGGCCTGGGGGAGGGTTCGAGGAGGGAAGTTGGGCCCAAGGATGGAAACAGACCTGGCCCCACGCTTTCGGCAAGTGAAGAATGAGGGCAGGACTCCAGAGGCCTTCTTGGCTCCCTCACCTTAGTCTATCAGGGCTGAGTGGTTCTGGGCGTGGGTTCTGGAGTCTGCTTGCCTTGGGCCTGTGTGTCCTTGGGCAAGCTCCTTACCATCTCTGATCCTCAGAGCTCTACCTTCTTAAAAACAGTTCATTTATTTATTGAGAGACAGAAACAGAGCACCCCCCACCCCAAAGCCCTGGCCCCTGACAAGGTCTTGCCTTGTCGCCATCCCTCCAGCAGCTCAGTCGCCCAGATCACAGGTATACCTGGCGAGGGCAGGTTGCCCTGGGCTCCAAACCCCAGGCCTTCCCACATGGCTCTGGCCTGGTGCGGTGGTGCCCTGCCACCTGCACCTCTTTAGCTGGGGCTGGCTTCCCGACAGGGCTCTGATGGTTAAATGAGATGGGAAATAAAATGCTCAGCCCAAGCTCTAGCTCAAGGCCAAGACTCGGCAAACTTGGCTCTTACGACGACTGTGTAGGTTGTTGCATGGGAAAACCAGGCTACTGTTTGTCTCCAGGTTTATCATCATAGATGTTGCAACCGATTCCACGTATCTGCTTTTCGTCCTGCTGCTGGCTCCGTGGGTGTGTGCATGACCCGTGCCATCGCACAGAGCCCTGTGCGCAGACGGACCCGCACTGGCTCGCTCTGCTATCATTGTCTTGAAATTATTAGTAACTTTTTTTTTTAAGTATTTTCTTTCTTTTTAATTTTTAGAGGTTTTTACCTTAGGGCACTCACGGAAAAAGACAGAGACAGAAACAGTGAGAGGGAAAGTGAGAAATCACCCTCCTGGGAGGGGATGGCCGCAGTTCAATCCCTTCCCCTGCATTCTCCTCCTGGGATCTTGGGCACACACGCACTTGGCGTGATTTTCAAGCCCTCAGGTCCGGGACTCAAACTGCGGTCGGCCATGTGGGAGTCCAGTGATGCAACTGCTGTGCCATCTGCTTGCCCAAGTATTTTCTTTTCTTTCATGTTTCATTTTCTTTTTTAATTATCAAAGGGCATGTGTGTTCATAAGAGAGAAAGAGAGAGCACTCCCCAGTGGGGCCTGGCAGGGCCATATTTCTTCTACTGTCCATCCCGTCAGGGTCCTGGGCACAAGCACACGTGCTGGTATGTTTCTCAAGCCGTCGGGACCAGGGTTTGAACTTCAGTTAGTCTTCTGGGATCCAGCTCCTAGTGTACAGTGCTTAACCACTGAGCTACAGGGCCCTTTCGATAACATTTGAACAAGGAATCCTGTGTGTTCCTTTTGCACTGGGCTTCTAAAGTTACGTATCCAATCTTAGAAGTGAGGTTTTCGAGGTTTTGAAGGGGGTTTGAAGCAGTTTTGTCTTCAAAGATGGAAATGACCTTTCTTCCCTTTTGCTCTGGAAGAGGCCAGTGCTCCTGGAGCAAATTCTGACGCAGACATTCCCCAGATGCCCAGGCCCCAGGAGGCCTTGGTGAGGTGCTCTCCTATGCTTAGTGATGTCAGCCCCACAGCGAGGTGTGGTGGGCGTCGACCAGGCCAGCCTCTGTGTTCAGCTAGGCTTGGTCTCCAGCATCTCTCTCAATCTTCCCAGTCATCCTGTAAGAAGGAGTGTCATCACCTCATTTCGCAAATGAGGAAACTGAGGCAGGAGTGGCTCTGTGCCTTGCCCACTGTCGCGCAGTTGTATCAAGTTGGGCGTATCTGTAGCGGATCTGTAGCTCTGTAGAGCAAAGGACTTAATTTCAAGCTTAGATTTAATTGGAAGTGTTCCTGAGATCCTGGAGAGAGATGCTTTTTTGATCAGGTATTTGTTTCAGTAGTTTCTCTATTTGAAGTTGGAAATGGTTTTCCATACAGGGATGGAGCTTTCTGCCCAAGGACATGGAATTCCCACTGCACTGATCCTGGGGTGGCGAGGAAGGCAGACTCACTGTGGGGAAAAGGAGGGCCTTTGCTTTATGTGAGGCCAAGAGGAGAAAGATTAAAGCCAGGGAGGCTGGCTCCTACGCATGTAGCAGGCTGACAGGACGGCAAGTATGAAGCAGGTCCTTAGCTGCAGCAGCTAGTATGTACAATTTCATTTTGCGTTTTCCTTCACATGCATTGTAATTCCCATCTGTTATCCCCAAGGAGTCAGTAAAATTTTGCTCACGGGACCAGCAGATGGTATAATGGTTACATCACTGGACTCCCACGTGACTGACCACGGTTCAAGTCCTGGACCCGGAAGCTTGACACTCTTGCTGGGCACGTGTGTGTGCATGACTGAAATCCCAAGAGGAGACTGGAGGATGAGGGATTAGAGCATGGCCATCCCCCCGGGGGGTGATTTCTTGCTTTCTGTCTCTCTGTCTCTCTCTCTGACTCTCCAGGGAATGCATACACCCTATAGCAAAAATTTATCTTAAAAAAATTAAAATTTTGTCCACATGGACTCATGGTTCAAGTCCTGGACCCAGAGACTTCAAACTCATGGGCATGCATACCTAACATGCCAAGAGGAGAGTGTAGAAGGGATTGCTGTATGGCCTTCCCCTGAGGGATGATTTCTCGCTTTCTGTCTTTCTGTCTCTCTCTGGCAAGAACATGTGCCCTATAGCAAAAGTCTTTAAAAAAAAAAAAAAAAAGGTAAAAGTAAAAATGCAAACCTTATTTCTCGGCCTATGCTCCATCAAGTTCAAGACACTTTGTAAGTAGTGATGCCATTTAGTCTATCCTTAGAGAACTGGTGATCCAGGGAATTTAATTGTGTCAAGGCAATCTTTTACAGTATTAACCAAAGGAAAATGGGTACCTTTTCAAGAGTTTTTTAAGACTAGGAAACAAAAAGAACTCAAAAGGAGCCAAATCAGGTCTGTAAGGTGGATGCCAAAACAGGTCTGTAAGGTGGATGATTTCCCATTGACACCCTCATTAAATCACCCTTGTGGGATGAGGAATGAGCAGGAACATCACTGTGGTGGAGAAGGACTCTGGGAAAGATTTCCTGAGCATATTTCCAGTAAAGTTTCCGTTAACTTTCTCAAACACTCTCATAAAAAGCAGATATTATGGTTCATTAGTCTTCCAGAAAGTTACCAAGTAAAGTATCTTAAGCATCCCTAAACACTGTGGCTATGATCTTGGCTCTAGACTGGCCTGATTTGCTTTGACTGGTTGACTTCCTCCTCTTGGTGGCCGATGCTTTGATTATGCTCTGTCTTCAGGGTCATACTGGTAAAGCCGTGTGTCATCTCCTGTTACGATTCTTCAAAGGAACTCTACGAGAGCTTGATCCCACTTGTTGATAACTTCATTGAAAGCTCTGCTCTTTGCAGCTGACCTGGGTGTAATGGTTTTGGTATCCATCAGGTAGGCAGTTTGCTCAACCTTAATTTTTCCATCGGAATTGTATCCGCTACACCAGTTAAGAGGTCCGTGATGTGGGCTATCAATTGTTTCTGCTATCAATTGTTCGTCATCTTCAGTTAGGGGAACAAGGTTAGTTTTCTCTTCGAACTGATATGGCTGCTCTGCCACTGTGACCTCATCTTCAACATTATCCCATCTCTTACTAAAATTAGTTATGCATTTGTAAACTGTTGATTACTTTGGGACATTGTCCTCATAAACTTCTCAAAGCATCAATGACTTCAGCTTTCTTCCACCCATGCTTCCCCCTAAATTTGATGTTTGTTCCTACTTTAATTTTAGCAGAGTCTGTGTTGCTCTGATAGGCACTCTTTTCAAACTGATGTCTTACCCTTCTGGGTGCCCTATAGTGGGTCCCGTTCAGACATGTCATCATGAATTAGTATGCGTTTATTTTGGTGCAAAAAATGTTTGAAATCTATGTATCATTTTTTCATAATACACATTTTCCACTGACTTTTTTGAAGACTTCCTCATACATGACAGAGACAGAAAAAAAAGGCTGATATTCATCTGATAGGATAGCTACAGTCATCCTGGTTGCTTACAGCAGTGCTCTGTTTGTTTAGACATAAACTTCTGCTTTGTACAAGTCACTTGTTAGTGGGCATCTCAGCTACAGTAACTGGGCCTATATTCTAGTCCATCCAGCGATGTTTTGGAGGGCTGTGAGGGAAGAGGGCGGAGTACCACTTCCAAGTCGAGATGGTGTTAGAGACAGGAGCAGCCCCCGGGTACAGACCGTTTAGATGGCAGATGAGAGCTGTCAGAGCCCTGGAGAAATGGCTCACTGTGGTTGCCAAGCAACCACAGGGATGGTCCAGGGGCCATGTGAGCATCCCCCAGAGATTCTGAGTAATATCCTGCAGAAAGAACCTGATAAAAGCCTGGTCTTTTTAGACTCATGGGGTCCCATTGTTCGTTAAATATTAAAGGGGAAGCTGGAAATTTTGGGGACAGCAAGAGTTTGCCCAGCAAATGTTAATTCCCTTCTGAGACAGACATTGTCGAATGCCTACTTACTCCTCATTCCCTTCCCCTTCTCCTGCCCTTCATCACAGAGGCTAAAAGGGGGAGATGCTTCTTTTCCAAGCCTCCTCTGCAGTTAGAGCAGGAATGAGTGTTTCAGTCCTGGCTCATGGGACGTGAGGCAAGATCTGCCCAGGATTTGTGGGAAAGGTTTCCTCCTCTTATAAAATAGACATATGGGAGGCATTTATTTATTTTAAATTTATTTCTTTTTTTTAGAGAGAGAGGGAGCACTACAGGGCATGTGTGCTCACCAGAGAGACAGAAAGCAAGAAATCATCCCCAGAGGGATGGCCATGCCACAGTCCCTTCTCTTCCATTCTCCTCCTGGGTTTCGGGGCACACATGCATATGTGCTCAGTATGAGTTTGAAGCCTCCAGGTCCGGGACTTGAACCACAGTCAGCCTTGTGGGAGTCCAATGATGTAATCACTATGTCATCTGCTGGCCCCATGGGAGGCATTTCTTTACCTCACTAAGATGAAAGATCAAAGAGATAGAAAGTACCTAGTTCCTTGATGATATTGTTGAGTTATTGCACTGTCCCCTGGACACTGTCTAGCTCTGGGCTTATTTGAGGAGACACATCTTGGGACCAGCCGATGTCATAATGGTTATGTCACTGGACTCTCATGTAGTCGACCATGGTTTGAGTCCCAGACCAGGCCACTTAAAACTCATACTGGGCGCGCCTGTGTGCGTGCCCAAGATCCCAAGAGGAGAGTGGAGGAGAAGGGATTGTGGTGTGGCCATGTCCCCTAAAGGTGGTTTCTCGCTTTCTTTCTCTATATCTTTCTCTGCCTCTTTGGTGAGTACACTCTACTGCAAAAAACTTCTCTAAAAAAGAGAGAGAGAGAGAGCCTAAGTGTTTTTTATTGTTTATACCACTTTGGGGTGGCTTTTTTGTTACTTATAGCCAAGAGTTACTTGTTGACTGATACATGGTCTTTGTCTTCTGTCTCTACTTTCCTCCAGCCCCCTGGGTCTCAAATTTAGCCACATTCCTTAACTAGTTGCTTTGGAAGTCAAGAACTTTTGGAAACCACCTGTGACAACTTGTCACCACTGTCCTTCTAAAGAATCTCCTTTGTCATGCCTTACTTCTTCATTTCAGGAATGAAAACTTTATCTGGTGGAGTGAAAACAGAACTCCAGCCTTCATACCAAGCTCGGTCTGGGCATGGATGGATCCACCTGTGTCAGTCTGATCAGCTGACTCTCTGCCCTCACTGCTATGGACCATAATAGCATTGATCTTGTTACACCCCTAGAGCCTGGCTTGGACCCTGGGGGAGAGACGGTGCTCCCTGAGCCCTTGTGAATAAATGTGTGAGAGTGAATCATCTAACCCCCATTTCATCACCTCCCTAAGCAGAGCCAGCTTCCCTCCCTACTGCCTTCCCATATTACTGTAGGGCAAGACGGTTCTTGCAGAGTCTGAGCCGGGAAGAAGAGGTTAACCCAATTCTCAGTTCCCAAGCAGCTTCTAATCCCTCTCTTAAATTACTCTAAATCCATCCACTGTCAGCCTCGGCTCTGGGTTAGCTCTGGGCCAACACTGTGTCTTCTCAAACAAAGGAAGGAAGAAAAAAGCAGGGGAGAGAAAGAAAGAGACTGCATGTGTATTTAAATAATTTCAAGAACTTTGGAAGAACTAATGAGAGAAGCAACTTAAAGTGGACATACTCTCATGCAGAACTGTAGAGGCTAGCATTAGAGGTGGGACATTGTCATTTTTTAAAAAAATGCTTTAATCATGAAAGCAATACACTTTTTTTTCTTTTTTTAAACTATGGGACATGTGTGCTCATTGTATAGAGACAGAGAGAGAGAGAAAGTGAGAATCACCCTCAGGGGGATGGCCATGCCACAATCCCTTCTCTTCCATTCTACTTTCAGGATTTGGGCACTCACATATGCCTGGCATGATTTTTAAGCCGCCAGGCCTGGGACTCGAACTGCAAAGTCAGCCATGGGGGATCCAGCACCTTAACCACCGTGCCTCAGGCTGGCTGGAACATACATGTAATAAAGAAAATTTGAGGGCTGGTGTAACACTAAAACACAACACTCTGCAAGGCTGGCCCACATGGGGAGGTTTTGGGTTCCCATCAAGAGACCTCCCTGAGTACACTGGCATGTACACTCCGTGACCCACGGCTGACTGAAGCTGAGGGTGGATCAGGGCTTGAACGTTTGTTGGGGATGCTTCTGTGTGTGTGTCTCTCTCTCCCCTTTGGCATAAAAAAAAATAAGAAACATTGACTTTCCATCTAGGGACCCCCATTACTTTGAGCCCCGCACCTTACATGTGACATGAAATGATGCTGGTGGGCTCTGAGTCCAACCGTCTAGTTCAGAGGTCCCCCAGCAGTTGCAACCAGCCACCTCCTGCAGAGGGGTCTGTGGACGTTTCAGCAGGATGGCAGCCCAGCCCCACTCTGACCACCTGGGGATAAATGGAAAGAAGAAAGGAAACAAGCTTCGTCCTTTCCACTCCCTGCACCCATTTCTAAACCACTGGAGCTGTGACTCTACCTTGAACTGGGTGACGTGAGTGGACGGGTATAGAAGAAATTGGAATGAAATCTAAGATTGAAGTTTTTCTCTAGAAAAATGTTATTAAACTATAAGACACATACATAAATGTATAAACATCACAAAGGCACAGTTTAAGGAATTTCCAAGACTGAGCATGCTCACGTGACCAGCACCCAGATCATGATACAGAGGGACCAGATGGTGGTGCAGCAGTTAAACCTGCTAGGCAGTCCCACAAGGGAAGGTCCCCAGTTCGAGTCTGAAGACCTCCCTGAGTACAACAGGCATGTGTGTGCCCACGATCCAGGGAAGGCTAAAGTCGGGGTGCATCATGGGGTCAAGACCCTGTTGGGGGTGCATGCTCTCTCCTTCTCTCTCTTGCTTACTCATGTAAGAAACAAATCAGTAAACATTAAAAATACAGAGCCAGTCCCCCCAAAGGCCACCTTCTAGTCACTACCCTTCATCAGGGGTGACCACTGTCCTGTCTAACACCCTGGACTGGCTTCGCCTGTTTTTAGCTTCATCTCCGTGGACTCTTGCAGGGTGTGTCCCATTGCACCAGCCTCCCTGTGCCCAACGTTGCGATCACAGATTCACGTGCTGTGGGGTGCAGTTGTGGTTCTTTTATTGAGACTGCCATTTTAATTTGAGGGAGCTTGAGGGTTTGAAAATTTTATTTTTATTATTTTAATTTTAGTATTATTATTCAATTGGCTATAGGGCACATGTGTTTACCAGAGAGAGAGAGAAGGAAAGTGAGAAAGCAAGCTACCAGGTCCTGGACTTGAACCAGGTTGAGCCATGTAGGAGTCCAGCAACTTAACCACCATGCCACCTGTTGACCGAAGGGAGTTTGAGTTTCAGAAACTGAAATGGGACATCTTTGGTAACCAAAAGGGCCTGGCGCATTGTGGAATGGAAGAGGTCATAGGTTTAGGAAGCCCAACTTCTAATAGCGGCTTGACTCCGGGCAAATTCCTGACCTCCTCTGTTATGTTATGTGGAGAAAATACTGGTTCCTTCCTCGCCAGGTCGCCGTGAAGATTCGGTTGGTTAATCTAGGCAAAGGGCAGGACAGTGCCCGCACACAGGAACTACCACGTGACAGCCCACTGTGACCTCGACTCCTGCCTCTATTACAACTCCTACTACCGCTCTCTGTTTTTATTATTACCCAGAGGGAAAAGGAGGTTCAACAGAGAATATTTTATAGCAATTAGTATAAAAATCAAATGATTCCATAGTTCCACCTCAACAAGTTGAGACGTAGCACTAAACCGGTTTGACGTGTGTCATCTCAGCTCA
The DNA here is from genome assembly GCA_026018925.1 of Tupaia tana. Lineage (NCBI taxonomy): Eukaryota > Metazoa > Chordata > Mammalia > Scandentia > Tupaiidae > Tupaia > Tupaia tana. Next base: position 14,762,315 of record JAKSZU010000015.1, read on the forward strand.
AGTTCACGTCCATGCCACGGAGTGAGTGCTTATTGGACAGACGAGGCAGCTGAGGCTGTGAGGGAGGAGCACCTCCCTTGGGGTCAGAGACGGTGGTGGTGGAGCCCTGATCTCTGTGACCATAAGTCATGTTCTCTTTGCCCTTTAACCTGATTCTCAGGTCCTTGGGATGTTTTGGGATGACCTTAACATGACCTCCTCCCTTTGTAGTGTAGCTTTAGAACTTACCAAAACATTTTTTTTATCGATTGATTTGTCCATCAGCCCCGTTCACAGGAGGCTTAGTCTTTTCCTGGAGCACTTTGTGAACTACCAGGTGGGTGGGTCAGTCATACTCAGCAGGCAGGTTCTAAGGTAGTCTCGTGGTGGTGGGTATGATGGCTAGGAGTATCAGGTTGCTTTTGCTGAAATCAGCAGCTGGGGTAACAAAGTTTTCTCATTGCATATTCAGATATTGTAAGGAATTTGTAAGGACGTAAGGCACTTTGAGGGAATGGAGAGAGACGTAAGGCACTTTGAGGGAATGGAGAGAGAAAGCTGCAGGACCGAATTTGGAAAGAACTGGGGACAAAGTTGCTGCAGGACCCTGGCTACAATGACTGGCCAGTGTTGACTTCGACGCTGAAGATGGGGCTCTTGGGATACTTCGGTAGCAAGTAACAGAAAACTCGCCTCGAACTGGTCTAAGCAGTATGGGAATGTATTGGTAGGAGGGGCAACTCCAGGTTGGTTGATTCAGAGGTTCAAGAATGTAATTGAGAATCAGCTGGTGGTCTGGTGGTTATAGTGGCTGGTTATAGTGGTGGGATCCCACATGGCTAACTGCATGGTTCAAGTTCTGGATTTGGCAGCTTAAAAAACATACCAGGCACATGTGTCTGCATTCCTAAAATCCCAAGAGGAGAATGAGGAAAAGGGATTGTGGCGTGGCCTTCCCCCCAGCAATCTATCACTGCCTCCTTTCTCTCTCTGTCTCTTCCAGTGAGTACATGCACCCTATAGCAAAATTTTCAAAATAAAAAAGAAGGATGTAACTGAGAATCCACATTCTCTCCCTTTCTTCCCTTTACCATCCACGTGAGCTTCATCCCAAGGCTGCTTCCCTTTGCTGCAAAATGGGGCCAGTAGCAATCAGATCATCTGGGTTTTTTTTTGTTTTTTAACTTTTTTTTTGGGGGGGGGAGAGGTTTTTTCACTATAAGGCGCATGCGCTCACCAGACAGACAGAAAGAGACAGAGAGATAGAAAGCGAGAAATCACCCCCCAGGGGTGATGGCCACGCCGCAGTCCCTTCTCCTCCATTCTCCTCTCGGGATCTTGGGCACGCACGCACACGCGCCCGGCGTGAGTTTAAGCCACTGGGTTCGGGACTCGAACCGCAGTCGATTACGTGGGAGTCCAGCAACATAGCCATTACGCTAACTGCTGGTCCCCAGATCATCTGTTTTAAAAAAAATTATTTTATTAAATTTTATTTATTTTACTTATTTATGTTAATTTGACCAGAGAGGGACAGAGTGAGAGAGAGAGAGTGAGAAAGCAAGTCACCAGGTCCAGGATTCGAACTGCAGTTGGCCATGTGGGAGTCCAGTGCCCTTAGCCACCATCCCACCTCCTGGCCCCTGCAGTCAGATCGTCTGTTAAAAGAGGGAGGGACATCCTATGGCTATCTCTTAAGAGTCAGGAAGCATTCTATCAGAGTCCCCAGGAAATCTTTCCTGGTGCCTCATTGGCCCTAACTGGTGCCAGTTCACCCCTGAATTACCCAATCATCAACAAGAGAGTGATTTTTGGCTCCCAGAGGACATTTGACAATGTGTGAAGACATTTTCAGTTATCGCAACCAGGGGATGTGTTAGTGGCCGCTCATGGGTAGAAACCAGGGATGGAGCTAACTCTCCTGCAGTGCAGAAGGCAGTTCCTCCCTGCCCCTCGCTCACTTCGACGAATCATCTGTTCCCAAATGTCAATAGGGCTGAACTTGAGAAACCTTGGCTTAGACAAACCAAGCTCGTCCCTGCTTCTGGGGTGGAGTAGCTGTTGGAAGTCACATTTTCCACAGCAAAATTTTTTTAAAAAAGTTTACTGATTGTATTTGTTTTAGAGAATACATGCACAGAAGGAGAGGAGCACCTGTGACAGGGCCCCCTATGCTGGGTTCCCTTTCCCCAGCCCTCCAGCTCCTTGGGATCTTGGACACATGTGCAAATGCTTAGATATCTTTAGGCCAACCCAGGAATCCAAATTAGGGTCAACCACATGGCTTCCAGCACTGACATTCAGTTTGCTACCAACTGCACCACTAGGCTGGTCTTCCACTCTGACTTTTTTTATAACTACATTTTTTGACTCTGTTTGAGATTAAGATTTCAGAGAAGGTGTGCTTTGATTGGCCTGGGTCATGTGCCCACTCACAGGCTAATAGAATGCAAGGCACTGTGGTCGACCAGTAGTTCTCCCACAAGAAGCTTAGGATGTAGGCACAGGAGTGGGAAGGGATGTTATACAAGCAAAATGATCAAAAGCCTACCTCAGCTTCTCTAAGAAGCTTCAACTCTTGATGGTGCTAGAGGGGACAAGTTTCATGTCCTGACTGAAAACCCACAAAGCTGTGATGAACTTCCCCAGTGACTCTCCCCTCATAGAAGAAGAGGGAGACATTCTGGAACGGTAGAGGGGAGCATATGAGAAGAATGAGAGTGTATGAGCTTGGCTCCAAAGATGGCTGTCATCAAGCCCTTCCCTCCCTGCACTCCTCCCTGAGAAAGAGGGTCTGCTCCTCTGCCCCTCTGAATATGACAGGCCTTGATGACCTAGTGACTAAGCAGCTGACCATGGCGGAAATAATGCATGGTCACTTCTGAGTTTCTGCCTCTTGTCTCCCTGTGCTGCCATGGGAGATCACTGAGAAGCCATCTTGGCCTTCCAGCCTATGTCAAGAGTTGCCAACAGACATCTGCTTAAGACTACATGAGAGCCCCCAAGTGTGAGAGCCACTCAGCTGAGCCGTAACCCACAGCACTGAAAGTGGTTCTAATCGGTTGTTTCTCAGCCACCAAGCTTTGGGGTGGTTTGTCATGCAGCAGTTTATAGGCAGAACAACATATAAATGTAATGTATACAGGAAATAAAGATAGTTCTATTTTTTTAAGTTTATTTATTTCTTCTGTTAGTGAGGAAGACAGAGAAAGAGAGAGAGCAGTCCCCCATGACCCACCTCAGCTTCAGCCAGCCCCAGATCATGGGTACACGCATGCCCGGGATAGTCAAGGGGTCTCCAGAAATGAACCTGGGACCTTATGTGGTCAGCCTCACAGAGGATCTTGTTTTCCTGTTGCATCACTCTCTGGCCTCATAGTTATTAATATTTGAATTTAAAATATTGTATTATAAAGGTAATAAAAATATAAAAAAATGAAGAAAAGAAACAAACACTACCCCTAGTTAGATAGATTTAACTACAGTCACTATTAGCATTTAATTGTGTATTTTTCCATTACTTTTCTCCTATGTAAGATTTAATACAGCAGTTTGAGGGCTTCTTTTTCTTTACTATTATGCCATCACAATTATTCCATTCTATTTTTTAGAATTATTTATTTAATTTATTATTATTATTATTTTAAATTAGCTATAGGGCATGTGTGCTCACCAGAGAGAAACAGACAGAAAGAGGGAAAGTGAGAAAGCAAGCTGTAGGTCCAGGACTCGAACCATGGTCAGCCATGTGGGAACCCAGCACTGTAACCACCATGCCACCTGCAGGCCCCAGCCATACAGTTTTTATAGCCAGCAAGCTGTACATCTAATACTAGCCACCTGTAGTAGACAGAATAATGCCGCCCCAGGATGTCTATGCCCTAGCCACACACATCTATGAATGCGTTAGTTAATAGGCACAGGGACTTTGCAGGCCTGATTAAATTAAGCATCTCAAAGCGGGAAGATTATCCTGGATTATCCAGAGGCCTCTGTGTAATCGTATAGCTGCTTATAAATAAGAGGCAAGAGGGTCAAAGTCAGAGAAGGTGGCATGAGGAAAGAAGCCACATTTGGGAGACTGGACGATGCAACACGGCTAGCGCTGAAGACAGAGGATGGGCCCTGAATTAAGGAATGCAGCCAGCCTCTAGAAGCCAGAGGGGAAAGAGGCGGTCTCCCCTGGTCTCCAGAAGGAACGGTCTACCAACCTTGAATTTAGCCCCATAAGATGCACTTGTGGACTTCTGATCTTCAGAACTGTATGACAATAAAGCTGTTGCTTAAGCCACTAAATTTGGGGTAGTAATAGACCCCCTACTGAATGCACACTATCTTCTTTGTTTTCAAGGCAGCCCTATGAGGCAGGTACTGTTAGCACTTCTATTTTAGAAAAGAGGAAGCTGGTACTCAAACTGATGAAAGGACTTCCTCAGGACACACAGCTGCTAAATGCAAGCCAGGGCACACGCTGGCCCTGCCGGTTATGGTTGTACTTAAAACACCGCTAGTGTAGGGTTTATTCGGACTCACATAAACATACAAGGAGTCTTCAAGAAGTGTGCACCAAATTTTTACACCAAAATAAGCACTTTAAGTTCATGTCCCACAAACTTTTTGAAATACCATCATACAGACATTAGTCTATGTGTCTGTCATTTGCCATCTTTTTTCTGGTACTAACATTGTGACTCTTGTGGAAGTCCCCACCAGCCATAGGATGAAAATTGTAGTTTTGAAATTGCAAGAGTCATTGACGTGTTGGACAGTATTAATTTTGGCATCAAAGGGTTTCACGTGAAAGATGAACTCCCAGGGCCAGATGGTAGTGCAGCGGGAATACAGGCTGACCCACATGGGAGGGTTCTGGGTTCATGCCCTGACACCTCCCTGAATATGCTAGGCACATGCATGCCCATGATCCGGTGCAAGGAATGACTGTTTTCCAGCACATAAAAAAGAATCGTTGGGCCAACTCCATGGCCTACTAGAAAGGGAGCCGGAGCCCACATAGACAACCTGGTGGCCCCGGTGGCTTGATAACCATGCCAGGTTGGAGCCGGCAGGTGGAGTGGTTGTTAAGGCGCTGGACTCCCACGTGGCCAACCATCATTTGAATCTTGAACCTGGTAGCTTGCATTCTCATCCTCACCGCACCCCCAGTCAAATTAAAAAACGATAAATAAAATTAAATAAGTAATTTTTGAGGAAAAAGAAAGAAACAGAAAACATGCCAGGCATGTATCCAAAATCCTGGCAGGAGGGAGATGTGAATAGTAGCATGACCATGCCTGATTTAGGGGTGTTTTCTCTCTGTCTTTCTCTAGTGAGCACATGTGCCCTCTGACAAATTTTAAAAAGTAATAGGGCCAGCAAGTGGCATGGTGGTTAAGGCGTTGGACTCCCACATGGCCAACCAGTTTGAGCTCTGTAGCTAGCGGCTTGGAAGTCATGCTGGGCACGAGTGTGTGCGTGCTCCAAATCCCAAGAGGACAATGGAGGAGAAGGGTTTGTGGCGTGGCCATCCCTCCTGGAGGGTGATTTCGTACTTTCTTTCTGTCTCTCTCCAGCAAGCACACACAGCCTATGGCAAAATAATAATAACACTAATAATAATAAATTGGAGGGCGGGTAGGATAGTTTCTAACAGGTAAATGCAGAAGCAGGTCGGGGAACGCTGCTGGCCTTAACACCTACGTCTGCAGGCTTAGCTCATGGGTAGCTCTTTTATTGAAGGGGGAAACAGCTGAATAGAAAAGAATTCTGTTTTGTCAAGTTCTTGGCCACCTTCTGATTACAGATACATTTAATCTTGACTCAATTTCAGAAGCTTTGCAGATTTTCTATAAATGTCATTAAAACTAATCTTAAATACAGGAGGCTGACATACCAGTTAAAATTCAGGCAGCTCTTCAAAATTGTATTGGGCCAATCCAAACCTCAGAGTAAATTGGGACTTCATCATTTTTAAATAAAGTGTATTTATGCATCTCTTTCACACGCAAGAGAGGCAGAGAGAGGGGGGACGGCCCCTCAACAGGGTCAGTACAGAGCTCCAGCTGCCATGGTGTCTTGATGACTTAATATTTGTGGTCCTCCTCTCTTTGGGTCACTTTCGCCTTCCCTGTTGGTGTTTCTTTGGGCCTCCGAGTAAATGATTTGTTCTTGAGTCTGTCTCAGCACCTAGTCTGGAGAAATCTAAACTAAGATACAAAGCCTCCACTGAGGGGGATTTCAAACTAAGATAGTGATCAGATCCCGTTGCAAACAGTCTTGCTTTAAATCTTCCTAAAAGAACAGAGTAGGACCAGCTGTCCCTCAATGAAACAACCCTCCTGTTAACCATCAGGGGTGGCTGGGGGGAGCGGATGACTCTTCTATTCCCTGAGTGGAAGGATCTCAGCTTTCTCTTGGCATTAACAAGCCTTTTACTTCACCCTGGTACATAAATCACCCCTTGATTTCCCATGAACTCCGCTGCGTTTCGCAGAAAGTTACTCTCACTGAAACACAGACGATGCTCTGTTGGTGGCTTTGGAAATGCTCCTTGGGTCTCCAGCCAGGGGCATTGCTGGCGCCTATTCAGTTACTTTCTCGGGACAGTCAGACATGGAGCTTACGGACAGAAAACAGCCTGGTTCAACACTTTCATTCGCCAAAAAGAGATTTCGCAGATGGCCGACGGGAAATCCCAGGACAACAATGGGGCCACGCTACTTCACATCCCAGGTGTTCTAGCATTTCATACAAGGAGGCCAGTCCGGGGCTGTTCTGCACCGGCCTCGTTCTCCAGAGGGCCACACATGCACCCTGCGATGCCTTTAGGGAACCACGCCTTCTAGGAGTTCTCTCTGCTGGGGAAGTTCCCTCCAACCTCCACCCAACAAGGCGCACGTGGCTCACCACCAGCCAATCAGAGTGGCCGAAGTGCAAGCGCTACAGTGATTGGCTCGGGCATGGGCATGTGGTACAGACTGGTCCAATCAGGGCTCCCCGGGGATTGTTTGGTGCCAAAGGAAAGCAGGCTGTCTCCCGCTCCCGGTGCGCCGAGTGATTGGGGCTGGCAATGCCAGGGTAGGGGACATCTCGGTGCCAGAGGAGTTTTCCATGTTACTTTCTTCCTCGCTAGTCACGGCTGCTCCCTACTGCATTTGTTGGCCCTCCCAGGGGAGCATATTTCTTAATGATTTTGGGCAGCCGGTAACTTTCCAGTTACTTTTGCTTGTTCTAGGAAAAAAAAATACCAGGGCGAAGCAGTTCCAGATTTTGAGCAAATAGCTACTTTAAAGTTGTGTTGGTCAGGATATTAGTTCAGCCGCCCTAATAAAAGCCAACGTAACTGACTCGAATAAAAGTTTAAAAAATGTAATGCTCTCCTACAGAACAGCCAAAGGGTGAGTATCCCTGTGGGGCGTGGTGGTGCTTCTACCACGCCTGAGATTCGGACTTGCTGACTTGCTGCTCGGCACCCTCAGCGCATGCTTGCATCTCATGGTCTAAGGGGCTGCTGTGCTCCTGCCATCGTGACCATATTCCTGCCAGTGGAAAGAGGAAGGAGGGGCAACTCTGTTCCTTCTAACACAGCGGGAAAGCCTGCCTTGGGAGACCTGGCGGTGCAAGGTTCCCAACCATTTGTACCATGCTCTGTGACCCACATGGACAGCCACAAAGGGTCCTGGTGCCCTCTGGCTTCTGACTGGGTTTGACCACTGACAGGTAAGTGGGTGGCGGGGGCAGGGCAAGTTTTCCTCCCCGCTCACCTGTTGGGTGGTCATGGATGACTGTGGCCCTCAACTGAGGGTGGTCACGGCTCTGCTTGGTGACCTGTCTGCAGGGCTCCCTCTCTCTAATGTAACAGGCACTTCATTCCTTGTTTCTGCAGGACTAGGGTAGTAACACACCCACTGTTACCATGTGGGGCTCTAGGGTGCCTCCAGTAACCAGTCCCGGGTTCCCCACACCCTGCCCACACAGTCCCATAAAACTCCCATCTACCAAGACCCTGGCTTACAGAATCCTCCTGACAGCTTAGGCAGGGGGTGCCCTTATCACCACCCTTTTATTATAGGTGGGAAAGTGAGGGACAGGGAGGTCAAGTGAGCTGCCTGAAGCCACAGAGCTAGTGAATGGTGGCACTGGTGTTTGAACCAAAGGCTGTCTGACTGAGAAGCTACGTTCTTTACCAGCACACGAGCCTCGGCGCCTTGGAAGCGTGCAGGGGAAGGACCAGCTGTGGGCTAGCCCCAGCATCATTAACCTGCTGAGGACCTCAGGTTCTTCATCTTTTTAGATGAAGTTGCTGGACCAGTCCAGGAGCTGCAAACTCAGATATCTTCAGGGACCAAGAATTGACACAAGTGAGGGGAGTGGACTGTATCATTGTCACCAAAAATGTGCTTTCTCCTTTTTTTTTTTTTTTTTTTTTAATGTGTAGTCCTTTTAGTATCTCTCTTTCCTTTCTTCACTGGTACAGAGAAATGCATAGAGATAAACCACTTAGAAGCTAGACTTGGCTGACAGTAGCAGAGACTTAATTCCAAAGTGACTTAAACAAATTAGAGATGTATTTATTTCATATAAAACCATGTCTGGAAGCCTGCATTACAAGGAACAGGTATGACAGTTCCATAATATCGCCAGGGATCCATTTCCTTTCATTTTTAGCACAGAACTCTCTTCCTCAAGGTCAAGACTGGTTGCCCAGACTCCAGTCATCATATTTGTATTCCAGGGAGAACAAGACCTAAAGGCTTTCTTGAAAACTCCCCCGTCAGCTTCCACATACAATGCATTGGCCACTCCCCCTCGGCAGAGCTGACGTTTCAGGCTGAATAACCATTTGTTATACAGGTGGGAGTCCTGTGCCTTATAGGACAGTTCAGCAGCATCCCTGCCTCTACTTACTAGATGTCAGTAGGGTCCCCCGCCCCCAGCCCCTCAGTTGTGACATCCAAAACCACCTCCAGACATTGCCAGATCCCCCCTGAGGGACAAAATAGCCCCTGGTTGAGAAACACTGGGCCACTATTAGCTTTGAGAGAAGTTGCAAAATATAATTTTGTAGGGGTCTCTGTTAGTTAGAAAGGAGTGGAGATGGGCCATCTGGATGGTGAATGACAAAGTCCTTACCCCAAGAGAACTCATTCTCTTTCTGAATTCTACTTAAAAGGAAATCATAGCCCAAGAGCAGCGATCGATAAACAGCACCAGGGTAATAGAGAGTGGTGGGGACTGTGGCAGATGGAGAGCCAAGGCCCCATTGAGCAGGGGTGCAAGACTTTTCATGAGCAGTATTTTACCACCAGGATCCTCTCAATAGTTTGCAGTGACTGGTGTATATAAATTCAATTTTTATTAAGGAGTCATATGAGGGACTGGATGGTGGCCCAGTGGGAACACAATGTCCTGCGGTGTTAACTCACATGGGAAGGTTCTGGTTCGGGTCTGGAGACCGCCCTGAAGATGCCAGGCACACACATGCCTATGATCTGGGGCCGGCTGAGACCGCAGGTAGATCATGGCATAAAGATCCTACCGGGAGTGCCTGTCTGTCTCTGTCTCTCTGTCTCCATCTCTGTCTCTCTGTCTCCGTCTCTGCCTCTCTTGCTCATAGAAGAAAGAAATTTTAAATAAGTGTGGATGTATAGGGGCCAGCAGGTGGGGTGGTGGTTAAAAGCACAGGACTCCCACTTGGCTGACAGTGGTTCGAGTCCCAGACTTGGTGGCTTGCTTTCTCACCTTCCCTCTTTGTCTCTCTCTGATCAAGCTGAAAAATAACAATAATAATAATAACAAATAAAGTTAAATAAAAAAAAAAAAACTTCTTAAAAATGTAGATGTATATGCTTAGCTCTTGGTAGCCATTTTTCACCATTATTCACAATCAGCCAATCCCATTTCATTCTCTCTTCAGGCTCTCTCTTCCTTTGTTACAGTGTTCGAAGCAAATTGCAGGCCTCTTGTCATTTCAGCAGGAAGTACTTGGTAGTCACTTAGTTTTTCTTCTTTTTCATGAACCCACCTTGCTGTTATCACACCTACCAAAATTAACAATGAGATCTCATCATGGACCCGAGGATATCTTTTTTTATTTATTTCTTCCATGAGAGAGAGCTAAGACAGAGACAGAGAGATAGAGGAGGCACCACACAGGGTCTTCGTGCTGCAATCCACCCCAGCCACAGGTGGCGTCACAGCCACAGGCAGCGTGTGGTGGAGGCGAACCCAGGACCTTCTGTGCCGGTCAGCATCCTGGAGCATGGTCACTGCCGTGCCACCACCTGGCCCCGGACCAGAAGAGTCTTAGGTTTTTGCCATAGGGCACATGCACTTGCTGGAGAGAGACAGACAGCGGAAAGTGAGAAATCCCCTGGGGGAATGGCCACGCCGCAGTCCCTTCCCCTCTAGATGATTTCAAAAGGCCCTTCTAGCTTTGCCATTCTAAGTTTGAGTAACTGGGCCTCCACTTCGGTCCTTCAGAGAGAAGCACCTGAGCAGACACAGACACAGAAACACATAGACACACATACCAGTCCACAAATCACCACACACACATTCCAGCACACCCATACGTGTGAACACAGAAACACAGACATCATGCAGGCACGCTTGTACGCATGCACACACTTCTCCACCACCTCTCCAAGAACAGAGCAGACACCCTGAATGCCGACCTGCAATCGTTTTAAACTGGGCTGGAGCTGGTGCCCGCCTGCTCCCTGCCCACACCCTGCCACCTCCCTTGTGTTGACTCATTTTTGACTGTGAACTTGTTCACTCACCCAGGCTTCATCTCTTCTGTGCAAAACAAGGAGAACAATTCCAAGTCACCTCCCGACAATGAGGCAGGGAGTAATGTAATTGAAGGTTTGCACACCCCTTGTGCAAGTCTTAAAGTGCTTAATAATTACCACAATGATTGCAGCAATGATGAAGTGATTAGGAGGTGCAGCGGAAGCCCAGTGTAAACAAGAGGCCCAGAGAGGGCTGCGATGTCTTCATCTGCTTCCAGACCGTCTAAGACCACAGCCCTCCTGCCCCAGAGCCTTACACTCACCTCTTGCGAATACACGAAGACATTTTTGGTGGCCTGAGAAGAGTTTCAGTATCCAACTTCTCCACTGCAGCTATTAAGGGAGAAAGATATTTTGCAGCTTGGTTCCTAAATTAGAAGACGGTTTCTGGGTGTTTAAGTATCTACCTTTATCTCTGTGCCAATCATACCGCTGCCAACAGCACCCGGCCGGCCTGGGCAGAGCTTGGGGTCAGGGGCGGGCTGGGGACTGCATTCTTAGGTGCGCCCTCAGAGATGTCCAGACAGGCCCCCAGCTCCTGCTGAAGTCACTCCCAAACTATCCAGGTACAGAGGCTATGCTTGAGGTTCCGCTTAAAGCCTGGCTGTGGTCCCCACGCGGTCCGCTCTTGCTCTGAGCTTGCTTCTGCACAGATCTGCCTTGCCATTTGTTCTTCCAGGAAACTCGATTTCTCTTGGGGTTGCTCAAATAACCAGTGAATTCTTCTTGTTCTTCTTTTTTCTTTTTTTTTCTTTCTTTTTTCTTTTCAGGAGAACCAAACTATCTGGGTGTTAAAAAAAAAAAAGAAAATATTTTGGGGGGACCAGCAGATGGTGTAATGGTTATGTCACGGGACTCCCACGTATTCTATGGCAGCTCGAGTCTTGGACCTGGCGGCTTAAAGCCCGTGCCAAGTACGTGTGCGTGCATGCCCAAAATTCCAGGAGAAGAATGAAGGAGAAGGGATTGCGGTATGGCCATCCCCCTGTGATTTCTCGCTTTCTGTCTCTCTCTCTGTCTCTCCAGCAAGAACATATGCCCTATAGCAAAAATCTCTCTTAAAAAAAAAAAAGATTAAAAAAAAAAAAACAACCTAGCTCTAGCTGTTTTACTGTTATTTTTTTCTTTAAGAAAGGGAGAGAGAGAGAGCGATAGGAGAGAGGCAGAGATAGGCGTTTTTGACAAGGTCTCCTGTGCCACGATCCTCCTGCTCCGGCCTCCCCATGAGCTGGGAGCACAGGCAGCACAACCACTCCCATCACATTCGGGTCAACCCAGAAATCAAACCCGGGCCTCTCACGTGGCCCCCAGCCTCCCAAGCAGTGGTGCTAGCTGTGTGCCACTGTGGCTGGGCCCCGCTTTTTTTCCCCCTTACTGAGTGGAAAGGATGGCAGCTAAGAATTAGAGCTAACATCTCAAGATGACAGCTTTCAAAATTCAGTGCTTCCTGAGAGGGTATGACTTCATCATCTCCAAAGCCAGTTTCCGTCCTGGAGTGAACGGAAAGCAATGGATTTTTGTTTCCTGTTGTTCTGCTTTCTAAATACGTATGGAAGTGGGCACTCTTTGGAGAGAATTTCGTTTGCAAAGGATCCGAAAGTGGAGAAGCAGCCTTCCATTCTCTGCTGAGCGAACCAGATCACGCTAATGTGGTAATAAGGACGGCGGTGATGAAGGTAATGACGGTGACGGCAGAGCTGCCACTGAGCGGGCCGGCCGGGTGCCACCGGATATCTGATTTACGTAGGTACCCTGCTGTCCCCAGGGAGAGGATCTTCACCTCTTCCTGGAATTCCTTCCGGACCCTGGCCCCACACCCTTCCCCCTCGCTGTGTGCTCGGGCCACCCTCTCTGAAATGACCTGATTCATGTCGAGAGCAGAGCCCGTGCCTTTCCGCCTGTGGATCCCACGGGGCCAGCGCACAGTCGGCACCCGGCTGACGTTCGCCGAGGGAACTGACCCTGTTAGATCTTGGGAGAATGACCTAATTTCTCTGAGCTTTGCTTTCTCCTTTCTAAATCGAGGATAGTGATCATCACGGCTTCTATTTATCGAGCCCTCAGATATCAGAGATGGCAGGCCGTCCTCCTAGAATGCATTTCTTACGAAGAGACCCTGATTTTGTTCTGGTTGGCAATGTGCCTCCCATGCCTGCCAATGAGAAGCAAGCAGCAGTTGTCAGGGAGGGCTGATAACTGGCAAATACACTCCTTTTGTCTCTCCTCACTTCTTCCTTCTTCCTGCTTAGGATGTGAACATGATGGCTGGTACTCTGGCAGTCATTTTGGTCCATGAGACAATCTTGAGGATGGTGGAACAGAAAGATAGAAGTCCAGGGCCCTGACAGCTGTAGCCATCATTCCCAGTCTGGATGCTATACCTTCTGACTTTGTAACTGTGTGTATGTGTGCCCACCGGAGCAAGGGGCATCTTACGCATGGAGAACATTTCCAGTATCTAGAAAATTCTCATTTCCTTCCTAGTCTATGTCCTTCCCCTCACAAATTGCAGAGGTAACTCCTGTTCTTTTATCACTATGAGTTTATTTTGCTGATTCCAGAACCTTAGATCAATGAAATTACATAGTATGTAATCCTTGGTGTCTGAGGTCTTTTGCTCAACCTAATTTCTGGGACATTCATTTGTGTTGTGTGTGTAAGTAGTTCCTGTTCATTATTTTAGTGTGTGTGTGTGCATGTGTATATACACACAATGAAATAACATACACTTAAGTGTATTAAAGCTAGCCCACGCTGTTACAGAGGATGGGCGGGCATGCTAGCATTTGCCGTATATTGACACGTACGTAGTACAGTCGTGCGTGCCTACCCTGCTGTGGAAGAGCTCCTGACACCGCTATTACGAACGACGCTGCGGTGAACGTTCTCCACCGTGCTGCTAGGCCGTGTCTGCACTTCTCCAGGGTAGACAGGGAGTCCTGGCTGGGGCTCACCAGGGTCTGCTCTTGTCATCCCGTGTGTCTTCAGTTCTTACCGGCCTCCCACACAGGCAAGCACTCAGCTGCCTACTCGACGTTGTGTAGACGTTTTACTCACCTCTCACCTTACCTTGCCTTGCCCTGGAGCTCCAAGTCAAATCGGCCTCTTCCTCTGGTCTTCCCAGCTCAGCAAACACCATCCCCACCTGCAGGCCCCAAGAGCCAGAGGTCAGCCTTAGGTCTTCCCTGCGCTCTGCTGCCCCCTCCTGGGCCGCAGCCAATCCACCTGTGCCTGCTTCACGCAGTAAGCCCGGCCCTCGGTGCCTCTGCATTGGCCTTCCTGGCCCGCCCCACTGCCTTTCTCAGATACCACCACCTCCTGACTGACTTCTGCGCCGTCTGGCCTTCTTCCTGTAACTTCTCCAGAAGGCAGCAGGATGCTCTCAGAATGGGCATCGGATAATGGTTTTCCTTTGGCATCTTCCCGTTGTGCACGGACTCAAGCCAGACTCCGACATGGTCCGAGGGCTCTGGAGCACCTGGCCGCAGCTGTCAGTCACGCTTCCCAGGCCACTCTTAGTTCCTGATGTGCACCAATCCCAACCACCTCCCCAACCAGGTATTAGAACTTTGCACGTCCTTCTGGGACATCCTAAGGTACTCTACGCCATGAGAACAAATATGAACACCCGTTCTGTTCCTCCCGCCCCTTGGAAGTGAGTGAGCTGCCCCCGTGGCTCTGCACCTTGTCCGGTTTTGCTTAGTGAGCCCTGGCTGAGCTGTACCCAGCAGCTCACACGCAGCTGCCTCCCTGCCTTCCACTGACTGGTATCCCACTGTATGGATCGGCCGACTTCCATTTACCCAATTCTGTATTTTAAAAAAAATGTGCTGGAGGGTGTGTGCACTCACCAGAAGCAGAGAGATAGGGAGGGGGAGAAAGCACCCTCCCAGGCCGGCACGGTCACACTCCAGTCCCTTCTCCATTTCTTCATCCTGTTGGGATCTGGGGCATGCGTGCACACATGCCTGACCTGTTTCTCAAGCTACAGGGCCTGGGATGCAGACTGCGGTTGGCTGTTTGGGATCTGGCTTCCTTAACCAGTAGGCCGTTGGATCAGTCCTGTCTAGTCCTGTGTTAATAGGCATTGCTTTATCATTATTATTGCTCTCCAAAGCAATGACAGTGAATAACTGTGCACATATCATTTAGCATATGAATGCATAAGCCTGTAGCATAAAGGGTCACCCGGGTGACAGCTGTGGGCATCCTAAATGTGATAAGCCTCACCCAAGCCCTCTGCATGTGGGATTGCCTCAGCTTGCACTCCTCATGTCGCGTGAGAGCCTCCTTTTCTGATACCTCTACCAACACAGCAGACTGCCATACTGGGATTTTTGTTAATCCAATGGGGGAAAGTAGTCGATCAGTTCTCTTATTACTCAAGAAATTGTTTTTTTTTTTTTTTTTTCTTTTTTAGAAAGAAAAAAATAGGGAATGTGTGTGCACCAGAGAAACAGAGACAGAAAGCAAGAAATCAACCCCTGCAGGGATGATCACGGCACAATCCCTTCTCCTCCATTCTCCTCCCAAAATGTTGGACAGGCACAGACATGCACCTGGTGTGAATTTCAAGCCATGGGGACCAGGACTCGAACCACCGCCGGCCATATGGGACCCCAGCGATGTAACGATTATGTCATCTGCTGGTCCCTGAGAATAAACATTTTATGTATGTTAGAACCACTTATTTTTCTTTCTCTGTGAGTGTCATTGTGTTCATTTCACCACTGAATGGATCTTTTTCTTATTGATTTATCAGAACTCTTTGTACATTAGGTAAATTAGGCCTTTGTCTGTAATCAGCCCAAATTAACCCAATTTGTCTTTTAGCATTTTATTTAATAAGATTATTTTTATCTGTAAAGATTGTTCATAGAGGTGGGGGGGGGGGGGGTGTCACCCGAGAGATCAGGATGGTCTTGGCTTGTGAAAGGATTGAGATGTTTTTGGCTAGAGATGTACTACATCCATCCTTGGAAGAGGAAAAGAAAAAACATAAAAAGAAACAGCTAGTTCAAAGTCCAAATTCTTACTTTCGTGGATGTAAAATGTCCAGCTTGCTATAAGATCACTACGGTCTTTAGCCACACTCAGACAGCGGTTCTGCGCGTCGGGCGTTCACCAGGGCTGTGACGGCCAACCTGGGGAAAGACCAGACTCGCAGAAGGTAGTTCACTTGTTAGAAAGCAACACTAACGATCTACACAACTTGCTGAACTTGCTGTTTTCTCACAGAAAGCCTTATCATAAGTTCAGTAATCCTAGTTACTCTGCCAAGATAATGTAATTATGTTTGATCTTGTAAGGTAAAAATAATGATCTCCTGTTTTGGTGTCAGTTTTTCAATAAAGTTTTGATTATGAGTGAAATAAAAAGATCATTAATGGCATTTAAAAATTATTTTATTTAACATTTATGTACATATGTATTTATTTAATTTGACCAGAGAGGGGCAGAGAGAGAGAGAGAAAGTGAGAAAGCAAGCTGCCAGGTTCAGGACTTGAACCACAGTTGGCCATGTGGGAGTCTAGCACACTTCACCACCATGCCACCCGCTGACCCCAATAGCATGTTTCTGTTGTCAAATTTGTCTTTCATTTTAAAACACCTGGATTTTGCTTTATTATTAGAAAATGTTTACAGTCAGAAGTTATAAAGATTTTATGCCAGTTTTATTCTACTACATTTGGGGCCTGGCTTCATGTTTAAATCTACAATCTGTTAGGCAGATGTCTTGGTTTAGGTACAAAGAAGCGATCGACTTGTTTGAGTCCCCCATAGCTGGCTGGCTCTTCGTTCTTGTCTCCGTTCAAATGGTACCTCTTCTCTGTCCACCCTATTCAAAGTGGTTTCGCTCCACTGGGTCGTTGGAAAAGTCATGGCACTTTTGCATAGAAAAACATAGAGAAAATACGTCATGACTTTTCCAACGACCCAGTATTTTGTGGTGTCTTTCATAGACCTGATTGTAATTTGTCATTTTCAAAAAATCTGTGAATCTGATTCTTCCCTGTCCCCCAATTAAGACGTCAGCTCCCTGAGGTCGAGGCCCTGTCTGTCTCTGTATCCCCGGCGTGCACGGTGCCTGGTAGGAAGGAGATGCTGGTAGTCATTCCTGCCTCTCGGGGTCGTTGGTCCATCTTTGGACATCGGTTTTCTGATTTTCTCTTTCAGAGAAACCACACCTCCAAGGCTCTAGATCTGCACGGATTGGATAGTGTAGACAGGTGGCCAATCAGCGTTCCTCTGCAGGGCAGCAGCAGCAATTGGCTCAGATGGGCACATGACCTGAGCTCAGTCAATGAGAAACAGCCTTGGACTGACAGGTTTTATTGAGAGACATCCTTACAGAAAAATGCCTTCTGGTATTTTCTGCAGTCCTTGACTTTACGGAGAAAAGGGATCAGACTTCTCACCTGAAAAAGAAAGAACAAAATAATCCCAGGCCCAGCAGCCTTAGTCTCTCTTGTTGACTGTCTTAGGGTTTTCTAGAGAGCCAGAACAACAGGGCATGTCTAGCTCTGTAAGAGGGGATACACTGGGGGAATGGCCTCACGTGCTCATGGTGACTACTGCAAGCTGGAGCACACCGGATGCTGGGAACATGGCCCAGTCCAAGCCCAATGGCTCAGAGGCAGGGAAGCTGATGATGTAACTCACAGTCCAAGGCCGAAAGCTGAGAACCCAGGGGGCTGCTGGGTAAATCCTGGAGTCCGAAGGCAAATGAGCCTTGCGTTCTCTCTGCCCCCCCCCCCCCCCCCCCCCCCCCCCCCCAGTGATCGATTGATTCATGCTTGCTCACATTGAGGGTGGATCTTCCACATGTGGCCTACTCAGACTCCATGTTGATCCTTTCTGGAAATGGCCCTGTGGAAATACCCAGAGTAAAGTATTTAGTCTAAGTATTTAGTCTAAAGCTTTAGTCTAAGTATTCCTCAGTCCAGTCAAGTTGACATGACACTAGTGTTTGCTATGGTTCGGATAATGGTTTGTCTTCCAAAAGTTCATGTGTTGGAAGCTAGGTCCCTAGTGCAATGGCTTTGGGAGGTGGCGACACCTTTAGGAAACAGAGCCTAATGGGAGGGCACCATCCAATCAGGTGGGGGCGTAGGAGGGACACAGGAAGTAGAGTCTGCTTCCTCTTCCTTCCCGCTCTCTCTGCATATGGCCGCCTTCTCTGTCTCTCTCAGCCCAGTCGTGACACAGCACCAGCGGCTGGCCAGAGGCTGAGCTCACGTTCTTGGACTTTCCAGCCAACGTAATCACGAGCCTAATAAACTTCTCTTCTTTGTAAATCAGCCAGTGTCAGATATTTCTGTTTAGCCACACGATAACAGACTAATATGATTTCAAGAAAAAAGGAATATTATAATTCCACATCTGGGGTCTTTAGTTATTCAGGTAAAGGGATGTTTCCATTTTTACTCCAACAGTTTGTTGTGAACACTTACAATGTGTTAGACAGGAGCCGAATTCTGGGACTGGCCTCAATTCTTCATGGTGGTGTTTTTGTAAATACAATATGCTTCTAAAATTGTTTTGAATTATAATAACATATTATAGTTTTTAAACTACAAGAAGTATAAAAATAAACAAGAAAGGCCAAATAAAATTTAAAAATACAATTAGCACTCACACATGGTTAGACGTGAAGTCATTCAGGAAGGCACCAAAAAAAACCCACTCAGGCATAAAACCATCCTCATAGGAGTACACAATTTATTTTAGCGCTCACAGATAAAAGATGACACCTAGGCTACCTTCCTATGTGGTTTTCTGTGGTTGTTCCTCAAAAATTTTATGCATATACAAGAACATTTATACAAGAGACTTTGAAAAGCTATGGAAAAAACAGAATTAAGATACGAGTTTATTCTGGTGCAAAAAATTTGAAATCCATCATAGGTTTTACACAGTATGGATTTTTTTGAACATCTCTCTTATGTATTGGATTGTTGGAAAAGTCATGATACATTTTTGCATAGAAAAACATGTCATGACTTTTCCGACAACCCAATATATGCCGAAATGTTGTTTCACTTTTAATTTACAAAAGAGATTATAATTTGCATTCTGTTTGAAACCAATGATTCAGTAGAAAAATGGACAAGGAATAGGAACACACAGTTCACAGAAAAGGAAATACAAATAGCTCATAAGCATATGAAAGGATGTTCAACTTCCTTTAATAATATGAGAAATTCAAATTAAAAGCACAGAGAGATCATTTCTCACTTATCAGATTGGCAAAAATCCAAGTCTGATAACACCTTGTGCTGGCAAGACTACGGGCAAAGAGCACTCTTGTGCCTTGTTGCAGGTGAAAACTGGCATAATCTTAAGGAGGGCGATTTGACCTTACCTCTCCAAGTGACAAATGCACATGCCCTTTGTTACAACGACCCCAAATTCTGAAACTATATCCTCAATTTCTTCTCAAGGGTGTTGTCGTCAGTGTCAGGAGAGAGATTTATTGATATTGTGTACTTGTCTTACTCAAGTACAAAACGGCCCAGGCCTGGGGTCATGTTTGGAATAGAGGCTTCTTGTCGACCTCCCTCATTAGAAGGGAAGCTCTATGAGGACATAGACCTTGTCAGTCTCGCTTCCCTCTGGGTCCCCAGCTTCTACAGTCTCTTGAACATGGTAGATGTCACAAAGATGATCATTCAGTATCCATGTGCTCTTCTCTTTCCCAACCTTTTTGGGATTAGATTGCAGCCTTGTGGCACAGTTCTGACCAAGGGGATGTGCAAAATGATGGAAGCTCCTTCTAGGACGCGCCCTTAATCAATCCCATGCGACCTTCTAGTTCCATGTGCCTGCCGTGTCCTCCAAAGCCTCCAGGTGGCTTAACCAGGATATGGGGAGGTTCTCCATTTGCACCATAATGCAAAAGCAAGAGATCACCCTTGCCTGTTAAGTCCCTGCAATGTTGGGGTTTATTATCACAGCAGGGCCTATTTTAGGCTGACTGCAGTAGTTGGTGCTCAGTAAGTACTTGCTTAGTAAACGTGTTGCAGTGAGCTTTCTTGTGCACACACTGGATACATGAGAGCAATAATAGGCTGAATTTCCAGTCATCATGCTGCTGGGCTAGAGTACTTTTTATTTTTTAGAGATTTCTGCTATAGGGTGCTTGCACTTCCTGAGAGACAGAGAGAAATAAGGTGAGAAATCACCCCCTGCCAAGGGGGGATGGCCATGCAGCTATCCCTTCTCCATTCTCCTCCTGGGATTTTGGGTACACATGCACTTGCACCTGGCATGATTTTCAAGTCACTGAGTCCAGGACTCGAACTGTGATTGGCCATGTGAGAGTCCAGCGCCAAAACCACTACACCACCTGCTGGTCCCCAAAGAGCACATATTTAATATCTTAGAAGATCGCACAGATTGTCTTCCAGGAAATTTGCATCAGTTTACACTCCTGCCAACAGGTGTAATGATAATGGCACATATACAGCTCACTCCATTTCACACATTAGGCCCGCTGTTTTATACGTTCATACCAGATAGATTCACCCTCACAACAGGCTTGGGGCAGGTACTATTATTGTCCCCCATTTCGCTGAGGAGCAAATGGGAGCACTGGGAAGTTAAACAACTTAGCCAAGGTCACACTGGGGGTAAGCTGGGGAGTTTTTAAAATTAGGAATTCTTTATATCCTGCTTTGACGAATGAACTGGACAGAGTCCAGGAATCTACTTTGAAAAGACTCCCCTGTGCAGCTGACAGTCAACCAGCTTTGGGCATCACGGGCCTGGAGGATGCCAATTAAAGGTGGCAAGGAGTGTGGAAGCAGCCAAGGCGTAGGGGCACCCCGGGCAGGCATCATCCTTTAGGTGGTCTTAAGCATTTTTTGATCAGGGACAAACTGATATAAACGAATCGGAACTGTACACGTCTTTCTGTTAAAGAAGAGCATTTATGCACGGAAGTACTTTATGACTTTTCCCAAGCCAGAACAACTTCTCTAGAGGTGTACTGTTTAGAATATTATTGCATTCGTGGGGCCAGAGACACAAAATAAGAGACTGAAATAGGATACGAGTTGGTCTTTCACACAGAAACCGGAGCTGGGGTGGTGACTGTGTACCAGGAAGTTGTCAGGGAGTGGGCCCCTCGGTTGTTGTCTTGTCACCACCAGCATGTTGTTCTCATCCCAAAGTCCAAATGGCAGACCGCCATGTTTGTTTAGCCATGTTCTTTTCATATCCCATTTGCTATGCTTCAGTCACATGGTCTCGCAAGGGAGGCTGGGAAGTGTAGTCTTTAATCTGACTGGCTCTGTGAATCCACGGAGCTCCTATCACTGCGGAAGGGGAAAACTGATAGAGGGACAATTCTCAGACTCTGCCACGGGAGGTATTATTAAAGAGCTTAAAATTTAGATTCTGAAATGAAATAGATTACTGGCTCCAGTAATAGCACTATGCCATATGGTTTCAGAATTTCAGCTGACCATGACTGCCAACTCCAGGAGGCCCCGCTTGGCTGGTTTGGGGATTTGCGGTATGCCTTCTGGTTGTATAACACAGTGAGCACATGTGGGTTCTCAAACTCGTCCACAGTAATAGAGTAGAGCCAGCAACGTTTATTTTAAAATCCCTTCTCAAGGGTGTTGTCGTCAGTGTCAGAGGAGTGATTATTTTTTATTTTTTATTTTTTGAGAGGTTTTTGCTATAGGGCGCGTGCGCTCGCCAGACAGACAGAGAGAGAGAGAGAGAGACAGAAAGCAAGAAATCACCCCCCAGGGGGGATGGTCACGCCGCAGTCCCTTCTCCTCCATTCTCCTCTCGGGATCTTGGGCACGCACGCACACGCGCCTGGCGTGAGTTCTAAGCCACCAGGTCCGGGACACCAACCGTGGTCGACTAGGTGGGAGTCCAGCGACATAGCCATTACGCTAACTTCTGGTTCCCAGAGGAGCGATTACTTAATATTTTGCTGATTATGAAAGAAGTTGCATGTAGGAAATTAAGATTTCTTTTGACTTCTCCTTTCTTTCAGCACTGTCTTAACATCACAGATACGCTAGTGTCCGGGGACTGCCCGAATCACCGCCCCTTATTCTAGCTCTATCTCTGGTTATGGACAGAGCCCCCATCACTGACGCCCCCAACCTGAATACACTCAGATCCCAAGTAAGGAAAGGAACACGAGTTCTCTGCTCTCAGGACCCAGCCGAAGTCCTGGGGCTCAGCGAGCAAACTTCTTGCTTGTTTGCAGCAGATGACCGGTTTTTACCTACCCAGCATCCGTGTCCTTCTTTTCTGTAACAGCACTGAGTTTTCCTCGAGCACCCTATGGCTCACTCGCACCCACACGCTTAGGTCCGGCCGAGTCCACCTTTGGATGTATATCCGGCATGTGACCCAGCCTAGCCAATCAGCGTACTCCATTCCCAGGACTCAGTTCTATTCGGTTTTCAGAACCATCGGGAAAGGTTCTTTCTCAGCTGGACTTGAAACTAGTGCAACCTGGGCCTAGAGCTGCTGTGGTCTGCCATGGCCTTCATTTCTTCATCCCTTCATTCAGCAAGTACTTACCGCGCTCCCTCCACGTGCCGGGCGGTGTTCTATGAACTGAGGCCACTGCAGCAGGAACGGCTGACAAAGCCCTTGCCTTCGAGGAGCTAGCTTTTCAAGGGGGGCAGGGACACAGGCAATAAGCAAGTAAGTATGTTATATTGTTGCGGTAATAGAAGATACAGGGCAAAACCAAAAAGGAAAAACCGAGCAGGATGGCGGGGAGGAGTCTGCAGGAATCTGGGGATTGCTACTTTATTCTGCTCGGGTGGTTTGCAAGGACTCTTTGAGAAAGCATTTAAGCAGAGACCTCCTGACGGAGTGAGGAAACGGCTGAGTTCCTGTGTCAGGGAACAGCATTCCAGATGGGGAGAACGAGAAGGACAAAGCACACTTGGCTTGCGTGAAGAATGACAGAGAAGTCAGGGTGTCTATAGCAGAGAGAGCAGAGGGAGACGAGAGGGGGATGAGGCTGGACAGCCAGGCGGGGCAGCTTATGCTGGGCGTGGGGGCCGTGACGAAGGATGTGGACTTTATGGAGCCGTCCAAGAGGTTCGAGCAGGGCAGGGAACTTACTTCACGTAATGCGTGACAGGTTGTAGTTTCAGGTGTGAGCTGGAGCTGTTTGGGGGCTCTGAGACGAGCCACGTGGAACCTGGAATGACAATTTTCACACTCAACACTCTGTACCCGTTTTCCTAAACCTCAGTCATCCACTGCTACCTTTATTACGTATGTCCTGCTTGCTGCACCATTGTTTTCTCAGTATTTTTCTTTAAATAAGCACATTTATTGGGTTGTTGGAAAAGGCATGACACAATTTTGCATAGAAAAATATGTCATGACTTTTCTGACAGCCCAATATTTTACATAAGTAAATTTTGTTTTTTGAGAGGTTTTTTCTTTTTTGTGTTTTTTTTTTTTCTTTGCACTTGCCAGAGAGATAGACAGCAAGAAATCACCCCCCCCCCCCCCCAGGGGGATGGCCATGCTACAATCCCTTCTCTTCCATTCTCTTCTCGGGATTTTGGGTACCCATGCACATGCACCCAGCATGAGGTTTAAGCCACCAGGTCTGGGATTTGAACCACAGTCACTATGTGGGAGTCCAGTGACGTAACCATTATGCCATCTACTAGTCCCAGGTCAACTGATTTTTAAAGGAAAATTTCTATCACTATCAGTCAACTGAAGCTCAATTTGCTACAATAACAAGCAATCCCAGAAGGTCAGAATGCAGTTACCCACAAAGGTTTGTTTCGCACTCATTTAGAGAACCCGCATTCCCAATTACATTCTCACCACGTGTTGGCCATGAGTCGGCTGCAGTGCTGGGCCACGTCATCCTCGCTCGGATCCATGGAGGGGGTGTACCCACCCCTGGTGCAGACCATTCTCACAACAGAGAAGGGGAAGAGCAAATGGCAAAACCACGTGACGGCTCCTGGGAAGCCGAGCTCGTGTTCCGTGGGCCCAAGGAAGTCACACAGTCAAGCCTGACTTGAGGAGGGAGGCAGCCAGGAAACCAGGGCACCAGTGGGTTAGGTACAGCGATCCACCGCATCTTCTGTGAACGAACAAGCACCCCTCACCCTTGATAGAAGGTGACCGGGAAAAGCAAATATTAGGGAAGTGTGGACCCTCATTGGATGCTAGCCAAGTAACCTTGCCTTTTGAAGGCAGTGAGTCTGAGACCCACTCTTGAACAAGTTCAAAAGGGTGACAGGTCAGTTTAGAAAGGCATTGAGGGACCAGCAGATGGCGTAGTGGTTACATTGCTGGACTTCCATATAGTTGACTGTGGTTGAGTTTCACATCTGGAGGCTTAAACCACACCAGGTGCATGTGTGTGCATACCCAAAATCTCAAAAGGAGAATGGAGGAGAAGGGACTGCAGCATGGCCATACCCCTTCGGGGGTGATTTTTTTTCCTTTTTGTCTCTCTGTCTGGTGAGCACATGTGCTTTCAAAAAAAAAAAAAAAGGCATTGAAGACACCTGTGAGTGTCAGACCGAGGCGGCTGCCGGGATGTTTTCAGAATGATGGAGAGAGAGTGGAAAGTCATTTGACGATGCACGCCACGCCCCCAGAGATTGTCCCATGAGCCCCCTCTGGGTCTTGGTCTGTACTTCAGAAGAGACTGCTTTAGAATCACAGGCTCCCTCTGGGGACCAGGGGAGGGATGCAGAGTTTGAGGGAGTAGTGGTAACAATAGCCGCATGCTTGTGGGTGGTGCGTTGCACAATTTCATGAAAAGGGTCCCGAGGTCGTGCAACCTAGCAGCCCTGGAGAAGAGTTCCACGAGTTACCCCGTTTGCTCCTCACCTCTGCTCTGCCAGGTAGACAGCATTGGCTCCATTTTACAAAGGATAGGACTGAGATTGGGATTGTCAGCGCCTCGCTCAAGGCCGCAGCTGGAGAGGATTTGGCAAGAGCAGGTGTAGTTCCAGGCACAGCCACTTGGTGTCACTCTCTCCAAACTGTCAGGAGAACACCCAGTGAGCTGGTTGGTGTGCTGCGGATGCTACCGAGTCCAGTCGGTGATCCTGGCGGAGGGGAAGAGCCCCATCCTGTGCTTCCTCCATCCTGTCACCCTTGGGTGTGCGAATTCCATCCTGTTCCCTGTTTGGACTGGGTCTCTCTCTCTCTGCGTATACCCTGTGCTAAGTGCCGGACAGGCATTATCTCACACAAGCCTGCCCCTGCGTCACAATCTCCCCAGGTCACAGACGAGGAAACGGAGGCCAAGACACTGGGAGTGACGTGCTCAGCTAAGAAGTGCAGGGTCAGAGTCCGAGCCTAAAACTGAGTAAGGCACTTGGAGTCCTGATGCCCATCAAGTGCATGGTGGGACAGCCATAGCAGTGAAAATATCCGACTGTTTGGGGAAGTGTATGTGTTTTTTGTCTTTATTTTTAGAAATTAGAGATTCCACGTAAGAAGGAAATAAGAAAGAAAAAAGAAAAAAAGAGGGAAATAAGAGTTCCCCTTGAGTCAAATCAGCCACCCAGAGAAAAGTGCGGCTGACACTTTGGAGCACATCCTTCCAGACATGTCTCTCTCGAGCGCCTATTAGTGCATTAGAAACCTTTAAAAAATTAAGACGGAAACACATTTACACGTCAAAAAATCCAAAGTTACGGGGAACCAGCAGTTAGTGTAATGGCTATGTCGCTGGACTCCCATGTAGTCGACGGTGGTTCACGTCCCAGACCCGGTGGCTTAAAACTCACGCCGGGTGTGTGTGCGTGCGTGCCCAAGATCCCGAGAGGAGAATGGAGGAGAAGGGATTGCGGTGTGACCATCCCCCCTAGGGATGGTCGCTTTCTGTCTCTATGTCTCTCTCTCTCTCTCTGTCTGGCAAGCGCACATGCCTTATAGCGAAAACCTCTCAAAAAAACCAAAAAAGCAAAAAACAATCCAAAGGTACGAAAGATTTATGGTAAGTATTCTTCCTCTAGTCCTTCCTTCCCTCCTCCAGCTCCTGAACGCTGAGCTGCCCTCCCAGGGAACCCGTTTCTCTTTTGAACTTTTGTTCCCGAGTGGGCCTCAGACTGACTTACCATTTCTTGGGGATCCTCACAGAAATATCTAGAATGCAGATAAGCAAACACGTGTGTGGATTCCTGTGCTCATTCTCGAAATAGAAGCATGCTCCACACCCTGTTCTGCCCTGATTTTTAAAAAAATTTTTCACTTAACAATGTACCCTGGTGATCTTTCCAGATCAGCACTAGGAGAGCATTCTTCGCATAGTCCATTGTCTGAATATAATCATTTATCTCATCAGTTCTCCATGGTAGTCATGAAGGTGTTTCCGTCTTTTGCTGTGACAAACAACGCTACAATGAATAACCTTTCACAGAAGTTTTGCTCTGTCTGTGGGTCTATTTCAGCAGGATAAACCTAGCGACGACACTGCCCAGTCATGGGGCAGGTGCATTTTTGATTTTGACGCCAGTTGTCTAAATGCTCTCAAAGGTTGTCTCTACTGGTTGGCATTCATCCCGGTCACTATGTGAACATTCATTTCCCCCATACTATCAAGGCCAACTATTATCAGACTTCTCCATCATGGCCTTGCCGACAGAGGAAAACTTAGACCTCCATGTCCAATCTGTATATTCCTTCTTTTTTAACGTTAGGTTGGGAATTGAAAATTGTATTTATTTATTTATTTATTTGGAGAGGTTTTCGCTATAGGGCGCGTGCGCTCACCAGACAGACAGAGAGACATAGAGACAGAAAGTGAGAAATCCCCCCCCCCCCCCAGAGGGGATGGTCACACCGCAATCCCTTCTCCTCCATTCTCCTCTCGGGATCTTGGGCACGCATGCACACGCGCCCGGCGTGAGTTTTAAGCCACCGGGTCCAGGACGCAAATCGTGGTCGACTACGTGGGAGTCTAACGACATAGCCATTACGCTAACTGCTGGTTCCCTGAAAAATGTATTTAAAGGCCATTTGCATATCTTTTCTAGTGTACTTTGCCTATTTCTTCCTACTGGATAATCGTCTTTTTTATTGATACACAAGTGTTCTTTACTAAGAAAATGAGGTTGTTTTGCATATACTATAAATGTATATATTTAAAAAATATAGACATAGCAAACATAAACGGGATCCTATTTATGCAACATTCCTGAGATTGTGGTCATTAGATAGTATATTCTGGATGCCTCTGCAACAAAATTATGTACTGATATTTATTTAAAAATCACTCCAGGTACGTTGGAAGTTCACCAGTGCAAATGGCTGTGGAGTGACATGAATGAATTCTTATTAGTAGGACGCATCTAACCTGTCCGTCTCATTATGTGCTTTACTTGATCTGACCCTCCTAACACACTGTGAAGAAAGTAAGATCGTCTCCATTTTACAGATGAGGAAACCAAGGCCCAGAGGAGTCATGGGATACGCCCAAGGTCTCCCAGCTGGTCAGTGGACGAGCTGGGATTCAGACTCACGTCAGTTTGTCTTCTGAACCTTTGCTGCTGCCTTCCATGACCTTAAACCCACATTCCCAACTAGTCCGGGTTAATAACAGCCCTGGGGAAAGTCCCCATTCCTGCCACCACCACACCAGGCGGGGAAGTGTCATGCAGTTTAGGTCCAGGCCACTAGGGGGCTCTGGGGCTACATTCTTTGCCTGGTGTGTGGGGCTGGGTCCAGGATTCTTGAGATGGGATGTCCTTGGGGCCTGATGATCCTGGGGGCTGGAGTGGCTCAAAGCGAGGGTGTGTGTGTGTGTGTGTGTGTATGTGTGTGTGTGTGCGGTCCTCCTGCACAGTCAGGACAGCCCCTTCAGCCCTCACCTCCACCTCTGGCAGCCTTCAGGGTTTCCTGGATGTGTGGCCCTAGCTAGGACCTCTGGGGCCTGGCTTCCTGGAGCTCTGGGCTTCTCAGCCTCAGCACTGTTGCCATGGGGGCCAAGTAATCCTTGGCTTGGAGGGGAGTCTGTCCTGTGCATCGGAGGGGATTTAAAGGCATCCCTGGCCCCTACTCATTAGATGTTTGTAGCCCCGTTCACCTAAGTTGTGATGGCTCAACATGACTATCAACATTGCCAGGTGTCCCCTGGGGACACTGGCCCTAGGCTGAGAACCCTTGCTGTGGACCCTCAGGGGCTGACAGCCAGCCCTGCCTGAGAGCCAGCCCTGCCTGAGCAAAGGAAAGCTCACGCCTAGAGAACTTCAATGCGGGAACAAGTGGCACCATCTCTGCCTTACAGAGGACGCCGAGGCCTGGGAAGATTGAGTCCTTGCACCAGGCCACGCAGCCAGAATGCGGCAGAGCTAGGACTTGAACCTGGGCCCCCAGGCTGTAGCATCTGTGCCATAACCATTCTACCCTCCATTAGGAAAAGGTGCACTGTGTGTGCATCAGACCCGCAGGAGTAGTCTTCACTTCCATGAGAAATATTGGGTTGTCGGAAAAGTCATGACACATTTTTGCTGGGAAAAAATACATCATGACTTTTCCAACGGCCCAATATCTTCTGTCCCCGTCTTCTCTTTCTTTATTTTCATCTTCTTGTATTTGATGAAGAGCCAGGTAGGAGAGATTGTTCGTTTTCCTTAGAATTGTACTGTGAGGAGAACACCAGCTCAAGGCGCCATGAGAGACGGCCCCGGCACCCAGCCTCAGCGTCAGGAGGCCCTGAGGAGGGTGGGAGCGGGCGGTGCTGTCCCAGAGGGCTCAGCCCTGTCGGCCCAGGCACAGTGTTTCCTGGCATATATGCTGGCCCAGTTGTGCAAGAGAAGCCAGAAAGCTAGATTTTTAATGTGAAATTTCCTTATTTCTAAATACCAACAATTAGCTTAAAAAATTAAAAATCCTCTGAAGACCCAACAAAACATGTCTGGGGCCCAAATTAGCCCAAGAGCCGTCCGAGGTTTGCAACCTTTCCAAAGGGCACGTTCGACGTCCAGGAACACTTTCACCCTCTGCTTTTCATCGTCACTTATTTATTTAGTTCTTTTATGTGTCCAGTCATGCATTTGTTCCATTCATGCATTCCTTTCCCCCATTCATCCACCAACCCATCTATTCCACAAACTCATCCATCCATCCGTCCATTCCACATGCTCCTTCTTCCATCCATCTACCCACCTGTCCATCCACCCATCCATCTATCCATCCCCCTGCCCATCCATCCACCCACTCATCCATGCATCCACCCACCCCATACACTCATGCATCCATCCATCCTATCCATCTATCCATCCCCATGCCCATCCATCCATCTATCCACCCACCCCAGACACTCAACCACCCACTCATCCATTCCATACACTCATCCATCCATCCACTCATCCATCCACCCCTCCATTCCACACACTAACTCACTCCCCATCCATCCCATATGCTCATCCATCTATCCATCCATCCTACACACGTATCCATTTACCTATCTATCCATCTCACTCATCCATCCATTCATCCCACCCCCTCATCCTTCCATCCTGCCCACTCATCCATCCATCCACCCACTGATCCCTCCCACTCATCCATGCATCCACCCACCCAGCCCTCCCACTCATCCATGCATCCACCCACCCAGCCCTCCCACTCATCCATGCGTCCACCCACCCATCCCTCCCACTCATCCATGCATCCACCCACCCAGCCCTCCCACTCATCCATGCATCCACCCACCCAGCCCTCCCACTCATCCATGCATCCACCCGCCCATCCCTCCCACTCATCCATGCATCCACCCACCGATCCCTCCCACTCATCCATCCATCCACCCACTGATCCCTCCCACTCATCCATGCATCCACCCACCCAGCCCTCCCACTCATCCATGCATCCACCCACCCAGACCTCCCACTCATCCATGCGTCCACCCACCCATCCCTCCCACTCATCCATGCATCCACCCACCCAGCCCTCCCACTCATCCATGCATCCACCCACCCAGCCCTCCCACTCATCTATGCATCCACCCACCCAGCCCTCCCACTCATCCATGCATCCACCCGCCCATCCCTCCCACTCATCCATGCATCCACCCACCGATCCCTCCCACTCATCCATCCATCCACCCACTGATCCCTCCCACTCATCCATGCATCCACCCACCCAGCCCTCCCACTCATCCATGCATCCACCCACCCAGCCCTCCCACTCATCCATGCATCCACCCGCCCATCCCTCCCACTCATCCATGCATCCACCCACTGATCCCTCCCACTCATCCATGCATCCACCCACCCAGCCCTCCCACTCATCCATGCATCCACTCGCCCATCCTTCCCACTCATCCATGCGTCCACCCACCCATCCCTCCCACTCATCCATGCGTCCACCCACCCATCCCTCCCACTCATCCATCCATCCACCCACTGATCCCTCCCACTCATCCATGCATCCACCCACTGATCCCTCCCACTCATCCATCCATCCACCCACTGATCCCTCCCACTCATCCATCCATCCACCCACTGATCCCTCCCACTCATCCATCCATCCACCCACTGACCCCTCCCACTCATCCATGAATCCACCCACCCATCCCTCCCACTCATCCATGCATCCACCCACCCAGCCCTCCCACTCATCCATGCATCCACCCGCCCATCCTTCCCACTCATCCATGCGTCCACCCACCCATCCCTCCCACTCATCCATCCATCCACCCACTGATCCCTCCCACTCATCCATGCATCCACCCACCCAGCCCTCCCACTCATCCATGCATCCACCCGCCCATCCTTCCCACTCATCCATGCGTCCACCCACCCATCCCTCCCACTCATCCATCCATCCACCCACTGATCCCTCCCACTCATCCATGCATCCACCCACTGATCCCTCCCACTCATCCATGCATCCACCCACCCATCCCTCCCACTCATCCATGCATCCACCCACCCAGCCCTCCCACTCATCCATGCATCCACCCACTGATCCCTCCCACTCATCCATGCATCCACCCACCCATCCCTCCCACTCATCCATGCGTCCACCCACCCATCCCTCCCACTCATCCATGCGTCCACCCACCCATCCCTCCCACTCATCCATGCATCCACCCACTGATCCCTCCCACTCATCCATCCATCCACCCACTGATCCCTCCCACTCATCCATGCATCCACCCACCCAGCCCTCCCACTCATCCATTCATTCAAACATCCATGTGTTAGTTCATGTACTCGACCATCATCATTAGGCCATCACTGTGTGTCAGACTTTAGGCCAGACCCTAGGAACACAGTGAAGACTGTAACTCAATCCCTGTCTTACTTTCTTTCTCTCTTTATCTCTCTGTCTCTCTCCTCTCCCACAAGGGCATAAGCCCCATCACACACACACACACACACACACACACACACGTTTTGAGAGCCTCAGTCCCCTCTCCCCCACTTCCTGGAAAATGGTTCTGATGGTATAACTACTGCTTGTTTGCAGAGGGGTCGGCAGGTGAGGGTAGGTCAGGGGATACATGCCACGTGGGCCAAGTGGCAGGGCCTCGTCTTTGCCTCCCAGTGGTGCGATACTTGTCAGCCTACAGGGTAGCACAGGGCTGTGGCGTGAGGTAGGGTGCTAGCTCAGCCAGGGGGTAAGGGAAGCTTCCTGGGAGTGGTGGCACCCAGAAAGTCGGGAGGGGCCGCTTTGTCCTTACTCGGTGCAACTTCCCCTGGTCTGACCGACACCCTCTGCTGCCGGAACATGCTGGCTTCCCTCTGGCCCCACTTCTAAAGGGCAACTCCTTTCTGGCCACCCCACCCAGTGCCCCAGCTTGTGGGAAAATCTTAAGGGACAGAAAGGGCTTGCGGGCTCCCTTGTCTCTAGATTTGTTATTTTTCCCATTTCAATTGAAACCACACTTATTAAAGAAGATTAGGAAAAAAACACATCAAACAAGAAAGAAAAAAATTATTTTTTGCCCATCCTTCTAATGCAACCACACTAAACATTCTTGTTTCTTTCTTCTTCCCCCTAAGCCAGAGTTTTAGGATATGTGTGTGTGTTTGCATAGTTGTAAATCATTCTGCTCGACTATTTAGTATCGTGTTTTTCCACTATGGTACATGCATTGCCCCCGGTCTCCACTGTCCTTCATGGACATGTTTGAAGGTTGCATTTATTTGTCTGGAAAATGTTAAGTGAGCATCTACTATTGTCTGTGGGAGCAAGAGAAACAAGGAACGATGATAGAGTTGAATGCGAGCTCTGCGCCAGATGCTCTTCCACGCACTTGTCTTAAATCAGTTCTTCCTTACCACCACCCTGGGAGGGGGGCCCGTCAGTCACTCTGCCCATCCTCCAGATGAGAAGACGGAGGTCAGCCACAGCACGTGGGCGCTGGCCATGCTGGGCTACTTTGGATCACCTGCAAACAAAGTGCTTGGTGTTGAGGCGGGGAATGTATAGGAATATGAGACAGCCTCAGGAGGCCCCAGACCCGTCCAGGGGCACCAGGGCAGGCTTCCTGGAGGAGGAAGCGATGTCTCAGCTGAGAGCTGAAGGCTGAGTGGGAGGCGAGGGCGCTGCCAGGAGAGGGAATAGCAGCACAAGGACCCGAGGTAGGAGTGGGCATGGAGTGTGCCAAGCTGGCACCGCTGACCCTGGTTGGAGAAGTGGGCAGGGCTGGGTAAGGCAGAGCCCATGGGTCCAGGGTGTCCTGGGAAGCCCTAGGGGGCCCCAGAGGGCTTTTAAACTAGGACGTGTCATGACGAGGAAGGCCTTCTCCTCACAGACCGGGCAGCACCCCTGTCCCAGCCCCACAGCCTGTCTGTCCCCCACAGCAGCTCCCAGCACCCTGGGTACAGAAAGTTCTAGAAGGTAGAATCTGGACTGATCTGTTCACCGCTGTGGCTCAGGCCCTACCTCAGCCCTGGGCAGTAAAATCCCTGGGATGAGATATCCATGGACCTTGTGGTGACCCCGTGTTGAGACCCGTGCCAGCGCTGTGGGGCTCAGCCCGGGGATGGGCCTCCCCGGTACCCCCCGACTCCCCAGCATACAAGGCCTCTCTGGGATGTGTCCTGTCTTCAGGTCAGCCCAGCCTTTGCTCCAGCTTGCCCACGGGGCTTCGTTTGGCTT
Source organism: Tupaia tana (assembly GCA_026018925.1). Lineage (NCBI taxonomy): Eukaryota > Metazoa > Chordata > Mammalia > Scandentia > Tupaiidae > Tupaia > Tupaia tana. The sequence continues at coordinate 14,795,179 of JAKSZU010000015.1, forward strand.
AGGAGAGGCCCCTATAAATACGTGAACCCAGGCTGAGACCTCTGGGTGCTTCTCCAAGGTCAAGGGAGTGATGAGCAGCAGGTGGGGACCACTTCCCGCCTCCTTCCCTTTTTCAGGCCATCCTGGGACCAGCACAGACTCCCTTTCCCGCACCACATCCTCCCCCGGCCACACTGTCCTTGCAGATCTCACTGCCGGGGACCGGGAGAGACCTCGGGGGCCTGGCCCCTCCTCCACTCAGGCCCAGGCCCTCCAGGGTCACTGTTTACTCGGTCCCCTCAGCCAAACCTGCTATCTTATCAGCTCAAACACTTCAGAGTTCAGGCCAAGGAGCCAAAGTCAATTCTGAAAAAGTCTTTGAAAGGCCAAAACACAAACAAACACCCCCAAGGGCGGGATGGGATGAGGAGTGGAGAGGAGGTTGGGGAAGGGTGAGCCCTCCAGTCCCCGAAACAGACCCGGAAGGACTCCTGTGGGTTTCTCGAGTTCAAGACGGGTACAGGCATCGGCGGCCCCAGCTCGGCTTGCCGTGGCAGAGGACTGGAGCGACCCTAAGCGTCCATCAGCACGGGGACAGACAAACGACTGAGTACTCCGAAGTCTCCAGAAAGAACAGATCCCAGGCCAGCCCATGGCCTAGCGGTTAAGGCACTAGATCCCACGAGATCCCCAGTGCGGGCCTAGTCCTGGACTGAGCCTCAGAAATGGTCCAGGTGCCTGCGCGGCCCAAAATCCCGAGAAGAGGAAAATGTGGAGAAGGGATTGCAGTGGGACCACTCCCCACGGGGAATGCTTTCTCACTTTCCTTCTCTCTCTCTGTCTCTCTTTGGCGAGTGCACGAACCCTCTGGCAAATTAAAAACGAGGACTGGGATCCCTTAACTCAGTGGAAAAATCTCCAGTGAGATGGTGAAGTGAACAGGAGTAGACGTGAAGCCGTGTGCACCATCAGATGCTCTTCGTGAGAACAGGAAGGGGTGGGGTGTATAGCCCACAAGCCTGTTCATGGGTCGAAATTTCTGGAAGCATTTTCTAGGTGCTTGGAAACATTAGTTGGGGACAGGAGTATTATGCACTTTTTGAACCACTAAAACCACATTAATGCAATATTATATAAAAACAATAGACTAATAAGAATATTAATGATTTCATCCTGGGACGTGGACAATAATGCAAATGGCCGGGGGGAAACACGGCAAAGGCACAGTGACTTCCAGGGCAGGTCAGATGATCGGAGATCTAACTCCGGGGGATCCCAGACCTACCTAGACACCTCTCCGCAGAGCTGACCACCTCTAAGCAGAGTTCCCTCATGTTTCATACACCCGGCTGCTTAAAATGCACTTCCAGTCACGTGGCCTCATTGAGCCTGCTGGATCGTGTGACGTAGAATCAGATCCGTGTATGAGCCGATGGACTCGTTAATTCAACAACTATGTACTGTTTTAGACGATGGGAATGTAGCGACAAAAAGACAGTCAAGACCCCCAATCTCATAGAGTCTAGAGGGGACGTCAGACAGTGACAAGTAAACAACCACGTGAAAAGCATGGGTGGCCATTTCAGGCAGTGAGAAGCACTGGGAGAAAATGAGACGGGGTGTCACTGACTGACGATGGTTGCTGTGGGGAGCCGTCGGTGGGGGCTTTCTGAGGAGGTGACCTTTGCCCTGACACCTGAGCGAGAAAAAGAAAGGGTAGTTCCAGCCAGCAGAAATAGCCTGGCGAGGCCCTGGGGCTCCCGGAGGATCGGCTGTGGGGGAACCGCATGGTGGCCGTGGTATGTGGCTGTTGCCTGGAGGGAGGCAGAGAGTGCTGGGAAAGCCAGATGGAGAGGGGCAGGGCTGAGCCTGTGCTCTGTGGACTCCGTAAGGGGAGCAGATCCGGAAACTGAGGCCCAGACCAGTTAAGTAGCTTGCCCAACATCATGCACGTCCCAGCAGCCAAGCCAGGATCAGACCTGGGCTCCCCACTCCGTATCCAGTCCTCTAAGCATTCACGTGTGTCTGCCGGCGGCAGGATTATCAGCCACGGTTTCCATGGGCGCAGCCCATGCCGTGAGAACACGCCACAGGGAAATGCACACCTCCTCCAAAAGAGCTCAGTGGAAACTCGTGTAATCAGAACACAGAACATTCCAGAAGCTCCCTTCAGGTCCCCTTCCAGGAGACCCCCCCCCCACCCCCAGCATCAAGGTTAGCTGCTCTCCTGAACCCAGAGATTACTTTAGCAGTCTTGAACTTTATATGAACGGCATGCAGCGTGAACTCAGCCCTGCCTGACTTCTTTCAGTCCAAGTCAGGACTGTGAGATTCGTGGCGTTTCAGCGACGCCCACTGTGCTACAGTCCAGCCGAGACAGCAAGTGCACCGCGAGGGCGCCTCCTTTCCGCAGAAGGAGCTCACGCGGGGAGCTGTTGGAAGCGTGCACAGGTCAGGTACAGAACAGTACATGGAAAGCAATCCCGGTTTTGTTGGGGAAAAAAATAAGGGACTCTTTCCATGTAGAGTCAAAAATGATCCTGGGACATACATTTGGTGTTCTGTCAACCATGGTGCGTTGTGGATTCTTAGTAAATCACAAGAGCCACTGGATGGAGGGATTGTCTTGTGTTTGGGGACCTGCTGAACAAAAAGCCAGGTCTGCTGGCTGGACTCGCCTGCACCACTGAGACCACTCCTGTCTCCTTGCCCCTTCGGGTGCACGGTGCATGGCAGAATCTGTGTGTTCAATGAAGCAACTGAAGGAAGATACTTCTGTCTTCAGTTTCTGTTGCTCTCAGGTCAGCTTAAGAAAAGAGGGTGTAACCTGGCTGAACGGTGCAAAAAAGGAGCCTGACTCTCCTCAGCACCCAAGGGATCAGCCAGCCTTTATGGTGGTTAAAGGGCTGGGCTTGTGGCCAGACAGATGAGGATCTGAACCCTGCCTTGGCCTCACTAGCTGTGTGCTTTGGTCATTACTACTGTGTAACAAACCACCCCAAAACCTAGTGGCATAAAATAGCCATTCTACTGAGTCATCAGAAAAGTAACAATGCATTTTTGCATAGAAAAACAGAAAAATATGTCATGACTTTTTGGACAAACCGATAGTTTCTTGCATTTATGTCTCTCACATCCTGTGATTCAGGCATGGCTCATCTCTGCTCCACAGTGTCTGAGGCCCCAGCTGGGGGTGCTGGCATGTGCTGCAGAGTCTCCACCTGGATGTCTGCAGCTAACTGGCAGCTGGTTCCTCAGCTGGCCTGCCAGCAGGACACACAGGTGACTTCTCCACGTGATCTTTTCACTTGGGCTAGTTGGGCTTCCTCACAACATGGTGCTGGGTTTCTAGGGCAAGCACGCCAGCAGAGCAAGTTGGAAGTACAGGGCCTCTTTGTGATCTGGTCTCTAGAGTCACGTGAGCATAGTTCAATGGTACTCTGTTGATGTGGTCATAAAGGTCCTCAAGGTTTAAGGGAAGGGGATGGGAGAGGAGGGAGACTTCATCATTCAGTAGGATGTCGAGGTCACTAGGACAATGTGGAGCAATGATAGCTCGCATGCACCGTGGGTGGGATTTTACGACAGTGCAGCCAGAGCTGAACCCTGGTGCAGCGGTAGATCCCAGCTCTCTGCAAAGCCGACCCCTTGGAAGGTTCCACGCTCATGACCAGAGACTTCCCTGAGCAGGCCGGGAAAGTGAGTGCCGGTGTCTGGGGCTGGCTGAGGCTGGGGTGGATCTCAGGTCGAGACTTGTTGGGAGTAAGCTCACTCACTCTCTTCTGCTAATCAAAGAAATAAGTAATAAAATAAATTTTGGGGGAAAAAAAAGATAGAGCCTCTTTGAAAAACAGTCTAGCAGTTCCTCAGTGGTTGAACATGGAATGACCATATAACCCAGCAATCCCAATCCTGGGAATACCCCGGGGAAATGAAAACACGCAAAAGCGGATGAATGGAGAAGCAAAATGTGTATACACACAATGGAGGGTTATTCCACTGTGAGAGAGAAAGAAATGTGAAGACGTCCCAGGACGTGGACGAGCCTCAAAGATAGGCCAAGAGGGAGCAGCCAGGCACAGAAGGCGCGTCCTGTACGGCTTCATTTATAGGAACTGTCTAGAAGAGGCAAATCGCAGAGACAGAGAGGGGTTAGCGAGGGCCGGAAGCGGGGACGGCGGCGAGTGGGGAGCAGCTGCTACCGGATCTGAGTTTCCTTTGGAGGTGCCGATGAAGTTCTGAAATTAGATGGTTGCTGGGTCAGTGATGGGCGATGGGTGGCACCATCTGTGACTTCTGAGTGCCAAAACCCACTGGATCTTTTATTTGAAAAGAGCAAATTTGATGGTATGTGAGTCAGATCCCCATAACGTTGTCACTCTAAAGAAGACGATCATGAGGATGAGCGCCCTTCAGAAGCACGATCGCCACCCAGTATGACCAGGGGCACATCCTCGCCCCATGCCTCGATTTCCTCATCTGTAAAATGGGGCTATTTCATAAGCAGATGACCTCACAGGGCCCCTGGGGGGATCAGACAAGGTAAGGCCGGTGAAGGCCGAGCCTCGTGGCCAGCACCCGGGAGCTCCGGAATGTCCTTGTTTCCAATGGCAAAAGCCGGGTTCTGGAGCCAAATTTCATTCCACTGGCTCTCCCAGTGGTTAGTTCTTCGACCACCCCAGGCCCTAGTCTTATCATCTGCAAGTGGGGTTAACAACAGCGCCCTCCTGGCCCCGCTGGGGCAATGCAGTGAGTTAATATCGGTAGCAGGAGGGCCTGGAGCAGCACCCGGCACCCAGCAGGAGCTGGACGGTTGCTGGTGGCTATTACTTCCGGCATTTTCTCTGACTTCCTGGTGCTGCTTAGGTGTGATCGTGACAGCTGTAGCATGGGCCCGCTGTTGCGGAAGGCAGAGCGTAGGTACGAGGCAGCCTGCACACCAGGGCCAGGGGTTCTAACCAGGAGGTAGGAGGATGAGACCCAAGGTGCAGGAAGAGCACCCGACCAGAGAGAATGGCGAGGTAAAGAGGGGCTCAGGCTGGCGACAGGCTGGTGACAGGGCTGCAGGGAGTGGGGCCGTAGGCTGAGGACAGAGAGGCCGGGAAGGGGGCGGGAGCCCATGGCCAGGGGACTCGCAGCCTGGACTGCGCCCTCCCGAGACGCCTTTCCGTGTACTTACTGAAGAGCCTGAGAAAACTGGCTTTACCCACCAGAGAGCAAATGCGTCTCTTCTTTCTTGCCTCTGTGGGGATAGCTCTGTCTCCCTCCAGCACAAGTTGAGAGCCACAGCAGCCCCTGACGCCAGGGACAGCTTGTGAGGGCCCTGCACAACGCCGAGGGTCCTTGCCCTGTCTCCCAGGTCCACAGAGCAATCCCTACTTAGACCCATCTTACAGAAGAGGACACTGCAGGAGGGGGAAGCCACCTACACAGAGCCATGCAGCGATGACAGGACTGGGGATCGCACTCGTCTTTCTTTCCTCCCTCCATAAACCCTCCCGAAGACCTTCCCTGCTCCAGGCACAGTTCTAGACTCTGGGGAACGGCTGTGATCAGAGACAGCCCTCATCGTCTCCCCGCGGAGCCCCTGCTCTAAGGGGGAGACGAAGACCAGACACCTACGTGTGCAGGCATAGGCCAGGGCCACCGGTGATGGCAAATGGAGCAGGGCAAGGGACCAGGGTGTTGGGGACATGGGCCATTTCAGCTGCGTGGGTAGGTCCGCGGAGGTCAGGGAGGATGCCCTGGCACGCTCTGGGGGCAGCTGGGGCCACACGGTGGGAAGCTAGTGCAAAGGTCCCAAGGTTGGCCGACGAGCTGACGATGCGGCTGGAGCAGAGAGAGTGGGGCCTCTCTCCTAAGTGCCAAAAAAGAGCCAGGAGGAAACGGTCTGTCAGAGTCTCTCCTCCACCTCCACGACCACCTCTCTGGCCCAGCCGCCATCATCTCACACCTGGACCACTGCACCAGGTCCTCACTGTCTCCCTGCCTCTACCCTGGTCCTCCACCCCACCCCTACAGTCCCACGGAGCCCTTTCTCTACATGCAGACAGAGGGGGCTATCAAAACCCAAGTCTAATCCTATTCCTCTCCTGCTTAGAATCCTCCATGGCTCTCACGTTACCCAGAGTAAAAGCCAAAGATCCTTGGAGGCCCTGTAAGACTGGTACCTCTCTCACCTCCTTGACCTCATTTCCCCCAGCCTCCCCCTCACTGACTCCCCCTGCTGCAGTGGTCTCCTCATTGCGCCACAGATGCACGAGGAACGGTCCTGCCTCGGGGCCTTTGCACTTGCCGTTCTGTCTGGCCGGACCATCTTTCCTGCAGATCACCACGAGGCTTCTTTCTGTACCTGCTTCAGGTCTTTGCCCGAGTGCCCCCTCCCCTGTGAGGCCTTCCCTGACCACATCCAGCATGCCCGCTCCATCGTCATTCCCTTACTTGTCTCTCATAGAACTCGGCACCATCTGGCATTTCATGCATTTCTTCTATTTTTTGTTCATTGTCTGTCTCTCCAGCTGGAACATAAGTTCTACAAAATGAGGAGTCTTTGTTTTGTTCACAGCTATATCGCCAGTGCCTTGCACACGGCAAGTGCTAAATAAACACTGGTGGAGTGAGTTTACGTAGAAATGAAAGAGGACGTGAGAAAAGCAGCCCCGATGGAGGGCAGCAGGGAATGGTAGGGACTGCAGCAAACTGAGAGCCCTGCCTCACCTCAAAGCACCTACCGTGCCTATAACTTAGCTCCAGCCTAAAGTTTCTATGTCAGAATGTGGGCTCAGGAGAGCCCGAGCTCTGAATGTTTCAAGGGAAGCCAGAAACTCCTTCATTTATGTGAAATGTCTTGATTTTGAAACCATTGCTGATCAGAACTCCTCCGCTGGAGCCTCTTAGACAGAAGACGGTTATTTATGACCTCAGATCTGGGTTGAAATGCTTCCCAGTGGGTTTCGCAGCACCCCAAGTTTCCAGGAAAGCTGACCAGGGCTCCAGGAGGGGTGTGTCCCCCATGGACTCGGCTCTGAGTGTTCCCAGGAAGCGAATGGCGTTTGCCCATCGAGGTTCTTGAGATGGTTGTACTGCAGGGTCAGCTTCTTTCTCTCCTAGCCCTCAGCTCCACCCTCCCGCTCAAGCCGGGCTGGGCAGCTTCCCCTCACTCCGGAGCACAGATCAAAAGTAAATATTGGCAAAGCATTGGCTTCACTGTGGCCAGATAAGGAACGGCATCAAACGGAAACGCGAGCTTGAGATTCTCTTGCTCCTATCGCAACTTCCACCCCAACCCCACTCCCCCAATATTGACTTACTCATTTCGCTTCCTACCAATGCTCCGCGTTAGTTCTGCTGCCGACAGGACTGCCACTGGGAGTGTGCCCTGCCCGCTGCCGGGGCTCCACGCCACAGACGGCCCTGTGCGAGCACCCGGCCTCCTGCTGGCTCGCCTGGAAAGCTCTGTTAACACGTCACACGGCATAAGAGGGTTTTGATGAAAAACACAACCTCCTTCTACCCTCATCAGACATGTCCCAGTTCCCCTCTTCAGAAGTACTTGTTGCCAGGTGGGTCTAGAGACACAAACACAGTTAGTTCTTTCTCCATCTTCGAAAAGGTGGTGGAAACATGGAACTAAAGTACCAGTTTATGTCAGTGCGAACGTTGGGAAATCCATGCACAGCTTTTCATGATATGGGTTTTCCTGGGATTGTTGAAGACCCCTCAAGTGTACACGCACACGCACGTGTGGTACCCCTGTTCCCCATGCTTCTCTGTCATTTTTCTCAGTGTCGACGGTTTACAGAAGGACTGGCAAACCACAGTACTTCGGCCAACTCCGTCCCGCCCGTCTCTGTACAACCTGCAAGCGAAGAATGGCCTTCGCATGTTCATGGGGTTAAAAGAAATCAAAAGAAGAATCATCTCCATGACACTTGGACGTTGTGTGAAACGAATCTCTCAGTGTCCATAAATAAAGTTTTATTGAAACACAGTCCTGTCCATTTGTGCATGTCCCATCCGTGGCAGCTTTTGTTCTACAGAAAAGCCGAGGGCAGAGTAAAGCCCAAAGCATTTACAGAAAAAGCCTGGCCACCCCTGTTTTATAGTATTGTTCTTTACTTTTCTTCCTTTCTTTCTCTTCTTTATAGGTTTCTAGCGTAGGATGCATGAGCTCACTAGAGAGAGACAGAGATAGACAGAGAGAGAGAGATGAATGACCCAGAGGGGATGGCCACGCTACAGTCCCTTCTCCTCCATCCTCCTCTTGGGATTTGGGGCATGCATGCTGATGTGCCCGGCGTGGTTTTCAAGCCGCCGTGTCCAGGACTTGAGCAGTCATCAGGCATGTGAGGGTCCAGCGCTTTCACCTCCATGCCACTTACTGGACCTGCGCCTGGCTTTTTTCATGTTCAGTAGATCCTGGAGGCTCCTGGTACCAGCACACATGATCTCCCTCAAGCACGTGTTGTATATATCGTGTGGCTGGGCTATCATTTATCCAGGTCTTACGAGGGACTCCCAAATTCTCGTCTAAGTGAAAAGACTTCACGTCTTAGGAAAGTTCGGAAATTCCTGACAAGGATAAGAAATCTCAAGTGGTTAGTCTGTTTATTATTTATATCTTGTTCTTTGAGGAATAGGATTTGCAGCAGCTTCGAAGGGGAGGGGCAGGCCCGATAAAACTGTAAAACCACTAAGACGGAGGTGAAATACCGGGAAAGGACTGGCGTCAAAATACTTGCCCTTCCCAGCCGAGGAAGCCTGGATCACATCTGAGCTCAAGGCTTTATTTGAATCATATTTGCAGATGATGCAAAAATCTTTGTGGGTGTTTATTTTCCTCAAGAGGGAGGTTGAAGGCAGAATGCCTCTGAGAAGTTGGAAAAAATGCCAAAGCAGGATAACAGAACAGGCTTTCCAACTACCAGATCTTGAAGCAAATGAACTATTATTTATTTAGCATTTTCTTTAACTAATATTTCCTTTTGCTAAAAACCTTAAATATGGTTGTTTCGCCCTCACAAATAGTATCCTCAAATTCATGGCTCTTAATTGATGAGGTAGCTTTGTAATATTTTTAAAATGTATTTCCTTTTCTCTCTCTCTCTCTCTCTCTCTCTCTCTCTCTCTCTCTCTTTTGCTATAGGGCACATGACCTTTGCCAGAGAGAGACAGAGACAGGGAGAGAGGGAGATAGGGAAAGTCACCCCCCAGGGGGGATGGTCACACCACAGTCCCTTCTCTTCTGTTCTCCTCTTGGGATTTCGAGCACACACACGTAAGAACCTGGTGTGATTTTCGAGTTGCCGGGTCTGGGACTTAAACCACAGAGCTGGCCATGTGAGACCCAGGACCTTAATTAACCTCCATGCCATCTACTGGCCCCTAGAATGCATTTCATTACTTAATTAATGATAAAATTATTTTTTAAACTGCTCAATCCTTATACCACCTACAACAATCTTGCAAACCAACAAGAGTGCCTGTGATAAACATTTTAAAATGCTAGGGTGTCAGACATTGGAGGTCGCCATCCAACTGCCATTCCCCTCTTCTGACAGGATCCTGATTTTGTTCAGCTGGCTGTGTGCCCAGCCCCGTGGAATAAATCACATTTGGTTTAAGCTGACTATGACCATCCTCGTCTCCTGAACCTGTGATTGGTCCAGGGGTCGTCACATGACCCAGTTCTAGCCAACAGGAAACTCTGCTGGGGGTTTTTGGGAAAGCGTTTCCTTTCTGATAAGAAAGAGGCAGATGAAGAGAGACCTATTTGCCCCTTTCCTTCCCTGCTTGCTTTGGACACTGTTGTGTGAAGAGGTGAGGAGTGAGCTGTGGCAGCCATCTGCGACATGAGGACCAGCTCCCAGACAAGTTGCTGACTCACTGTTGATAGTGGAGAAGGGAGTGCACAGGGCCAGGGTCTTTATGGAAACCTTTAGATGCCAAGTACACCATGAGGTCTCCAGATGTCTTTTAAACAAACAATAAATGTCATTATAGCCTAAACTGCTGTAGTGGAGCCTCTGAAACTAACCTCAGGGACCCGGCCGGCTTTGTGCTTTAGAACCAGACCCTAGGGTCAAAGATACAGTTGCATTCCAGCTCTTTCAAATCCTCCTGGCTCAGTTACCCTGGGCAAGTGGCCTAACATCTTTAAGCCTTTGTTTTCCTCTCCCGTAAAATGGAAATAGTAACACTACTCATTCGAGACAGTGATTTTTGAGGGAAAAAAAAATCACAAATTCATTTAATGTACTTAGCACATAGTAAGGGCTGACTACCATCGTCACCATCATGATCATGTCTTTAGTATGCTTTCAATCCTCTAAAAATAGGGGGAATACAAAATGGACAGAGACAGGAAGCTGACAGCACCTAATTAAAGGCTACTAGCTGGGGACTAGATGAGCAGAAAATGATCTGAGTGTCAGAGCTGACCACAAGCTGCACATGAGTCAGTGCCTCAGCCAGCACGCTCAGTGCAAGCCCGGAGGCTGGACGCTGAGTGTGACGGGCAGACCCCTGGCCGCAAACCTTCTGCTCCTCAATGCGTGACTCACACCTTTCCAGGAGCATCGGGTCCACGTTTGGTCATCACATCTTTTTAGAGGATGTGGGGAGGCTGTCCTGGGTCCACAGGCACGGAGACGATGGCCTGGGGACTGTTTACGTAAGAGACGGGAAAGACTCAGGGGCAGGGTCATCGCGGTCTCCGTGAGAAGTGGCAGGCTTACGAGGCAGCTGTTGGCCGTGTCCGCAGCAGCCGGGACAGGAGGAAACGAACCACAAGGTGTGGCCTGAGAGAAGGAGCACTGGGCAGTGAGTCAGTGAGCTCGTGACTCCGCCATGTGACCTGGGGAAGTTTGCTCTGCAGCCCAGACTGCAGTATCTCCATGTGTGCGGAGGGGATCCAGGGCAGCTGTGGTCCTGAGGAGGTGACAATGACAGGAGAAAAGTGTGTGGTGGCAAGCAATTGGAAATTCAACTGATGACAGCTCAGACGGCAAGAGTGTCTTATGCCACCTAATAACAAGCTCAGAGTGGGGGGCAGCAGGAGGCGTGGTGGTTCAGACACTGGACTCGTACGTGGCCGACCACTGTTTGAGTCCCGGACCCAGCGGCTTGAAAATCACACTGGGCGCATGTATGTGTGCCCAAAATCCTGAGAGGAAAATGGAAGAGAAGGGATTATAGCATGGCCAACCTCCCTGGTGGGTGATTTTTCACTTTCCTTCTCTCTCTCTCTTTCTCTATCTCTGTCTCTCTTTCTCTAGTGAGTGCACATACCCTATGACAAAAAATAAAAATCTTAAAACAGTAACACTTAGAGGGGGCAGTTGTTGGTGGAGGACATGTCACCCCTGTTAAGGTAGGACAAGGAAGAAAGGCAGCACCTGTCCCCTCTGTCCCCCTCATCCCAACACCGCCAGAACCCTCCTCAGGGACCATGGGCCTGCCCCAGCTGCGGGGGGACCAGCACCTGTGAAAGCGGAGGGGGACACGGGAATGGGGTTGGACCTGCCGACCAGAGGACCTCAGAGCAGCAGACCCGAATCCCGCCCAGGGGGTCAACCTGCAGCCGGCCGTGTCTCTCTGTGGCCCTCCAGTGACAGGGGAAGCTGTGAGAGCAAGACCTGGACTGGAACCCTGACTGACTCTCGCTCAGAGGGCTGTGGGAGTCACTTCACACCCCGAGCCTCCATTTCTCACCTGGAACAGAAAATCAAACCCAACTGCTACCGCGGCTGCGGGGCCAGCCTCACGGTCACACGACCTGTGCAGTCGCACGGTCGCCTGGCCTCCTGCGCTTGGCTGGAGCTGACGCTGGTCCCACGAGGTGCGTCAAGCCTGCGTGGGGGTGCCCAGCTCCTCCCGGTCTCATTCTGTTGTCCCCGTCCTCGTCCTCCACACTCGGCTCCCTCCGGACTCCCTCTCTCTGAATGCCCCAACTCACTGTCACCTCGGGGCCGTGAAACACCCCTCCCATCCCCAGTGTGTAACTCATTCTTCATCCTCCACAGTCCGGTTCTGCCATCTTTAATAAAAACGCCGAGTTCACTCAGCACCTACCGAGCTGTTCTAAGGGTTAACACACGTTACAGACGGCCCTCCTTATTCATGGGTTCTGCACCTGATTCAACTCACCATGGACTGAATTTCAGAAAATCCCCCACGTTTCAGAAAGTTCCAAAAAGTAAAACTTGAGCTGGCCACATGCCAAACACCATGTTGAATCCATGCAGATGAGGTGCCGTGTAGACAGCCCGTGTTCGTCTGTAAGTAATCTAGAGATGCTTCGAGTATGCGTGAGGAGGTGATAGGCAAATATCCTGCTGGTTTATACAAGGGCCTGAGGGCCGTGGATTTAGGTGCCCACAGGGTCTCAGAACTGATCCCCCCAGGACACGGAATGACACTGCGTGTCGTCTAAGTGAAACACCCTACTATGACCCCCATTTGACTGGAAATACAGTGACCTTTTTTTTTTTTTTTTTTTTGAGAAGTTTTTGCTATAGGGCGTGTGCACTCGCCAGACAGACAGAGAGAGACAGAGAGACAGAAAGCGAGAAATCACCCCCCAGGGGGGATGGCCATCCTGCAATCCCTTCTCCATTCTCCTCTCGGGATCTTGGGCACGCACGCACACGCGCCTGGCGTGAGTGTAAGCCACCGGGTCTGGGACTCGAACTGCGGTCAACTACGTGGGAGTCCAGCGACATAGCCATTACGCTAACTGCTGGTCCCTACGGTGCCTTTTTTTTACTAGGGGTCCATGGCTTCCAGGGTTGGGGGACTGAGAAGTCATCCCTCATGGGGATGGCCACGCTGCAGTCCCTTCTGCATCCCCCCTGCCAGAATCCGGGGCACACACAGGCACTCCTGACGTGTTTTCCAATCTACTGCGTCTGGGATTCAAACTCCACAGTTGGCCGTGTGGGATCCAGCTGCCTTGGCATGGCCTGGCCTAGGCTTCGGGGAGATCAGAAGGGTTTCCTTGTGCAAGTGACACCAGGATGGTCCAGAGCATTCTCCTGTCTAGAACGGCCAGGACAGCTGCCTGGCACTCTCACCTCCTCAGGCTCAGGAGCTCCTCCTCCACCCACCTTGCTCCGTCCATACCCCACTCCACTCTCTGTCCCCTTCGCCTGTTTTATTCTTCTTCATACCACTGATCACTACTCGACGCTTTCTGGAGTTTGGGGGTGTCAGGTACCCGCGACCCAGCTGGCTAAGCTGCAGGAAATGTGCTTGGGCCGGGCCTGTGGCCTGGTGGTCGAAGGAGCCAGACTCCTGGCAGACCATGCGGTTTGGATCCCAGCTTGAAAAAGACCCAGGCACAGGTGCACGCGTACCCAAAGTCCCAAAGAGAGGGAGAAATGGAAGAGAAAGGATTGCGGTGTGGCCGTCCTCTGGAGGGCGTGCTTTCGCATTGTCCCTCTCACTGTCTCTCACTGGCAAGCACACTTGTCCTCTGGCAAACAAAAAAAGAAAAAGAAAAGAGGTACAAGGTGCTTATTAGGCATCAACCAGCTTGAATGAAAGAGGGAGGAGGCAGGATTGGACAGAGGGAAACGCCGACCATGGTGTGGACCCAACACACCCTCCACGGACGAGATGGAGAACTCCAGAACAAGTACTGCCCGCCTGGCCTTTGTCCTGAGGCCTGGATGGCTCGTCACTGGGCAGGGGCTGTTCCCGGAGGCTGTCCCGTGAGGTGACCCCTGAAGGAGCCCTCCCCGGCTCAGCAGAAAGGTCCTCCCTGAAGGACTCGGGGTGGGGTGTCTCCACGGCCACCACCGTCATCTTCAAAAAGTTCATGTAAATGGAAAAACTATGCAAGCGTTTCCTTTATTTTTTTGGCATTAAAATAAACCCATACTTTAACTCCATTTCCCTATGAGCTTTTGGAGGTCCCCTCTTACCTGTTTACTATTCCTTGGTAACTTATTTTCAGGGAAGACACTAAGACGCTGGCGCCGTGGAGGAGAAATAGAGGGGCGAGCTCAGGCTTTGCCATCTAATTCTGTGCGGCCTGGAGGAAACCGCTGCGCCTCTCTGAGCCCGGGTTCTGTTTGCCGTGAAGTGAGGATAATAGTACGAACGTCGCGCTGCTGTGCTGAGGACGAGTCGGCCCTGCAGGGCTCCGCGGGGCCTGGCATGAGTCGCGTTCTGTAAATGGTCACTGTTGTTAGGCTGTATCAAAACTCTAAGTGAGTCACGAACGGGCTGCCTCCTCCCTGAAGCCAGCTCTGCCTCCCTCTCCTCTCAGCTCCCAGGACACTTTCCATGACTTCTCATGGGCTCCTTGGCCCTACCCATCCGTCTTCCAGCCTGAAAATAGCCACACACCCACTTTTATGGTCTGTTTTCTGGTCAAAAGTGAAAGAAATCAGCCCAGGTCTAAGTGGCTGAAGGGAAAGCAGCGGATAGTGTGGTTCTGTGGTTTATGAAAATGACAAGCCCTGGCTGGGCCCGGCTTCAGGACCGGGGGATCGCCATGTGCACTTGTTCCAGAATCGTGCTCGTCAGCTCTCTGTTCCATCCGCCTCTGTGTCAGTTAGGGTCTGTGCTGGCAAAGTGTCCCCAGTGTGTCCCTAGGTTCTTCTGACAGTCCAGCAGGTAGAGGCTTTTTGTTTGTTTGTTTGTAGTTTTGCTACAGGGTATGTGTACTCACAAGGAGAGGGGAAAGAAAGAGGGAGAAATCACCCCCCAGGGCAGGTGGCCATGCCATAATCCCTTTTCTTCCATTCTCTTGGGACTTGGCGCACACATGCACATGTGCCTGGCATGTTTTTCAAGCCCTGAGTCAGACTGAACCCGTGCTGTCGGCTACATGGGATTCAGCTGCCCTCTCTTCCACGGCCTGGCTGGCCAAGGCTGGCTTTTCTATGTGGTCCCAGCTCAGCTCTGGGGGTTGGTGCTGATTGGCCTGCCTTAGGTCACGTGCCCTTCCAAGAACCAATTCCTGGGGCCAAAGGGATGGAGTATGCTAACTACCTGCCCTGGTAGGGAGGCAGCTCGCTCCCTCTGGGACCCTGTGGAGTGATAGTGGGGGAGAGGCAGTACCCGAAAACTGGCCTGTGGTCAGCAGATGGGAATGCACTGCCCCGCTTCCCTGCTCAAGGCCTCCCTGGGACATACTCAGGGCTAACAAGTGTGAACGGAATGGGTGATTGCACACGGGGTCTTGGGCCAGGTGTGACCTCGGGATGATTTCTTCAGGGACGTCCGCCTCGGATTTGTCACGTTCTGGCCACTTGCAGTCTAATCTCGCAGTCTGACCCCATTCGAACTTCAAAGCCCTGGTCCGGCCGGCCTCAGCGGCCCAGACAGCAGGTTCCAGGGCTGGGTCCCCCCGTGGGCACCCGCTCACTGCAGGCCCGGGCAGATGGGGGTGAATCAGGGGTGGCTCACTCTGCCCCCAGACGCTCAGGAGGCTCCGGCCCAGGAGAGGGTGAGCCGGGCTGACAGAGGCAGGCGTCACCCTGCGCGCGCCTCTGCACACTTTCACCCAGTTCCCTTCCTCGCCGGGAACTTCCGAGGATTCCTCTTCACGCCTGAGTCACGGCAGAGGCCCTCAGGCTCGGGTGGCTGGTGGCCCGGAGGGGGCAGGCGCAGGGATTAGTGGACTCAGGCGTGCTCACTCCATCTAGGGAGGCACCCGGCTGACATGAGGCCCCGTGAAAGCAGGACCATCCCAACAGATTTGGTTTTCCCTTAAGTTTTTGCTGTAAGGCATGTGCATTTGCCAGAGAGAAAGAGACAGAGACAGAGAGAGACAGAGAGAGAAATCATTCCCCCAGGAGGGATGGTCTAGCTGCAGTCCCTTCTCCATTCTCTTCTCGGGATTTTGGGCACACACGCACGCACACACACACCTGGCGTGAGTTTCAAGCTGCCAGGTCTGGAACCCGAGCCACGAAGTTGGGTATGTGGGATCCAGAGCCTTAACCTCCGCACCACCTGCTGGCCCAGGCTTTATTTTTAAAAGCAGTTTCAGGTTCACAAGAACACTGTGAGGAAGGTGAAGAGAATCCCCGCAGACACCCTGTCTCCCGCCACGCTCAGACGCACGGGCTCCCCGATTCTCCACATCCTGCACCAGACTGTGCGCATTGTGACCAGGGACCCACACTGACAAGGCGTTGTCACCCAGAGCCCAGCCGGTGTCAGGCATCTCGGTGTTGGACAGCCTCTGGGTGAGGACGCACATGCAGGGTCACACAGCGGCACCTCCCTGCCCCACATCTCCACACTGCCCCGCTCAGCTCCTCCTCTGCCCCCACCCCGGCCCCCAACAACCACTGATCTGTCACTACCTCTTAGTCTGGCCTTTTCCAGATCTTCTGATTCTTTCTTTCTTTCTTTTAAAGAGATTGTTCTCTATAAGGTGCATGCACTCTCTGGAGAGGCAGAGAGAGACAGAGACAGAAAGAGAGAAATCACCCCTCAAGAGGATGGCCATGCCACAATCCCTTCTCCTTCACTCTCCTCAGGATTTTGGGCACGCACGCGCATGCACCTGGTGTGAGTTTCTGCCGAGACCTGCTAGGCAGAAAGTGGGGAGGACCCCAGAACGGGAGTGACGGTGGACTTCGGAAAGAACAATCACACAGACACGCAGGGTAGAGGAAAGTGGAGATCGAGCAGACCGGATGTCTCTGATGGAGAACTCCGTGGCTCCGAGCCTTTCCCAGGTTTATTCCTTCATGGGGCCATGGGGGGAGAGAGAAGCGGAAGGCAAATCTGGGTGTCTTACCAACTGCATCTTGTGCTCCTTGGTCTAAGTACACCCCGCCTGGCCTGCTCTGGCTGAAACAGTTACCTGTGACCTCCACTGGCTGTGTAGCAGCAGCCTCGGCTCACCCCAAACACTCATGACTGTTTAGCTCAGATTTGGCCGCTCCCTACCAGTTTCAAGCCCCCGGGTCCAGGTCACAAACCGCGGTCAGACACTTGGGAGTCCGGTGATGTAACCTTTACGCCAGCTGCTGGTCCCAACCTTCTGGTTTTTTATTGTTTTCTTTTTCTTACAATTCCCATGGCTTCAACTGAACCACCGTGTCCCTCTAAAAGTTCGATGCCCAGGACAGCCTAGTAAATATGAAATATTTTGAATAGTCTTCTTGGAGTCATCCCTTTCTTTATACGCGGATGCTAAACTCTCACTCTATGAAAATATCATGCCGGCTGAATCAAAGTCTGAGGCCGCATTTGGCCCATGGGCCACCCACCGGTATGAGACATCAGGCTTCGGGATGAAGCGGGAAGTCAGAGTCTGCCAGGTCCTAGCTGTGTGACCTTGGGTTAGTCGCTTTGCCTCTCTGAGCCCATCTGTCAAGCGAAGGCCTGGAGCGTGTGTTATGGAGGGCAGGATTCACTCCGTGAGTCTCTGAGGCCTGATGTCCCGGCATGTTCAACAGTTCCCTGGGGTTGCCGAACACACAACAAATCAAAGCACACCAGTGTTGCTCTTACAGAATCAGAAGACAGCCAAAACAGTAAAAAAAAAAAAAAAAAAAAAACTAAACAAACAAAAAACCCCAGAGACATACACGCTCGTGGGGTAGAGAGAAGCTGGAGACCTGTGGGTTGAGATTTCCTGCCCACTCGCCTGGGCAAAGGAGAACCACATTCTCTGCATTCCAGAAACCCCCCATTACAACCACCCCCTGACGGGCTAACCTTGACCCCGGGTTAGGAGCCTAGCTGTGTGGGTCTAATCCGGGTTCTGCCGTGAATTTGCTGTGTAACCTTGGACACATAGCTTAAGCTCTGTGTCACAGCTTCAGGGCTACTGTCCCTGTCATGGGCTGTGTGACTGGCCCCCTCCGGAACTGGGCAGAGCTTGGCTGTACCCTGAGGTCTTTGCCCGGAAAATGGGGACAACGTTTGTGAGAGTTAAATGAGGAGTGCAAACAGCGCACACGAAACAGCGCCAGCACGGGACCGCACTCCCTCCGCGTCCACCCGCAGAAGTGGTGTTTCCGCTCTGGGGCGCGTTTTCCCCGCATCTAGCGCTGCCCTCCAGTAATCGGCCCGTTTTAAAGAGGAGAAAGATGGAAGCTGAGAAAATAAACGGGCTCAGAGAGGGTCAGGAACTTGCCCAGGGTCGTCCAGCCAATAAGAGCAGGTGACAACCACCACCAAAGCAATAATGCAGCAAGATGGGAAGCCACTCCCCGAGACCCAGCTCTTACCTGCCACCGGGCTGGGTTGCTATTTTAAGCACATTTTCTCCAAGTCCCTTCCCTTTCCACAGTCCCTAAACTCCACTGAGAACCTGAGAGGGGCCAGCCCCAGCAGGCCTGCGAGTGACTAAGAGTCTAGCTTGGGGTGCATAGATCATTCCCTAGGGACACTCTGACCGTGACCAACCCTCACCTCTTGGTCCCCTTTTAGCCTAGGATTTCAAAGCACTTTACACTCACATGCTAATTAAAGACACCTTCCTACACTCCAGAGAGGCAGGTATCTTTAATTAACCGCCTCTAAGAGGCCGAGGCCGCAGGGCATGGGGCTGCAAACCTGCTAATTCTAGGATATCAATTCACAGGCTGTGGTCCAGGGCAGCTTTGACCACCACCTCCTAGAGGCCCTCCCAGATGACCTGATCCCAAATAGTTCCCTCTCCTCGTTAGTTCCCTCTCCTCATTCTCACACCCCCGCTCGATTCCTGTATGGTATATGTTCAGTGTTTTTTTCTTAATTGTGTATTCATTTACTTATCAACTTAAATAATAGCGGCAGCTACATTTACGGGACATTGACTATGTGCTGGGCCTGACCCCGGCTCGTAGGGTTCTCTGGAACAGAGGCATAAAGGAAGTCTTGAAGGTCACACAGCCAGTGAGGCCGCGGCATCTCTCGGTTTGTTTGTTTGTGCGTCCGGGTGTTCAGTGTCCACCTCCTCCAGGAGAACATCTGTTTTGTCCCTGCTGTGTCCGGGGCCCTGAACTACGTGGAGTGCAGTAGGCACTGTGAGTGCTCTCAGAACGAATCCGGGAGTCCGCGCTGTGCTTGTCTGAGCTGGAGTTTGTGTAAACACAGCCGTCCCTTTCTGTGCCTCAGGGACAAGGAAAACCACAAGGTCGCTCTTTCCTAACTCCCTGCTCTCATTCACACCTCCACGCCTTCACAGAGCTGTTCCCTGGGGTTGCCTTTCTTTTCCCATCACTTAGCTGGAAGGTCAGTAGATGGCCTGGGAATCAAATCTGGTTTTGTCGATAAAGTTTTATTGGGCGCGTGCGCTCGCCAGACAGACAGAGAGAGACATAGAGACAGAAAGCGAGAAATCACCCCCCAGAGGGGATGGTCACGCCGCAATCCCTTTTCCTCCATTCTCCTCTCGGGATCTTGGGCACGCACGCACATGCGCCCGGCGTGAGTTGTAAGCCACCGGGTCCGAGACGCGAACCGCGGTCGACCACGTGGGAGTCCAGCGACATAGCCATTACGCTAACTGCTGGTTCCCCTGGCTGCTTTTGATCTACAACAGCAGACTTCAGACCTGTGAAGCCCAAGTATTTGTTATCTAACCCTTTAGAGGAAAGGGCGCTGGCCCTGAGCTAGCTGACTTCCTCGACCTTTAAAAATGAGTTCCGGGGCCAGCAAATGGAGTAGCAGTTAAGTCACTGGACTCACATATGGCAACGGTTCGAGTCCCCACCCATTGTAACATGACCATCCCCCCGGGGGATGATTTCTCGCTGTTTCTCTGTCTCTGTCTCTTATTCTCTGGCAAGCACATAAGCCCTAAGGCAAAAAAAAAAAAAAAAAAAAAAAAAAAAAAAAAAAAAAAAAAAAAAAAAAGAATGAATGAACGAGTTCAAATGCCTCCGCCAGGAAGCACTCCCACTTCTCCGGCTGGGTTAAGGGCCTCTATTACATGTTCCCATAGCCCCATGCTTTCCTCTAACACAGTGTTTCTCCACCTCCTCCCGCCCCTAGGAACCTTTTAAGACATTTACCCCTAATCATCCATCCTATTCAGCCACGACTTTTTTTTTTTAATTGCCAGAGTGTGTGGGCACTCATACGAGAGAGAGAGAGAGAGAGAGAGAGAAAGCACATTCCCCGTAGGGTGTGGCTACTCCACAATCTGTTTTCCTCCATCCCATCAGGATTTGGGGCATGCATGCACTCGCACCTGGCATCTTTCTTAAGCCACTAGGGCTGGGACCTGAACTGGAGTCGGCCATGTGGGATCCGGTTTCCAATGCATAGCGCCTAAGTGCTACACTACAGGGCCAGCCTTTCATGAGTGCTTTTTTATTTTGATTTTTCAGATATTTTTTTTTTCACAGGGCAGGTGCATGGACTGGAGAGATACAGAGAGAAAGAAAGCAAGACATCACAAACCCCGGCCAGGGGAGGTTAGCCATGTCACAGTCTCTTCTCCTCCTCCATGCACTTCCACCCAGCGTGATTCTCAAACTACCAGGTTCGGGACTCAAACCGCAGTCCACCACGTGGGAGTCCAGCGCCTTAATCACCAGGCCACCTGCTGGTCCCCCGCCTTGAATGCTTTAAACTGACAAATAGAAACCGGGCCTGTCCATGGAACATGTCGGAGATACACACACCTGTAGGATGGCTTAATCAGCCTGGGACATCTCCAGCCCACGATATATCAGCGTGTGAGCTAATGGACCGCAGCCAGCCCTTTGCAGGGCTCCCAGCCGCTGTCACAGCTAAGGCTTCTTGCCTCTGCTGAGGATGCGTGCATATATAATACCTGTGGCCTGTGTTCCTTCAGTGGAATGGAATGGCTGAACACCTACTGTGTGCCGAGCCCTGGCCCCGAGGCAGCCGTGCGTCCAGTGCACTGGAGAAACAGCCGGGAGACCCTTACGGCTGGAGCTGTGTTGGGAGAGGTGAGCACAGAAAGGTGAAGTGGCAGAGCCAGGAGGGCCGTGAGCACCACAGAGAGGACCCTGGGTCTTCACCTGGGTCTTCACCTCTGTCTTCACCTCTGATGCTGCGTTTCCGACTCTGAGTAGCATCTGGCTACCCACCTGCGTGTGAGTCCCTGCAGGGATGGCCCTGTCCATCCTGACCCCCAACAATCTGCGTGTCTGACTCAGAGTTCACGAAGGCCTCAGGCCGGGCACCTCGAGAAGCAGGCCCCGAGATGAAGATTCCGGGAGTTTATTTGGGAGGTGATCTCAGGAAGGGAGGGCCAGAGGACGAGAGACAGCCATGCAGGGAGGCAGCTGGACCTCAGTCCCTTGAGGGACTCTGGGAGCCAGCACAGACACACCTCCAAGTTAGGCCCACCCAGGACAAGGAAACAGAGCCTTCCCCGCCGACTCCCAGCAGGTGAGGGCTGCTGCCGGGGCCTGGACACCAGCTTGGCTCACATGCTCAATGACCAGAAGAAGCCCTCGGCTAGGACACGCAGGAGCTGGAGGTCCAGAGCCATCGGCTCTGTGAACAGGAATGGTGGCATGGAGCAGGCCGGCTCCACAAGGCTGCTACGTAAAAACCCTCTCTATTTAAGTAGACCAGCAACCACCTCCCGGTCCAACGGCCACCACGGAGTCCCCGAGGACGTTAGCATGGGCACTGCTTCCCCTTGAATCTAGCTAATCCCTGGGCTCCTCCAGGGGTTTGCTTCTGCCCCAGCTTTTTGGATTCTGTGTGGCTGGGAGGAAGGTTCTGGAAGTTTGCCTTGCCATCCCAGGAGGTTGGGGTTTGCCACATCCTGGGAACTTGAGGAGCAGAATGTGGATTTTTTTGTCCTCTAGAAGGCAGTTTCCTCAGCAGTCCACAGTCGTTATCAGCGCTCAGCCCTCGTTGGCACCGGCGGTGGCCCCAGTGGCCGGGCCCCATGTTCCTCCCACGCCTGGAGAAGCTGGCCTGGTTCTGATGGCACCATGCCCTCCGCCCACCACCCGGAAGCTGGCCTCGCTGGCAGCGGGGTGGGTGGGAGGAGACAGGGCTGTTGGAGCTGGTCCCCCAACAGCTGGCCCAGGGGAGGGGGGACCGCTGGGTGAGCTGCACGAGAATCCTCTCCCTCCAGGAAGGGCCTTGTGCAGACAGGGAGGGAAGTGACATGAAGACACTGTGGGTGGAAAGATGCCTTCCAGGGGGCGGAATAAGGATGCTGCCCTCTGCCTAGAACCCAGCAGGCTCCCACCTCCCCTGGCACGAGTCAGTGGTGGGCAGTCTCTCATTAGGCCGGGGTTCCTCACCCACAGTGCTGTCGCCATTGGGGCCAGACTGCTCTTTGCTGGAGACTGTTCGGGGCACGGCAGGGTGTTGGGCAGCACCCTGGCCTCGGCTGGCTGGTAACCAGCCGTCTCTTGCATCATGATGACCAAAACACCTCTGGATGTTGCCAAATGTCTCCTCGGGTACTAATTGGCCCCTGGTTAAGAACTGCCTCCCTATGGGAACCAGCAGTTAGCGTAATGGCTATGTCACTGGACTCCCACGTAGTCAACCGCGGTTCGCGTCCCGGACCCGGTGGCTTAAACTCACGCCAGGGGCGTGTGCGTGCGTGCCCAAGATCCCGAGAGGAGAATGGAGGAGAAGGGATTGTGGCGTGGCCATCCCCCCTGGGGGGTGATTTCTTGCTTTCTGTCTCTATGTCTCTCTCTCTGTCTGTCTGGCGAGCGCACGCGCCCTATAGCAAAAACCTCTCAAAAAAAAAAAAAAAAAAAAAAAGAACTGCCTCTCTAGACCCACAAACAGGCTGAAGAAAGCCCCTGGGGTAGGTGGATCCAAGTGGATGTGCTGGTATTGGCATTTGGGGCCACTGCCCCCTCCTCACCCCTGCCCTGCCCTGCTCGCAAACCACCGCTTCTCTTTCCCTTCCCCCAGGATGGCAGGTCCCTTCTCCGTCTGGGTCATTCGGGCAGAGACTTTACCTCCCCATGTCTTCGTTCTCTCATCTGAGAAATGGGGGTTAAGATTCCTTTCTGCCTTGGCTGGTGTGGAGTGAAAATGGTAATAATTACGCCGGAAATATGAATAATAATAACACAGCTCACAATTCGGAACGCTCACTTTGTTCCCAGCCCGTGGTGAATGTCTTACGTGTCTCAACACGTCGAATCTTCATGTGAAATTTCCTCGGCTGGGCCCAGCATGGCAGCTCCGAAGGGTCAGGGCCCGGGATGTGACTTGTTCTCTCACCCCTGAGCGTCGCCCTAGTCTCCCGTCCACGTTCCGGTCAGCGAGAAGAGGAAAGGGGGGACGGTACCACCTGGAATTGTCCGCCAAGCTCAGGATTGCGTCCCGCTGCCAGAACGTGGTCACGTGGCCACATCTAGCTGCAAAGGAGGCTGGGAAATGCGGTGTCATCGAGGCAGCCTGCACTCACCCACGAGCACATTTCTCCGGAAGCAGAAGATACGGAGGGAGGAGACGAGCAGCCTCGACAGCCCATTCACGGACAGGGAAACCAAGGCACAGAGGGGGAAGTGCTCCTCCAAGTCACCAAGAGAATAAAGAAGGAAAATCGGACGGGGCAAGCAGGTGCCTTAGTGGTTAAGGTGCTGGACTCCCACGTGGCTGATCATGGTTTGAGACCCAGACCTGGTGGCTTGATAGTCACGCCGTGTGTGTGTGTGTCTGTGTGTATGTGTGTGTGTTTGTGCCCATGATCCCAGGAGGAGAAGGGAGGAG
This sequence comes from Tupaia tana, assembly GCA_026018925.1. NCBI lineage: Eukaryota > Metazoa > Chordata > Mammalia > Scandentia > Tupaiidae > Tupaia > Tupaia tana. Next base: position 14,818,795 of record JAKSZU010000015.1, read on the forward strand.
AAAGGATTGTGGCATGGCCATCCCCCCAAGAGTGATTTCTCTCTATCCCTTTCCTTCTCTCTCTCTCGGCCTCTGGTGCACCATGTGACTTATAGTACAAATAAATAAATAAATAAAATAACTCTCTTTTAAAAAAGAGAGAGATAAAGAAGGAAGAAAGAGAAAGAGAGAGAAAGACAAAGAAAGGAAGAGGAAGAAAGAAAGAAAGAAAGAAAGAAAGAAAGAAAGAAAGAAAGAAAGAAAGAAAGAAAGAAAGAAAGAAAGAAGGAAAGAAGGAAAGAAGGAAGGAGAAAGAAAGAGAACGAGAGAGAAAGACAAAGAAAGGAAGAGGAAGGAAGGAAGGAAGGAAGGAAGGAAGGAAGGAAGGAAGGAAGGAAGGAGGAAGGAAGGAAGGAAGGAAGGAAGGAAGGAAGGAAGGAAGGAAGGAAGGAAGGAAGGAAGGAGAAAGAAAGAGAACGAGAGAGAAAGACAAAGAAAGAAAGAAAGAAAGAGGGAAAGAAAGAAAAAAAGAAAGAAAACAGACCACAGTCTCGTGCCGGGCATGCTGCAGCGCTCTCAGCCAGCCTGCCCCTTTGACCCTCTTCTCATCCACCGCCTGGTCAGTACCATCCTCAGTGATCTATTTGTTTCAAGGTTCCCCGTAGAGAATGATGTTGGGGTGTCCAGGACCGACGAGTTTCCTTCTGCCCTAAACCCACACCGTTTAGGTCTCTGGGTGCAACCCACACAGTGACCAAAGTTTTCAGGATAGTTTTTGAGCGGAGCGAAGGACTCCCTGACCGCACAGGCGAGCCGAGATACCCCCAGCACGCCAGGGCCCCGGTTCCTTCTTCCATCCGAGTTCGCCATGATCCCCCTGAGCACCAGCTGGGTGAGGGCGAGGAACGGCCCCTCCCGGCCAGCAGCCCGACCACTACCCAAGAAACCCAGTTGTTCTTTGCCACGTGTGACCTTCGCGAACGCCGAGCAGATCTCCCCACGGGTGCGTGAGGTGGCACGGACCCCGGCTCCACCGTGTGGCCGCTTAGCACAATCCCAGACTGTGAGGTGCTCTCTGAGAGGCGTTCACTTGGGTCTTAGACTTTTTTGAGAAATGCGTTTTAGCTTGTGGTGAGGGGAGTCTGGAGCCTGGCGTTCCACGAGGGACCACAGCAGAAATCCACAGATGGCGTCAGTGACGTCACTAAGAAAGCCGGTTAAGACGGGGAGAGTGGGGGCCGGGCAGGGTGCAGTGGGAGAACACGGCGCTCTGTGAGGCTGAGCTGGCTGGGAGGTCCTAGGTTCATGTCCAGAGACCTCCCTGAGAACGCCGGTCCCACGCACGCCCACCACCCAGGAAGCTGGGGTACACTGTGGCGTCAGGACCCGCTGGGGGTGCTGCCCTCGAACTTTCTTGACCGTGAAAAAATAAACAGACTTTAAAAAAAGACAGAGACGATGGTGCACAAGGGTCAGGCATCCTTAGATCGTCGAGGTCTCTGATCTATGCGTGCTCTGAGAAGGGAGGCTGTGTTACAGTACCGGCTAGTGCTATGTATCCTAGGGCACTTGGCGCCGCTGGGACCAGCAAGGGTGCTGACACTGAGGGGTGGGGTGAAAGTCCCAGACCCCTTCCCCACCCCCTACCCCCATAGAAGAGTTTGAGGTGAAGTGACTGAACCAGGGAACCTCTGGCCTTAAGAATGGGAGTTCCACAGAAAACAGGGACACCCAGTGCAAATGTACTTCCCGGGCAGTGAGGCCCCAGCCCCTCCCAAACCTGGCCCCCTGGAGCAGCCACCAGGGACAGGCTTTCCTGTCTCGGGAAGTGCATCTGACCCAAGTCAAAAGGGAAAACCCTGTCAGCCGTACAAACATGGGGGCTGCCCATCTCGGCACCCCACCGTATGACAGGCCCTGCCAAATCCCGCAGAGCGTCCACCATGATTGAGTGCCACGAGCTTAAATATCAAGGAACCCTTGGGACCAGAGTTGGTGTAATGGCCATGTCACTGGACTCTGATGCAGTTGACTGCAGTTCGAGTCCCAGACCCAGTGGCTTAAACTCACGCCGGGTGCATGTGTGTGCGTGCCCAAGTTCCCAAGAGGAGAATGGAGTAGAAGGGATTGCGGTGTGACCATCCCCCCTGGGGGGTGATTTCTTGCTTTCTGTCTCTCTGTCTCTCTCTATCTTTCTGGCAAGCGCACGCACCCTATAGAAAAACCTCTCAAAAAATACACACACACAGACACATATATATCAAGGAACCCAAGACCCAGAGCACAGGAAAGGCCCTCCGAGGATGCACCAGGGATCTTCACCTTCACCTGGGGTTCTGGTCCAGGCTCTTCCGGGAGCCGGCTGAGTGGGCCTGGCAAAGTCGCCTACCCTCCCTGGGCCCCAGTTTACAGGTCAGGGGATGTTCTGGCTGGGAACGTGTCTCGGCACATCTGCCACCAGAGCCCTTAAATGATTTGCCCAACATCACCCTGCCAGGAGGAGAGTCCCCTGGCCCCAAATGCAAGCCCCATAGAGACCTGCTCTCACCCCACTGTCCCCAGGAGGGGCGCCAGGCAAAACAGAGGATGCCCAGCTACGCTAGAATTTCAGATAGACAGAAAATGCTGTAGTTCAGTACGCCCCAAATATTTCAGACTGCACTTACATTGGAAAAGGCCGCTGGGTGCGATCTGAGATTCAGATGGCGCGAACTGCCAGCCCGTCCTGCATTTGCTCACTGAGCTGTCCTGTTAGGAGACCTCAGCAGCGGCAGGCAGCGCAGCAGGAGCATCCCTGGGCGCCAGGCGTGCCTTCTCCCGTTTTCCATTCTCGAACCCCTCTTGGGTTGTTTTCCTTTTATCCCTCCCCCCCCCCCCCCAGTTTTTGCTATAGGGCACGCGTGTTCACCAGAGACAGGGAGAAGAGAGAGGGAAAGTAAGGAGGGGGACCACGCCACAGTCCCTTCTCCTCTAGATACCCCTCGGGATTTGGGGCATGCACACATATGCACCTGGCATGATTTTCAAGCTGCCGGGTCCAGGACTCACACTGCGCCGTTGGCTATGTGAAATCCAGTGCTTTAACCTCCACACCACCTTCTGGCCCTTATTTTCCTCTTTTTGATAGAGATCTGAATGCAGAGAAATGCATCCCTGCTCTCAGCACAGCAGCTCACTGTGTGCGTGGTAAACGGCACCTGAGTTCGACCTGAGGGTCAGGGAGGCAGGAGGGAGAGGTGGGGAGTGAGGGGAGCTGGACAGGCCCTCCAGAACCCTGCCCTGGTTGATCATTACTAGGCAGGAGTGGGGCCTAGTGCAGTCAAATCCTGTTTTGTTTCGTTTTGTTTTTTTTAACAAGTTTTTGCTATAGGATGCGTACACTACCCAGAAAGACAGAAAGGGAGAAATCACCCCCCAGGGTGGATGGCTATGCTGCAATCCCTTCTCCTCCATTCTCCTCTTGGGATCTTGGGCACGCACGCACATGCACCTGGCGTGAGTTTAAGCCACCAGGTCCAGGACTTGAACCGTGGTCAACCACATGGGAATCCAGTGACATAGCCATTACGCCAACTGCTAGTCCCTTTTTTTTTGGTTGTTGTTGTTGGAGCGCAATCAAATCTGACAGCACTTCACAGACGTAGAGATCTGAGTGTGTGTGACTCTCAGTACTTAACTGTGGGCTGCAGGAAGCGCCTCTGCAGGCTCGGGCAGCTGCAGGGAAGTCCTGGCTGTCTGGCTTTGGAAGGGCGAGGCTATGACTACTTCAGGGAGCAGAGCGGAGGAGAGACAGCCGTGGAGGCAGCCGTGGGGCCTGGAGTGTGCTGGGGCTAGGAAACGCGGCCCCATCGGGGTTCGATCCTCTTCTCTGCCAGGTAAGTGCTGTGCAGCGGTGGGTTCATCGTCTGTTTTCCAGCGGCATGAAGGATGGCGTTTTGTCCAGCTTATTGTGAGGGCTGCGCGTAACAAGCTGACCTAGTGGGAACCCGGCACCCGGGAGCGTCCAGCAGGTCCCAGTTCCCTCTGCCCCCTGGCTGCACTAGGCTCAGCAGGAGGGGTTTGGATATTGCCTTTCTTTTCTTTTTTTTTCCCTAAGGTTTTTTGCCATAGGGTGTGTGTGCTCGCCAGAGAGACAGAGAGAGGCAGTGAGAGGGTGGCAATGTCTGGAATCCTCTCTGGAGACTGAATTGGTGTGTGCCCTTTACCTGTCATTCTTCCTTCTCCATCCTGCCAGCTGGAAGGCAGGTGTGAAGGCTGGAGCAGTGGCTTCCATTTTGGACCATGAGAAGGAGGGCTACACTGTAGGGACAGCAGAGCGGTGTCCAGGAAGAAGCTCGAGACACCGAGGGCTTCATGGAGTGCTAAAACCGCCCCAAGCTGTCTACATCTGGGCTTCATTTACACAAGAGAAAAATAAACTCCTCTCTTGTTTATAGTTTTTTTTTTTCAAATTAAGTTTATTATGTTTAATTATGATGATATTTGTATGCCCCAAGCAGTGTAATCTGGTATAAAATGTCAGCGAGAAAATAAGCTGGGTCTTTCTATTTCAAATGTAGTTTCCATGACTTCATCAGTCCGTCCAGAGTCTGGAGTTGTCAGAAGAGCCTTCAGCCAGAGAGGGGAGGCCACTTGCTTGAGGTCACACAGCAGGGAAGTGGCAGCTGGAGTTTGGCCCCCGAGCCCCAGAACCAAACCCCAGCCCTCATTTCTCAGAAGCTCTGCCTCTCAGGATGAGATGGTTTCTCCGAATTCTGCAGTGCCCAGAGGATGCTGGAAAATGGTCAAATCCCTGGCACCAGTCAAATCCCAGCTCTCGGCTCTGGCCAGCCGTGCGCGTGAGGGAGACGCCAACCTCTCTGAGCCTCAGTTCCTCGTGTGGTGACACCCCTAGGCAGCTGTCTGGCGGGGTCCCTGAAGTGCTGTTTAGAATGTCTGACCCCCAAGACAGCGCAGTGCCATCACAGCGGGGACACTGCCGGGCTGGTGGTGTTGTCCGTGTGAGGAGAGGGTGGCCTCCTTCGTGCCGACTTTGGAGCCAGTTCTGGGCTCAAACCCTGCACCCACAGCTAGCAGCCGTGTGGTCTTGAGCCCGGCACTCCCCTCGGCATCTCTTCCTTCGGGTCCTAGCAGGAAGCGGGAGCCCACCGCTCCTCACTCGTTCGCCTCTTCGCTCCGGGCCGTCAGTGGCAGGATGGCCAAGTCCTTCCTCTCCTGGGCCGGGTGTGAAAGAGCAGACTCAGGCCTGGCTGGGGAGACAGCAGGACACCGATGGCAGCCAGAGCAGGGTGGGGGAGGGCTGGAATCAGGGGTGCGACCCGGAGATGGGGATCGGAAGCCTGTCCTGAGGGGCAAGGTCTAGGGCAGCTAAGCCTGGTCCCTCTCTCCCATTCCCCGGAACCCCTCCCGGGCCTCCTCTGGCAGAGTCACTGCACATGGCGGAACTGTGGGGTGGCCAGCTCTGTCCCGGGGAACTGGCCTGGGATGACTGAGACACGGCCTCTCTCGGCCCACCACTCCCTCCTGCCTGGCCCCTGCTCCCACCTCGCCCTCCCGCAGTCTGCCCCCCCACACCAACTCCAGGAGCCCTGCTGCTGAAACAAAGCCACAGACTTAATGGCTTAAAACAACACAGTTTGGAGACCAGCAGATGGTGTAGTGGTTACGTCACTGGACTCTCACATGGCTGACCGTAGTTCGAGTCCCAGACCCGGTGGCTTGAAACTCATTCTGGGTGCCTGTGTGTGTGTGCACTAGATCCTGGGAGAAGAACGGAGGAGAAGGGATTGTAGCGTGGCCCGGATGCTGCTGTGGAGACAGGAGGAGCTCACTAGCTCATTTACACTGTCCCACGCCCCAGCAACTGCTCCATCCCGTCTCTCCGTCCACGGCTGAGGCCCCTCCGCTCCGTCCCGTCTCTCCGTCTCGTCTCTCTGTCCGTGGCTGAGGCCCCTCCGCTCCATCCTGTCTCTCTGTCCGTGGCTGAAGCTCCGTAGTCACAAGGAGAAGGCGGAGAAGCATGTCCACACTGAGTGAGCAAGGACTTAGAAGGCCTGGAGGGGAGGCCGGGGCCGCTTCAGCTCTGGAGCTGCCAGGAGTGACAGTCTTGTCCTTGGTGAAGAGCGGGGCATGGAGTGGGCCTCCTGGCTCAGTGACACCCTCTCTGTGTAAACAGAGGCCCCCACAGAACCCGCCTCGCAGCAGCGCCCGCCTCAGTGCTGTTGACTGCGGGGCTGGGTGCTCCCCAGCTGCGGGGCTGACCTGGGCTTTGCGAGGCTGAGCAGCACCACACCTCGCCCTCAGAAGCCAGCATCTCCCCAGCTGCGGCCACCCCAAATGCCCCGTTATAGCCCGGGGTCTCGTGGGGCTGAGAACCGCTGCCTCGGGGATCATCCCAGAGGCTGAAGGGGACGCTTCGGGGCAGGCAGTCTGGGTGTGAGTTGCTCAAAAAGTGGTAGTTGGTGCAGGTTACCTGAGCGGCTGGCCCTGCCAGTCCTCAGTGGTGGTCTGAGCGCCCTGAGTGAGTTCGAGAAGTGTCTAGGGCCGTGCCAGGCTCACAGTAAGTGCTCAGTAAATGGGGATTCCAAGGGTGAAGATGAGGCTGAGAAAGGCTCTGGGAAAAGTGGGACCGAGGGAGAGGGACCTCTGCATCCTGACCTTTCCAAGTGCCACCTGGGTCCCTGAAGCACGTGCCCTGCATTAATGGAATACACGAGGGTACACTGAACCCACCTAGGAGGACAGCAGCTCGGTTCCTTGGCCCTGCCAGGCCACTTAATAATTAAGCTGGAGGAGAGACGAGGAGGCTGGAAGGCCAGCAGTGACCAGAGCCTGGCCTTGCTGGGCTTTGGTGACGTGATGGCCCTGAGATCACGACCTTCTGGAGCCCATAAACAGGGGGCTGGGCCCCAACATCAGCAAGGCCAGGCCAAGGCCCGTGCTGGTGGCCTTGCGCTCAGTCGTGCAGGGGTGGACGGGGTGCTCCGAGGCTGCAGGGGAGCAGGTGCGTGGGGGGGCAGGTGCCTTCCACGGATGCTTCCGGCTCCTGCGTTCCACCACCCCCAGCTCTCTTTTCTACCCCTTTAATTTTCTCTTTCTTTTGCACTTGAGCTGAGGTTCCAGCCTACGTTTACAGGGTTTGAATCCTGCCAAAACATGCATTTATTCCAGAGAGAGAGAAATGCATCATTCCCAGCTGGCCCTGGACCACGGGCACACGTGGACCCAGCACACTCAGGGAGGTCTCTGGACTTGAACTGGCAATCTTCCCACGTGGGTCAACCTGACGGAGTGTCGCGTTTTACTGCTGTGCCACTGCCTCGCCCCCGGCCCCCTTAGTTTCACTTCAGTTTATTGAGCACTTACTACATACAGGGCTCTGCACAGCACTTCATGTAGGCTGCCCCGCCCCCGCCAGCACCACACCCACACTGAGGGGGGCCCTGTCCCTCCCGAATAAGCTAAGCCCTGTTCCCATGAGCCCGTTGTCCAGGGACAGGTCGGAGGCTCCCGGAGGTGAGATACCCGCTCATAGCAGCACAGCCGGAACCCTGCCCTGTCTGAGGCCTCTTAACCCCACCCCCCCTGCCCCCTGCCCCCAAACTCTGTTGTCCCTGTCCTTTTCGCCCTCTCTCTCTGAACTTCTTCCCCTTGTGCCGGTCTCTCTCCATCTCTCCCTCCCTCTGCCTCCTCCTCTCGCCATCTGCTTCCTTCCTTCTTTCCCACCCGCGTCTCTCCTCTCTGCGAGGCTCCCTCTGCCTGTTCCCGGTCGGTCTCCCTCCCTTCCTCCACCCGCCCGGCTCCCTCTAACCGCCTGCCTGGCGGCCCTGGCGCTGCACCAGCCCTCGTCCCGCCGCCAGCACATTATGTCCCTGGTCAGACCTGACGTCAGGCGGGGCCTGGCGGGCGGCCACGGACCTCAGCTGGGCTGGAGGGAGTGCTCAGCTTCCCGGTCCCCACGCCAGTGCCGCCGCCTGCCGCCCCTGCCCTGCCTGCCTGAGTGGGTGCTTGGTGGCTGCCTCGCTGCTAGCCTGGAGCTGCAGGCCACTCACCTCTGTCCTGTCCCAGCTTTGACTCCAGGGCCACAGTCACTTGACATCCAAGGGTAGACAGTGCAACTAGGGGCTGAGGGTGGTCCTGGCTGTGTGGCCTCTGCAAATCACAGCCTCTCTGAGCCTGTCGGTAGCCGCAGAGGGTCAGCCCACAGAGTGGCTTGGCTGGCAGCACGGCAGGGGGCCGGGCCCACGGCAGGTGCTCCGTGTCACCCTGAGCCGGCAGACCTCATCAAGGACTGGGGCAGAGGCTGGATAGGGGTCTGCATGGCACGAGGACGGGGGGCACAGTTGGCCTTAGCGTCAGGGGCACGCCCGGGGTGGCTGGCCAGGCAGGGGAGCCCCACCCAGAACACAAACAGCACCCTGCTGAGAAGCCCTCCCCAAACACCCCGCTGGTCTCAGGCCCCAGAAGTGGTTTAAAAAAATGTAATATTTCTTGTTTGGTTTGTTTGTTTTTTCCCCCTGATTTCCAAAGCAATGTAATTTCCTTGAAGGACATTTGAAGGACAACCAAGCTTCCTGGTTTTAAACAGACATTAGAATCAGGCAGATGGGTTCGAACCCAGCCTTGACCTCATGCCAGTGGCTTCCCCTCTGAGCCTCAGTTTCCTCATCTGTCAAATCAGGATAAATGAGAGGGATGTTATAAGGATGAAGCAAGGCCGTGTTTGTAAAGCAGCTCGGATGAGATCTCGTGCACAGGAAGTATTTCTACGCAGTAGCCTTTCTTTTTTGGGGAGGTGGAGGGTTTTTTTTTTATCTTATTTTAAATATAGACGAAAAAGTAGGAAAAACAGAGAGAACTAAGATTCCAGCTGACATGTTTATGCTGATCCTACCGCTGCCTGCTTTTTCATTTTTTCGCGATGATAACACGTGGCCCAAAGTTTCGTTTGTAAACACCTTGTTTTCACGATGCTCTGAATACATGCACATTCAGAACATGTGGCAGGGTCCCCCGACCCGGCCTCTGCTTCTCCATCTCAGAAACAAATTCTTAGGTGCGTTCTTCCTTCTTGTTTTTAAATCGTCTTCACACACACGATTTCCAGCCCTCGTCCCCATTCTTTTTTTTTTTTTTCATCCCCTCATTTATACAACATGACACTACAAAGGTGAGAACATCACAAGGGGAGCAGTCGGGAAGTGGGAACCCCTGGCACGGCGCTTCCACTTTAACCTCTTGGAGCACGTGCTCACGGGCTTTTCCCAGAACTTGACGCAGGTGCACGCTCGTTGGCCCCAGGTATCTGCAGAGTGGACCAGTTTGGGATGACGCACGGACAGCTGTGCAGTTGTCTGACCACGGCCTGCTTCCCTCTGGCACTGTGTGCTCCGAAGGCAGGGACGGCTATGTCTGCGTCTTCCAACCCCAGCACGTAGTAGGCCTGCGATGAGTATGTTCTGAACGAATGAATGAGTTTTCGTACAATGCGTAATGCTACCCCACGCCTGTTCTCTAACTCAGCGTGCCGGCACCACTTTCCACATCTCCGTGCGGGACTCCCATTTCTCACGTCTGCGCATCACCACAGTAAACGGCTCTGTGATGCCGGCCGGAGCTGCTTCTGCCCACAACTGGGAAGCTCTTTTTCAAACGTGGCTCTCTTAACAAATTCCATATGACCAACCCGAGCCCCAGCCCGTCGGCCACTTACTCCCAGCCTGACACTCACTGGCTACATGGGCTCATTGTTTTCTGGGACAAGTCAAGATTGACGGTCCCTGACATGTTTTTCCAGAGGAGCTTCCGAGTGAAGAACTCATCTCTCCCCACCGCCCCGTTCCCGCCAGCAAACTCTGGGGATCTGCTGATGCTGGGAAATGTAGCCTGGACTGTGGGTGTGGACACAGGGCACCCGCCCAGCCCGTTGCTCGGGGCCGTGGCACTGCTCTTGCCTCTGCCTGGGACACGCATGCCTTGGATACTTGCTGAGCTCGCTCCCTTACCTGCTTTAGTCCCTGCTCAGGGAGGTGGCCCTCGACCACTTTTCCAAGTCACTTCTTCCGCTTACATCGCTTTATGAAGAAACGACCGCTACCTAGTGGCCCGTGTGACGCGTCATGTTACGCTGTGTTACCGTCACACGTGGGCTCTGACTTATCGTCCATGCCCCCCTGAGGGCAGGAACTTGACCTGTTCTCTCTCCTGCCCCTACAGTAGGGCCCGCTGCAGAAATAGCAATTGAATCCATCCGTGTTAACTCCGGGATGCCAAGGTTTCTTCCCAGCCTGAGCCCAAATGCCCTCATTTATTCATTCACGATAAATTTCCGGGGCACCCTCTGCATGTGCCAGGGCCTGTCCAGGTGCAGGGGACAGAACGGTAGATGAGTCAGACACTCCCTCCTCTTGTGGTCACACCGACCCCAGGCCACGAGTCACGTGCACTTGCTGGCTTCAGATGTTGGAGCAAGCACTGGTCTTCATGTCTGCAGAAGAGGGTCCTGGCTCTAACTCAGCCCCTGCAGCGCCATGTAAACCCCAAGGGGGACACTCACGGGAAGGCACTGTGGTCGCTCTCTCCCCACTGTTCTCTTGCCGCGCGTGGAGGAGAGATAAACAGGTGAGGCGGACCCTTTCACATTCCTCCCGCAAGCCCAGCGGGACTTGGCCGTGAGCTGGTCTTTGCCCTGCCTCTGGCCGCCCGCACCTCCCTACACCTGGAGAGAATTTCTTACCTTCGTAGCCCCCACTGCCCTGGGAAGAGGCCCTGACGCTCGTTTTCCCAGTCTCCGCGGTGGCCTGGGCACAGTACATGACTCGGCTTCACCAATCAGACACACCCGCTAGGGCACCCAATTACAAGGGTGGGATGAAGGAGGCCATCCATCGTGCACACGCGGAGTGATGGCAACTCTGTGCTCCAATTTCAAAACTGACAAAACTACCCCGAAGACAAAACTGCCAGAAATTGGTCTTTGTGGGTGATTCAAGCAGTTTCATTTTTTCTTTCTGTTCTCTATTTCACAAAATTTCAGTCATTGAGCAAACTCGACTTCCCACTAGAAAGAATTCCCGTGCAGGTTACATAATCTCTGGAGCTTCAGTCCTGCCGAGCAAGTCTGTCCTCGAGCGAGCTGAGACACCACGTGGGGCGGGAGGAGATGGATGACATTCTCTCTGGTGTGGACGACAGGAGTGTGGATGGAGAGAAGTCTAAAGAACCCAAAGAAAGTGACTAGGAACAGCGGGACCTGGGACTTAGGACAGGTTCAAGTCCCAGCTTTGCTGCCTACGAGCCCCGTGGCCGCAGGCAGCAGGGGCGAACGTGTCCATTCCCATCCTGAGCAGCAACGTCCACCTTCCTGGCGGTGAGGACGACCAAGAGGGGCTGGCTCACGGAGGGCAGCCTGTGCGCCGCTCTGCAAAGCACGCTCCAAGGCAGAAGTTCTCAGCCGGGGTGATTCTGCCCCCCCAGGGGACATTGGGTGGTGCCTGGAAACATTCGGTTATCACAGCTGGGGGGAGGACTGCTGGCACCTGACAGGGAGAGGCCAGGCCTGCTCTAACCGACCCACAGAGCACAGGACAGCCCCTACCACAGAGAGGGTTGGCAGTGCCAGGGCTGAGAACCCTGCTCAAAGAGCACCCGTGAGGCCTGTCCCGTGGTCATGCCCCGCCCATGGGGGCCAGGTCTGTGTGCAGACGGGAGTGTTCCTGCAGGACGGTCCGTGGGCAGAGGATTTGCCAGCCCCCTGTTCTGCAGGCTTAGACGCTGTAGCCTCCTGGCAGCCCGAGAGGCCTCGTCCAGCTACCCTAGGAAGTTGAGAAGGTGTCTGTGCCCAGGGGAGCCCCAAGAAGTGCTTGCTTTGCTCTGCACGCGTGCACCCCAGCTCATCGGCCCTGCTAAATCCCCCAGGGAGGCGCTGCCATCACCATGTCAGACGAGAATCAGGCCCACGGCAGTACAGGAGCCGGGTCCGCGGGCCCCAAAGCTAGTGCCTCTCCCAGACTTTGCTTCTTCGGCCTGGAGGGGAGGGCTTACCCTAGCGAGGCACCAAAGTTGCCTGGAGAATGTTGAAACTGCAGATTTCCAGCTGCCCTGCTGGCCCAGGACGGTCAAGCTTGGTTCTGGAATCCAGCAGATCTCAGCTCAACTCTTGGCTCCTCCACCTCCTGGCTGTGTGACCTGGAGCCAGTGACTGCCTCACTGGGCCTCGGGTCTGTCCTTTGAAAGCGGGCAGCCCTAGTCCCTGTCTGGAGAGGCCATGAGGATTTAGTGAAAGTCCTACCTCACAGGCTGAGCATGGGGCCTGGCACACAGTAAGCACTCATTCAATGCTGGCTGCAGGGGCCAGCAGGTGGCGTGGTTGTGAAGGCGCTAGACTCACACATGGTTAAGCATGGTTCGAGTTCCAGACCAGGAAGCTTGCTTTCTTACTTTCCTTCTCTCTCGTTCTCTCTCTGGTGAGTGCAAATGCCCTATAGCAAACTAAAAAATAATAATAATAAATAAAATTAAATACACAATTATTTTTAAAAGTTGGCTCTTATTTTTATTTTTGGAGCAGGGCTTAGGCACCTGTGTGTGTGTGTGTGTGTGTGTGTGTGTGTGTGTGTGTGTGTGTCTAAACTCCTTAATTATTCCAGTATGCCTTGCTACCCCTCTACCCACCCATCTATTTTTTTGACACATTTACTTAATGGAAACCCTGTGCCTGGATGGGCCTTAGAACCCAAGGATGCAGAAGTGGTCGAGATACAGACCCACTGCCCAGAAAGCTGACAGTATCAGGATAGGAGAACAGATTAGAGAAATAAATGCATACACATATTATATAAGGTCATGTGACACGAACAGCTGGAAACAAACAGGCTAGTGCATTGAGCTCCCCTTCTAGACAGGTGGGAAGCCAATGTCTTCCACTGGCTCCTGAGGAACTCTCCTGCCCCCTCTCCCTGTGGGGCAGCATCAGCCCTCCACACCCATGCCTCCCCAGGGCAGACGCCAGGAAACGTCGTTTTTAGACCCTCTGGCAGGTTAGGTGCTGGCGTGAAGGCTGTGCTTAAGAAATAGCACAGGATCTGTGACCACACTGTCCTGAAAGCGCCCATCTGGCCAGTCTCAGGAGCTGGACAGGGCCGGGCCTGGCTAGTGTTTGGATGGAGAAACAGCAAGGAGGCCTGGGACGGAGGGAGGTTGAGACACGGCAAGAGACGCAGAGAAGCCCAAAGTAGAACCTGGGAAGATCAGTTCCTCAGTTCGAGCTCTTCTGTGCATGTCCCTCACCGCAGAAGGGTGGCACTGAGTTAAAACGAAGAAACGGAGAAGTTGTGAAGCTCAGCCATGGTCACACAGTAAGCCAGCAGCAACACATATGCAGGGCCACTCAGTCACCTACTGTAACCCATGCCTGGGCTCAGCGTTTCCTAAGGGTGGCTTTGCTGTAGGTTTGCAACCACCTCGAGAAGCAGGATGAGCAAATGGGGTTCACAGAGGTCAGGCTACTTGCCTGAGGTCACATAGAAAAGGGACTGGGTGCAAACCTACTGTGTTCGTCTCCAGAAACTTTGCTCTTGGAATATACCCCAATAAGAAGAGCCAAGCAACGTGTGACTCGGACCAAACCCCTGAGCAACCAGGGCAAAGGGGCCATGTCTGAAATGTCTTCCTACTTCCTGAACATGCCCAGGTCTGGGGCGACAGTGGGGCCTCAGTCGGTATCACATATACCCTGCAAGAAAACATGGCAGGCTTCCAAGGAAGCGCAGGGACTCTCATTCTTTCCCTCTAAATAGCCCTTGCGTGAAAATCTCAGTTGAGTCATTCTCTGGCCTCGTTTTAGCTGTTCTAACAGAACCTTAGCTCTTCTACAATGATGGCTTTTTCTTTTTTTCTTCCCTTTTTGTTATCTGGTGCAGTGGCAGCAATGTTTCCCACACTCACTACCTAGACTCCAGCACTTATCCGTCCAAACTTCTACACATCCATACTTCCATTCACTGTCTTGTTCACCCACTCTGTCCAACCTTGCATTCATTCCTTCATTGATCCATCTATTCAGACTCTATTCATCCACCTACTCATCCACCCATCCACCCATCCACTACCTATCCATGTACTCACCTAGCCATTCACTCACCCATCCATCTATCCATCCATCCATTCACCCAGCCACTCAGCCATCCGCCCACCATCCACCCACCCACCCATCCATCCATTCAGCAGTTCATCCATCCATTCACCCATCCATCCACCCACCCATCCATCCATCCACCCACCCACCCACCTATCCATCCACCCACCCATTCATCCACTCACCCATCCATCCATCCAACCACCCATCCATCCAACCACTCATTCATCCATCCACCCAACCGTCCATCCACCCATCCCATCCACCCACCCATTCATCCATCATCCATCCACTCATCCATCCATCCATTCAATACACACCTCCCAAGCATCTCCTTTGTGCCATGTCCTATGCTAGACTCAGAGGAACTAGAAACAAATATGGTTTGGTTCTTGACTTCTCAGAGCCCTCAGTCCAGTGGGAGAGGCAGATGTGATGGACAGCAGGAAGGAAGGGCTTCTTCATCCATTCAGTTTACGATTTCCATGGTGTCGAGCAGTATCAGACCCTGGGAGCAAAGATGAGGCAGACAAGGTCCTTGGGCCCTACTCTTGTTGGAGGGACAGGCATTAGTATGAACCAAGGCAGGGCCTAGACCCCCATGGGCCTCCCAGAACACACCAGGAGCTCAAGTTCCTACCTGTAATCTGGGCAGGCTGAGGGCAGGGATGGATCGTGGCACCAGGACCGTCTTTCTCTCTGTTTCAGAGGAAATAAATACGATTATGTAGACAGAGATGATAGAGATATAAGAATGAGCCCAGCAGGGAGTGCTCGCTCGGTAATCCCTTCTTGCACTCAGCGCTGTGTGCTGATAGGCTCACAGGCCAGACCTGGGCTCTGAGGACGCCGAGCTAGAACGTACTTGGCCTTACCCACTGGAAGCATGTTCCGGTGGAGGAAAGAATCCAGTGAGAACTTCAGGCAGCAATGACGTGAGCTGCCACCAGGGTGACAACAGCATCCATGGAAGCAGGAGGGGCTGAGGAAGCTTCTGGGGTTGTGGGAGCCAGGACTGAGCCTGAAGGATGAGGAGGGCTCTGCTTACTCAGCCTCCCCTGCCCAACGGCCTTTTCTCCTCCCTTCCTGCAGATCGTGAAGGTCAAACTCAGGGCCCCCAGGTCACTCCTCCCACCCAGCCAGCCACCCCTTTTGTGGGTTAGGTAGAGGCTGAGCAGCCAGGGCTCAAACCTTGTCTCAGGGCCAGGCCCTGGGCAGCTGGCCACTGGACCTTGGAGACCGTCCCACAGTGGCCGAAGTGACATTGAGGATGTTTGTGCAAACATGCTCCATTTTTCTAGGCCATCTTGTTCACAGGAAAACAGCCCTGCAGACATGACTTACGGTGGGCTGCGGAAGAGGCGCCTCAGAGCATCAGCACGCCAGCACCCTGGGGACACTGCATGAGCGGGTGAGGAGGACAGAGGCTGGAGGTGGGGTCGGGGCCCCTCCCCCTGAGCCTCATGGGCCATGACAAAAACATGGGCCTTCCCTTGGAGAGCAACGGGAGGGGTTTGAGCTGGGTTCAAGTGGGTTAAAAAGATAAGATTCAGAATCTCCAGGTGGCTAGTGACGAACTCATCTGCTCATTCACTCGTTCATCCCTTCATTCATGCAGCCAGTATTTGACTGACCTACTCTGTGCCAGGCACTGTTCCAGACACCGGGACGACAGGACAAATATAACAGACACTGCCTTCCTGGGACCCTAAATCAAGTAATTACACGACGAAATGCAAACTGGGATCAGAGCTTTCAGGAAGGCTTCTCCAAGGCAGTGGCACACGGCAGCTGGTTTAATGTTCTGTGCAACCAACATTTATTGAGCACCTACTATGTGCTAGGCCCTGTACTGGGTGATGGAATACAGTGTGAACAAGACAAGCCCAGTCCCTGTCCTCAAGGAGCTGGCATCCCAGTGGTGGGCAAACGTAGAAATGAGAGCAGCGTGTCAGGTGTGATCAGGGCACATAGTGGGGCTGGAGGGGTATAAAGGGCTTCCTGGGGGAAGAGGGGAGTTGGTTAGGGGAGAGGTCATGCATGGAAGCAGAGAGGAGGCAGTTTCTAGTGACCCACTGGACTGGCGAGCTGGGGTGGGGGTTGTTAGGGGGAGATGCTGTAGCCTCAGGAGATGGTCAGACCCCCTTGGAAGGTGGCCCCAGGCTGCAGGCTGTGCTCAAGGTAGCTTTGGAGTGCAGAGGGTGTCTCCAGGGAGCTCTCTCTTTCTTCCCCTCCCTTTGTCTCTCCATCTCTCTGTGTCTCTCTGCCAGTCTCAGATCCTCTCATTGTCTCTGCCAGCCTTCCAGTGTCTCCCTCTGACTCTCTCTGCTCTGGTCATCTCCACAAGATGTCAACAAGAGACAAGGACACTGGGAAAAACCCGGAGCGGTGGGCGGGAAGCAAGGTCGGGCACAGGACAGCTGAGCACAGGGACAGGTGCTGACCGAATGTTCTGTTTGGAAAGACAGCGCTGGTCAGGGCCGAAGGTGGCTGACCACAAAACCTGATCGCCGGCCAAGCTCTGCTCGAGCTGGCCCTCTGGCCAGCAGGCTGGGATCCAGTGGCCGCTCCATGGAACCTTCTCGGAGGGCGGGGAGACGGGAAATGACCCAGGGCTCCTCATCCCTAGGTGAGTGGGACCAATGGGATGGAATGGAAGCCGACAACCCTCCAGGGAGACCTCGGTGTGGTGTAGATTCGGAAAGCGCTGCTGGTCTCCACACTTTCCATGACTTTGGTCATTTGGCCCAAAGTGCTAACTAGGTGGCGGAGAGGGGATGAACGTGCACTTCACAGGCGGAGAAAACAGGTCTCGAGGAAGTTCCTTTCTTCTTCCTGTATACCCGGCAGTCCCCAGGACACCCACGACAAGCTGGGGCCTCTGCTCTTCCTGTCCAGGAAGACAGCAGGAGAAAGGCGGAGATGGGCCGAGCTCTCTTGAAGCTCACCCTGCACCCCGACTAGGCCCTCCGATGAGGTGCTGTCGTCCCAGCCCACAGAGGTGGAAGTGGAGGTCCAGAGAGGTGGAATCCTGCCTCCCCCGCCTGCTAGCTGCGTGACTCTGGGCAGGCGACTTATCCCTCTTGAGCTTCGTTTCTCCACTGGTGACATAGATGTCCCAGTAGTCCCCACGTCGTGACCTGTCGTGAGGACCAGAGGAGGAAACCCACATGGAGAGCTAGGGTCCTTCCAGGTGCACGCTGAGGTCTGTGGGAGTACCTGTCGCTCTCGGGACTCAATGGGAGAAGGGACCTGGTGGCCCCTGCCCATGTTACAAGGAGCCAGGGATGGGAGGGGGACGGGAGAGGGACTCTGGTGTGAGCAGCAGGGGACTTCAGAAGCAAGGTCTGCCCCAGGAGTGGCCTCTGTGCAGGTCCCCAGGGCCCCGGCACTCCCCTCTGTGGGAGCTCAGCACAGTGCTTGGGAGTCTCCCAGGTGGAAGCTCAGACCTACCAGGGGCTCGGCCCCGGAACTTGGAGTCATTTGGAATTCTGGGTCTCGGCCCGCTTGCTCCAGTAGGGTCGGTGTCAGCCCCACCTTCAGACCACCCAGAATCTCCCACCCTCTACCTCCACAGCTGCCCTGGGGCCACTGCAGTGACCTCCTGCCCATTGTCCCCTCTCCACCTCATGCGTCACAGTCTATCTTCCACACACAGCCAGGATTCTGTCAGTCATTCTCTCCTCTGCTCAGAACCCTCCATGGCTCCCACCCGCCCTGGAGAAAAGCTCAGGTCTTTCCTACACTGGCCCTTTGCCTCCCATGTTGACCTCACTTCCTCCCGTGCTGACCTCACTTCCTCCCACACTGACCTCACTTCCTCCCATGCTGGCCTCACTTCCTCCCACACTGACCTCACTTCCTCCCACGCTGCCTGCTCACTTGCTCTGTGGTCATCCTCACACAGGCCAGCCCAGGCCAGCCTCGGGGCCTTTGCACTTTCGCGTCACACAGCGTTGTTCACTCTGTCCTAATGCACACAGGTGCCAGACAAGCATGAGTTACCCGTGCTGTTGTCCCCCTATCCACCGGGCTATGTTCAAGACCCCGAATGGACGCCTGAGAACGTGGTGTCCTGCATGCACTGGGCCTTTCCCTACGCATGTGCAGCTTCGCTAACGTCCACAAATCACACACACAGGAGATCTGCAGTAACTAACAGGGCCAGACCACGGCATGGTGGTTATGGCGCTGGATCCCACGTGGCCGCTGCACAGTTTGAGTTCCAGATCTGGCCACTTAAAAACACATGCCAGGCAGGGCCAGGAGGTGGCATGGTGGCTGAGGTACTGGACTCCCACGTGGTTGATTGCTGATCGAGTCCTGTACCCAATAACTTGAAAATCACTCCGGGCACATGTGTATGCATGCCCCAAATCCCTAGAGGAGAATAGAAGAGAAGGGATTGCAAGGAGGCCATCTCCCTGAGGGCTGATTTCTCACTTTCCCTCTCTCTGTGTCTCTCTGTTTCTCTCTCTTCAGCAAGTGCACACACCTGTGGCAAAAACCGAAAAATAAAACAAAATGAAACAAAATGCCAGGCACGTGTGCATGCATGTCCAGAATCCCGAGAGGAGAGGAGAGATGGAGGGGAGAGGTTTCTCACTTTCCCCCTCTCTCTGTCTCTCTCCAACAAGTACAGGCACCACATGGCAAGTTAAAAAGCTAACTAATAATAAAGTAAAACCATCATAACATTCTGCAGTGTGAGCTACAAGAGTGTTCTCTCTCCCTCTCTCACACACAGGACTGGACCTCTGGCAGCAGTGAGTAACTGAAGCCGTGGATATGGAGGTTCCTGTCCTGTCTTCAGTGCTGGGTGGAGTAGATTCTGTCGGGAAGAGAGTGCAAGCAAAGCTGGAGACCAGGAAGGAGGCCCGGGTCCGTGGAAACACGGGGCTGCCACTGATTGAGACAGGCGGCCTGTGGGAGGGCAGGCTTCGGTTCTGCAGCTCAGGGGCGCTGTCTTGCGGTGCTTGTGAAGGCCCCGATGACGCTGTTCCAGGGCCTCAGGATGCAGCAAAAGGAGAGCCCCTGACCTCTTGTTGCCGTTGTCGCATGGTCTGAATACCAGCCTTGCAGTGGACTTACCGGGAAGGTCCGAGCCAATGCCATCAGGCTGCCTGCCTCAGTTTCCCCATCTGTAAGTGGGCTGGCCATCCCTCCCTCCCCAGGCCACTGTGAGGCTCCCTTGACTAAGGCGCCAATCAGAGCTCATTCCTGCCCTGCCCAGCCCTGTGCCAGCTGGCCCCAGGGGACTTTGCTGGAAGTGTTATTTTTAAACATGGCTCCAGCGGGCGAGGCAGCAGCTCTGAAGGCCATGGCGAGACCACAGCCCTAGCAACGTCCCGGCTTTCTCCATGCCAGGAGACCGCAGCATGCAAACATCAGGGGAGGCTACCCGCTGTCCACGTCCCGCCTGATGACCCTGTATGTGAAGTTATGTCATGTCACCTGGTGGTGTTTATGAACGTGTGCTGACCTTTCCCAGCAAGGCCATGGGGGAGGCTGCAGCCCAGACTCCCCACCCTGGGCACTGCTGGCGACCCTCCCCTCGGCCCACGTGCATACCGGGCACAGGCTCCACTCTGGCCCCTGCCAGCCGCAGCCCGCTTGCTCCAGCGCCACCCGGCATCTCGCAGTGCAGCAGCCCTGGGGTATTTTTAAACCCTGGCCTCGGCCAACCTCTTTGTCACATTCCGGCCGGGCGTGTAGGGGAGCAAGGGGTGGGATTCAGGGGACGGCAAACGTTTCATCGATCTCCAGGGACTGCCGTAGGCCTGGACCGTCCCCTGATGCAGACCAGAGGAGGCTCCCAGTCTGGAGGGGAGTCTGAGCTGAGCACTAAAATGGAGCAAAGATGCGATCACACCTCAGTCAGCTCTGGGGCCCAGAGTCGTGGCGATGAGCGAATGGCCCAGTGTGAGACTGCAGGGCGGGGTGTGGACTGTGGGAAAGTGACAAGCTCATGCCCTGCTCCTCCACCCCCGGCCTCTGTTGTCGAGAGGGAATTGGCCCAGTGGGCCCAGCGCTTCTGGTTTCCCCAAAGAAGCTACAACTTTAGTGATGTGACATGTCATAAAAAATTGTTTTGAATGTGGGCAATGAATTTTTTTAAATGCTAAAAACATTCCGAAAGCCAAACGGAACCCATTAGTGAGCCGGACTCAACTGACCAAGGCCGGCAGCCTGTGCTCCCTGTGTAGACAGGCGCATTACAGAACAGCCCGTCAGCAAGGACAGGCTAGGACCACGGTGAGCTCCCACTGCCCCGGAGACGGCAGGGGAAGATGGACACGATCCTGCCCTCAAGCAGCTTCTAGCCCGTGTTGCTGGAGCGGGCGCCTGCTAGCTCATGAATCCTGCAAGCTAATTGTATGCACAGCCGTCATTGAAGATTACATGATATGGCGCCAGCTGGTGACATGATAGCTAAGGTGCTGGATCCTACATGGCTGACTGCACGGTTCGAGTTGCAGACCCGGCAGCTTGAGAAACATGCCAGACACGCTTGTGTGCGGTGTGTCCAAAATCCTAAGAGGAGAAGGGATTGTGGCATGACCATTCCTCCAGGAAGGTGCTTCCTCTTTCTCCCTCTCTCTCCCCAGTGAGCATATGCACCCTATAACAATTATTTAAATTACATTATATTAATTAAAGAATTAAATAAATTATAATAAAAACAAAGGTAACAGTTGCTCAAAACACACCTGTTTCCACTCACCCTAATCACCTCTGTGTTCCATAGTGGTGGTATCACATCAGCTCATACCCCGCGTTGGCCTTCCCAACTCCGTGTTCGGTGAAGTCGCTCGGTAGCCTCACGTCAGCCATGAAGGGCGTGCTTACACCATAGGAATTGGTCAGTGTAGAAGTCAGTGCTGTTCCTTGCCAGGAACCAACTGTTAAATGTTCAGCAGCAAATCAGATAAATACAGTTCTACTGATCAGAAGTCGTGTGTCAGATAGTCCTAACCACAGTGAAGGGAAATCAAGGTAGAGGGATAGACAGTGACAGAGGGGAGTGTTTGCAATGGGCAGGTCGTGGAAGGCTTTTCTGAGGAGGTGATATTTGAGCAGAGACCTGAGCGAAGTGAGAGAGTAAGCCAGACAAGCAGCTGGCAGACGTTTTAGGCAAAAGGAAGAGCAAGTTTCTACCTAAAGGCAGAAACTACCTGCCAGTTCAGGGAGGAGGAGAGAGTGGCCAGATCAGAGTGAGCAGGGGAGAGAGAGGGATGAGGTGGAAGAGGTGGGCAAGGGTTAGATCATACAAGATCTTCTAGACCTTGGTGAGGAGGACTTTATTTGAAGAGAAATGAAGAGGTGTGCAAAGTTTTGAGCAAAGGAGCGGCATGACTCGATTTACCTTCTGAAACGTTTCCTCCGACAGCGGTGGGTGGAGTGAAGCTGGAAGCCGGGAACACAGGATGGAGGAACTGCCTGCCATGGTCCAGGCAGGGAGGGCAGTGGTGGCTGTGAAAAAGGTGCTGAAAAAAGGTCAGGCTGCATCTGGCAGTCCAGTCACCAGGGCTTGTGACGGAGCGACATGAGGGGTGGGGGAGGGGACCGTGTGGTGCCCAGGGTCGGGCCTGAGCCCCCGGTGGGAGGCCGCTTCACGTGCTCAGCTGGGAAGATACGTGGATGGGAAGGATTTTAGGGGAAGTAAAGAGGGTCCTCTTTGCGGCGTGAGGGCCTGGTGACACCCACTTCAAGGTGGGCTTGCTATTGGAGGCACACGGTAGCTCTGGAAGCGAGGCCTTGCTGCTGCAGCAACCCTAGGCCAGGGCGGTGCGCCGTGAACACCTCTCTGGGAAGGGTTGTTTCAGGAGAAGGTCTGGCAGGTGGAGACAAGGCAGCCCCGGGAAGGGAACAGCAGCGACAACGGCCTGGGAGCAGAGAACAGCCAGGCCTTTTGGTCAGGGATCAGCAACAGGGAAGAGGCCGGAAAGGCAGATAGGCAGACCAAAAGCGGCTTCTTTCAGCCGGAGGAGGCCACAGCATACCCCGATCACTGTGGTGAATCCTCACAGACACAGGCCAGGAATCGACCCCAGTAAGAGAACACGGCGTCCTCCCCGGCCATGGCTTATCTGGGTGTTTGGCCCCAGCATCCCGTCCCAGCATATGGAGCCGAACACCTCCCAGTTACCCCAGAGCCTTTGCCATGCCAGCCAGCGTCTTGGAGGTACTTTGTCAATAAACCAAGAAAACAATAACCCTGGGACAGGAAAGAGGATCAAGGGAATATTCTGGAACATTTGTTTACTCATTGGCTTCCTATAATCAAGAAAGTTCAGAGGTCACTTCCTGGGCCTGAAGGGGTGACCAAGCTGTTTGCAGGGTATCTGTAACCAGTCCTGGGAGGGGCTGTGGGGAGGTGCAGCTCTATGGCCTGGTCCTGGGACCAGGGCTGGCCTTGATCCCTCTCTGTGTGTGGGTTCACAGCCAGGTTTACTGGTCACATGCTTGCCACGTCACGTGCTCTCGGGCACCTCGTTCACCTTTCTGAGCCTCAGTCTTCCCATCTGTACAAGGAGTGCGACAGCACCACAGAGGGTCATTCGTCTACTCCTTGGAGTTGACAGGTGACACGGGTAACAGCCTGCCGACCATTTGCCTCTGCACCCGGCACTCGCTAAACTGCCAGACCTGCCAGCCGACGAGCATTGTCGCAAAGTTGTGAGTGGTTCTGGACGCGTGCCGTACACCTGGCTCTGAGCCGCACGCCTTATCTAATTCAAGCTCCATTCTCTCCTGGGAGTGAAGATTTTCATCAGCTCTACTTTAGGCAGTGAGCCTCCGTGAATGGGCCCGGCCTGCCCGAGGTAAAATTGCTGGCAGGGACACAGCTGGGGTTCGAACCCCTATCCAACCTTAAAACCTGTTCTCATAGTCTTCCATTCTGTGTTCTGCCTGTCTACGAGTAGAATCGGGTCCCAGAATTTTGGAAAGTGATAGTCTTTGACCCCTAACATCCATTCACACAAGTGGGGACCCCTGCCTTTCCTGGAGCCAGCTAGCTTGGGTGGCTGGCCTGGGGTGTAGACATAACTCAAATGGTGCCTGCCCCAGTCGGCTAGGGGCCTAGAGAAATAGAGCCATCCTGGTCCAATCTGGGGCCTCCCTCTTGAGTCAGGAGACAAGCAGAGCACCCCGTCCCATCAATAAACGTGCCCCAAAATAGCTCGGTGAGCTTGGCCAGGGCAGGAGGGCCGGGACGTCCTGTTCCCATCAGCTCTGGCCAGAGAGTGACCGTGTACTTGGCCTTCCTGGTCTGCTGGAAGGGAGGGCAGAGCTCATGCCGCCCAAGGCCTTGTGGGCATGATCTGGGCTTCCAGGCACCAAAAGCCGGCCCGGACACTGTGGAGCGTCCTGCACGCGCTGCTGGCCAGGCAGGGACTGTCGGTGGAACCGGGCCAACGTCTTAGCAGAGAGTCTCCCAGGAAGGTGCAGAGCGTGGGCTCCAGGGTCTGAAGGTGTGGGTTGAAATCCCAGCTGGGACATGTCTTAGCTGTGCAACTTTGGGAAAGTTACTCTCCCTCTCAGAGCCTTGATGTCCTCGCCTGGGAGATGGGGTGACCTTTTCGTAAGGGGGCTGTTGGAGTTGCCGGGGAGTCTGTGTATACACGGAACAGCCTGTACACCTGGCGGGTTATTTATTATCTGTTCCTCTTGCCCCCCCCCAAATGTGAGCCCTGCCAGGGAGGGCGGGACATTTGTTCCCCAGAGAACTGCAAGGCACATGGAGACAGTCAGAGACTACTTAATGAATGAATGGATGGGTGAATGAGAGTGAATGCAAACACCAGGCCACAGCAAACGCTCACAGACAGGCACCCCGCTATTCTCATTGCCTTTCTGTGCATTCGGAAAAGAGAAACTCGAGCATCAGCAGGGAAATGCCAAGAGAGGAAGTTTAAGCGAGTCACGGAAGGACAAACGTGACCTAGGCAGGGGAGCCGACACCACCTGGAGAGGGCACTGTGGGGAGGGCGGGCCCCGTCTGGAGCTCGATAGTGACGGCAGAAGTGTCAGCTGGTGGCGAGACCTCCCTGCAGGCAGGTGCTCCTCACGGACACCTCTGGGGTGGCTCCGTGAACCCATGGGGATTCTGCAGCTCTTATGCTAACGGGGGGCTGGGAGGAGGCTGGGACTTGATGCCACGTGCTCAAGACAGCCAGGTAATCCTTCCCAATGCCTGGCACTGAGCCTGGCACAGGACAGCCCAAGGGGAACGGTGCTCCCGTATTCCCGTTTTACAGGTGAAGACACTGAGGCCCAGAGAGGTAGACTGGCTGCCCCAGGTCACACAGGCCGCTCAGCTGAGCCCTCCTGAGGCACGAGGCCCTGTCCGGTTCTCCACGCTCACAGGCTCCCTCAGCCCGGGCCCTCCTGGGAGTCCCACTTTCCCACCCACCGTCCTAAGCCAGCGCTGACACTTCCCTGGCCGCCCCCGACCCCAGACTCCCGAGTCTTCTTCAGGGCTGAAGCGGCTGCACACACTCATCGGTAGACTCGGGGACAGGGGCGAGTCTGCGTTTCCTCTGGAACCTGGTGCCCAGCACAGAGTGGGCACCACTGGAAGTTGCTCGTGGACGTGCCTGTGGGTATAACCGTGTACCAGGCAGCATGACCCTCAGTGCTCTCAAGCCCAGGGTTGGGGGAGGCCATGATCAGCCTCAGGCCACCCTCCAGGGCCCCGGGCATGAATCCCTGCTTGGTTCACCTGCAGAGAGAGCGCTCCCAGTGGTTAGTGCCCAGACTGCAGGCCCTAGCTTAGTACCGTCCTTTCAAGAGGGCCTGCATGTGAAGTGACTTAATCCCCCAGGCCGCAGTTTCCCCACCTGAGAAGGGGAAAGAGAGTAGGTTGTGTGAGCATCGAGTGACTTTAAGTGTCTGGCATATGCCAAGTGCTTCAGACATGCCGGCAGGTGTAACCGCTGTCATTCTCTCGGCCCCTCGACCTCCGCCCTGAGCCGGGTAGCAGCCCGGGGAACTCTCAGCCTGATCAGCTCGGGCCTCCTTGGGGACAGCATGGAGGAACACGTTCTGTGTAAGTTCAACTTTTCCTGAATGTGCTTCTTTCCGACTTGGAAAAGGCCCAGGCCTGACCTTGCTGACGGTGTGGCCCGTGGTGCTTTTAGAGGTTTCTAACTGACCCTCTCCTCGTTCTGGGCACACAGGCTGGCATTTTTGGGTCTCTCTCCCTGAGGCTGCCCTGGGACTCCCTAAACCACGTTATCATAATCATGCCCCTTCGCGAGCACCTGCCTGCCAGGCGCCCAACACGCATGGCCTCATTCAACCCTTAACAGTCCTGTGAACACTTGAGGGGTGAAATTCACGTCTGCCCACAGACGGGGTCAAGGCCAACGTCTCTAACCACTGCACATTACGATTTCTCCCCACTCTTTACCAAGAGCTTCACTCCCCTTCCACTGAATTCATCCCCGGGGCAGGTCCCTGAGACTTTCCTTTTCCATAAGTCTCCAATCCGGGGGCTATTCCCTGGGATCGAAGGGCTAGTTTCCTAACATGTTCAGAGACCCCTTCCCAAGCCCCTTCTCTGGTCTCCAAGTCCAGCTGGCATTCGGGTGGGGCTGCATGGTGAAGTGTTCTCCATCTTCCCGCAGCTCGGGTCTCTGTGTCGTGAACACTGATGGTGGGGTGCAGGCAACGGCTTTGGGGTCCTAGATTTCAAACGCAAGCAAAGCTGGTCGGGAGGGTGGAGCTGCCCAGCGGGGTCAGGTTGGTCCTCGTTGGCCCTGGAGCTGTGCGGGCAGGTGGGGACCGAAGGAAGCTAGGGATGTCAGGTTACTATTCCCCTCCTTTTTGGAAAAGGAGGTCAAAGGTCAAAGCAAATCCTCCCTCTGCACACCTCCTTCCTCTTCTTCCTCCTCATTTCCTTTCCTCCTCTAGCAAGGAGAACGAACGAGAACGAACGACCTGAGATTGTTCCTTCCCAAGATCGAACGACCCTCACTGTGAGAGGCGTGTTGTCCTCACTACCTCGTTGTCCTGGCGCTGGCCTGTGTGGGCTGGGCATTGCACGGCATGGTGGCACAGACTCCTTCCTGCAAATAGCCCAAGGAGGGCCAGAGGAGGGGACCAAGACACTGACGGAGAAATTGCACTCCAGAGGTTGCTCTGACTCCCAGGTGGGTGCCCTTCATCCTCCAAATTGGCATTTCAAGTAAGTAGGATGGAATGAATGCATTGATACTAACAGCAGAAATGCAACTTCAGATGTCCCCAACCCGCTGTGTCTAGCCTTTCCCTGGGCTGTAGCAAGTTCCAGGACCACAGTGCCAGTGACCACAATGTCCAGACAACACACACAGATGGTTGAAGGCAGTCAGCTGGGAGGCAGTAGGGAGTGGTGGGGACTGTGGAGAACAGGAGAGCCCCAAGTTGCAACTCAGTGCCAATCCATCACCCTTATGAAAATGAGGGCCCAATGTGGCTGGGTTCAGGGGCAAGCCTGAACTACAGCCATTTTATGTGAAATCTCTGATATATATATATATATATATATATATATATATATATATATATCGCGTAGAAACTGAGGGTCATTTTTAATTTTTTCTGAGGGTGTAAGATGCTGAAATCCTGGATTCAATAGTCAAGTTCCCAGGTCCAGCAGGTTGGCATGGTGATTAAGGGGCACCTACATGGCTGACCATGGTTTGAGTCCCAGACCTGGCTTTTGCTTTCTCACTTTCTGTCTCTCTCTCTCTGTTTCTTTCTGGTCAAATTAAAAACTGATAATAAATAAAATTAATCCTTTAAAAAAAATAGTCCAGTTCCCAGTGAATAGAAATACTATCTTTGTCTGAATCTTTCTCACTCTTCTCCTATTTTAGGTTCTTCTTTGTGAACCCGAAGTTTACTTTTTCCAGTGGAGAACATCCCGTGGGTCGCTACGTGAAATCGCATGAAGTTTATGCATGTCGGCAGAACTGTCACCCTGCGGTCGCGAGGTCTTCCCATCCATTTAGACTTCTCTTATTTTGCACCCTTTGGGAAAATTGTTTCATTTTCTTCCAAGATTTCTTGATTTTTTAAAATGATGGCAAAAGTCCAAGTGGTTGGTGTGGGCCAAGTAACACCCCCCCCGTGGCCTGGGTTTGGCCCGGACTTTCCTGTTGCCCCCTGAGAGAGGCGGCCTCACCCGTGGGGGAGACTGAACACACTGTCATTCAAAGATAACCCTGTCCCAGGCGGAGAGATCTCCGGTTGGGCGCTCGGAGCAGGCTGGCCGAGGAATCTGGGGTGCTCGCTGCTCGGCCACTCCATGGGAAGTCAGGGAAGCCGCTTCCTTCCCGCTCTGCCAGATAAGGCCGTCAGGCCAGGCCTCCTGTCCAGGCTCCCGCCAGCCTGACCAGCACTTAAAATAACAATTAAAAACCATCTATTGGGTGGTCAGAAAAGTATGATGCATTTTTGCATAGAAAAATATACCATGACTTTTCCAACAACCTAAGATATGCTTCATTTTTAAAAAGCAAAGCAAATTAAAAATAAATAAGAAAACACAGTTTGTGAGCTGAGGACGGTTTATTGAGCCCCTGAGCTCCAGGCACTGTTCAAGGGGCCAGTGACAGGCAAAGTTCCTGCTTAGAGGATCATTAAGCTTCGGGGGACCCAGACAGTGAGCTCAGGAACAGAAGGGTAAATACGACAGGTGCGATCTGGTGACGGTCGGTGTGTGAGGGCATCAAACGGGTGATGGGAGGAAGAGGCGCAGCAGCACTGCCCCACACAGAGGCTTGGTGAGGGCCTCTGGGAGGAGGTGACATTTTGCCGAGATCAGAATGATGCGACGATAATAGCCATGGCGTCCTTTCCCACTGGCAATCCTGGAACCCAGGAAAACCACTATGACATCTGGGTGTATATCCTGCAAACTTGTCCAGCTACTTACATTTCTATGTTTATATGTTTTGTTCATTTATTTATGTTTTACATGTTTGCATTTCTCTAAAAAGGAAAAATAATGAGTGACAGAGTGGGTTTTTTGTTTTTCGTTTTGTTTGTTTGTTTGTTTGTTTTGTTTTGCCATAGGGAAAACTCGTAACAGAGAGAGAAATTGAGACAGCAACCCCCAGGGCAATGGCCATGCTGCAATCCCTTCTTGTTCTCCTCTAAGATATCGGGCACACACACGCAGGTGCCCAGCGTGTTTTTCAAGATGCTAGGTCTGGGACTCTGCACTGTGCAGTCAGCCATGTGGGACCCGGTGCTTTCACCACCACGCCATGAGCTGGCCCCAGCCACGGAGTGTCTCGTAACTGCCTCTTTACTGCTCGAAGCCTTATTTTCCCCATCTGTAAATTGGGGCTGGTTTTAGTAGTCCCGCCTTGCGAAGATGAAAAACGGGATGATAGGGAGATTTACTTGGAAAATGGAACATGACTGATCCAAAGATAACCAGTTACTGGTATTTTATTTTGTTTTATTTTGTTTTGTTTCTGCCCCACAAGGTGGGAGTTAGCATTTCCATTCCGCAGGTGAGATTTTAGAGGTCAGAGAGTTAAACGTCAAAGTCCAACATGTGAGCCAGCTCCGGAGAGGACAGGTCGTCATCCCCGATCTCCCTACCCCCACCCCTGCCTCGACACAGTGAAACCTCAACCAGATAGAGCCCCTTCCTCCTGGGAGAGGAAGCTGAGGCCGAGCCCAGGGGCTTCTTGGTGGTGGTTTCCTCTCTACAACACTGTTTATTCTTGCGAACATCGCACTTATCTGATGTCACAGGTTTGGGAACCCAAACCACAGACATAAATACCCCGCGTTGTGTTTGAAGGACTGTGCAGCAAGATAAGTACGCTTGCTGCTAGGCCGCGCTTGTCTTTGCAGACCGAAGAGCGTCAGCGTGTGTTCTCGGGTTCAACCTCGTCAGCATGGCTGGTGGGAGCTGGCTCACTGTCGCCACATCGCACAGAGGGTGCTCAGCACTCACGCCTGCCCCGTGCTGTCCCAAACAGCCTGCAGGCAACGGGAACCCTCTGGCAGTGCACCCCAGAGGGTGTAGCAGGAAAGGCTGGTGGCCTGGGAAGCCTAGGGTGACACAGGTACCTGCTATCTTCTGGCAGGTTCTGGTGAACCCGAAAATACTGTTTGGTTTTCTTGTGCTTTTTGAGAAAGTGTGATCTCAGTGACAGGAGGCCTGCAAAACCCTGCTTCCTGCTTCTACCTAGACCCTCCCATGGCCAAAGGGATCCTGTTATAATCTCAGCCCCTCCTCTGCTCAAAACCCTCCCATGGCTCCCACCTCACCCAGGCTGGAAGCCACGCTCTCTGTGAGTGTGGCCTCCTCCATCTATCTCTCACTCGTTACCCAGGCCTGCGCCAGGCCCCTCGCGGCCCCAGGGCCTTTGCACTCGCTGTCCTCGGACTCCCTTCATTGTGATACCTTCTGATCGGGAACGCCCGCCTCGTTCCCCCCTGCAGGAGTGGCCCTCCCTGCGACCGCCTCCTCACCGGGCTTTCATCTCTTCGCAGCTCAGTCACAC
The DNA here is from genome assembly GCA_026018925.1 of Tupaia tana. NCBI lineage: Eukaryota > Metazoa > Chordata > Mammalia > Scandentia > Tupaiidae > Tupaia > Tupaia tana. The sequence continues at coordinate 14,848,426 of JAKSZU010000015.1, forward strand.
TCTGTTACAGGAGAGATCGTGCATTGTGTTTATCCCCTGGGACTTCTGCAGTTCTCTGGCACCTGGACACTGCCCGGCACATTACGTAAACGCCATCATTTCATTGTTTAATTTTCCTGTGAGTAAATGAATCTTGGGACCAACAACTTCAGACCTAGGCGTTTAGCTTCGGTCTCGGGGACAATGAGAATCCTGAAGGATCTTAACTGGGGACTGATCGCATCAGTTGATTAGGGGAAGGTCATGGCAGCCTCTGAGAGGGGCCATGTCCCATGTAGGTACACACTGTGGGCCAGACGCTGGGTGGCGTTTGTGGGATCCAGGCAGCTTTCTAATAAAGCCTCCTCGTGGAGAGGAGTCAGGGATTGAATCAGGGAACACCAGTGCAAGGCTTCGTCCGGGCTTGGCACACAGTAGGCACTCGGCCTTTATTAGTCTCCGCTGGGGCACAATAGGGACCACGGAGATAGGGAACTAGCTGGCATGGAAGTCTCTGATCGGGCAGCCTCACAGTGCGGGTGCGTGCCACTGGGACCAAGGGAGGAAGGGTTTGGAGGCAGGACTGAGGGTGCTGAGGGCAGAGTGGGAGAAAGGTCTGGGGCTTCTGGGAGTCTAAGCTGGTGCTCCAGTGGCCGCTGGGCTCAGAGAGGCCCGGAGCTGGTTGTTGGTGCCGAGGTGGTAAATGAAGACTTCAGAGCGGTTGAAATGGCCCAGAGACCACATGTAAAGAAAGAAGAGTTGGGGACTTACCTCTAGGGACCCCCAGTGTTGGAAGAGAGAGAGAGACAGATCCTTAAATGGGACTGGAAAGAGGTCAGAGAGGTAGGAGGAGGGCCAGTAAATGCCAGAGAGCCGGAAGCCACAGATTCTCCTGACGTGACTTTGTGGCTCCTCCTACATAAGGAATAGAATAGAGCCAGCCAATGGCATGGTAGTTAAGGCACTGGATCTCACATGGCTAATGATGTGGTTCGAATCCTGGATCTGGTGGCTCGAAAAACACACCAGGCACACGCACATGCCCAAAACCCCAAGAGAAAACCGGAAAGGGCATTACAGCATGGCCATGCCCTCTGGAAGGTGATGTCTGTTTCTAGTGAGTGCACTTACCCTATGACAGAATCTAGAAAAAAAAACGGGGGGCTAGGGGGCATATGCCTTGACTTTGGCCATGTGACTTGTGCTGATAGAAAGAGACGAAAGTGACAGTGTATCACTTTGAGACTGGGCTCTAAGGGGCCTTGCGTGTGTCCACTCAGCCCCCATGCCCGAGCTGCAGCTATCAACAGATGAGGCAAGGAGGGTCCCCCGGTCCCAGGAAAAGGATGTGAGATAGGAGGGGCAGTGCAGGGCCACAACGGCCCCGCCTAGCCGAGCCAGCTGACCCCAGCGGATGGGACGTGTGGGAGGGGTCCAGCGAGATCAGCCAAGTGGCCTAGCCAGGCCCAGGCCAGACTGGCCCACCTGTAGCCAACCCCAAATTCAAGAGAATAAGAGGCATGGCTGGTCTGTTGGGTGGCATTCCTGTAGCCACAGTGGCCGTCCCAGGCAGGAGGTGGCAATGGGATCACAGAGAGCAGAGGGAAGAGAGGATGGGCTGTGACAGCCGTGGAGAACAGGGGCGTAGCCGCACTGTGGTCCCGGCCAGGGCCCCTTCCAGTTCTTCTCCCTGGTAGGAGAACCCTCTTTGGTTTGGGGGCACCAGCACATGTGTTGAAGGAAGGGACCCCTCCTCATACTGAGGGGTAAAATGAGGTACAGAACAGAAGCCCCCACACACGACTGGCATGCAGGAAAACACGCCTTTCTAACCTAATCTTACTGGGGTACCTCTCCCCAAGGCTCCCGTACAGCCAGGAGCCGTGTGACCCTGGTAAAAGGTAAGCTGAGCTTGCCAGGTTGAGTCTCCTGAAGAGACATGGCAGACTCACTGCTCAGGCCCCACCCTGTCACCCTGTCACCCTGCCTGTCACGCAGCTAGGAGCCGAAGGCAGAATGGCCCTGGTGCAACCATGGCTGCCCATAAGGACAAAAGCCACGTGGTCTAGGTGGCTGAGCAAAACCCGTGCAGAGCCCAAGCCCCTAGTAGCATGCCAGAGTACCCCAATCAGCCCTGGAAACCCACCCCAGACTCCAAGTAGCAGGAGGCAAGCCGCCCCAGCATGGCCAGGCTGTCGTTCCTTGCAGCTGAACGCATGCCCAGCAGAGCCATCACCCATCTCTGCATTTCTGGCTGTGTGAGAAAACGCACTTCCTTTGTGATCAAGCCATTCCAAGGCCTTCTCCTGCTCCTTGTAATCGGATGTGCCCCCGTGAATACCTGAGTTTTGCAGCAGTAAATTGGTAAACTGAGACTGACTCGGTCCCCGGTTTGAGGGGGACAGTTGCTGTTTATGGAAAACCTGACAGTGCGAGAGAGGGTCCAATTTCCTCTGCATCTCTGGCCGGGATCCTTTCGGTTCTCAGCTAAGGACTCAGGGCTACTTCTGCGTGGGTGTGTGTGGAGCGTCCCAACTAACTGGGTCTTAGTGTTTTGTCTCCCCTCCCCACTCAGAGGGGGATGCTTAGATTCAGAGAAAAGAGTTTCCTACCTAGTGGATGGGAGGGAGGGGATCGGGAAAAAAACAAAACCCGTAATAGACACAAAAGTGAGAAGTTATCTGTTGAGGATCAAGTATAGAGGAATGTCCGACTGGACTAACATGCGCCGTATTCACGATGGGAAAAGTCACGTTGTCCACCGTAAAGGTGTACAGTCGTTAAATGTAAATAAAAAATAAAATAAAATGTAAAAAAATAATTTCCTACTTAAGGCACATGGCCAAGCCTCCTTCTCATGGGTAGAATGAAGAGATTACTAGACATCAAAGTTGTTCAAAAACTTCATTTCAAAGTAGGTGAAGCCCTTCCACGACAGAACCTTTACTTGTTCTCCGACCTATTAAACATGATGAAAGAGAAAACGCTCCGAGCGGGGAGGGCCCGGCGGCAAGCAGCCTTCTCCCCAAGCCTCAAGGCCCTCAGGCACCTCTCTGGGAACCTCTGGGGCTTGGGAACTTTTAGGAAACACCGGCCTAAATGATCTCCAGGCCTTTGAAAGGTCTCTGGGTTCAAAGAGGGACTTTCTGATCTCTCAAACATAGTTCAGATGTTGCACGGAAGACTGGCGTGCACAGGGAAAACAAAAACAAACCAACGGCCAGCAGCTTTCTAGCAGCGCCAAAGGAGAAGCCAGAAGAAGGCTCCTGCCCGTCCCTGACTGGCTGTTCCCTCCTCACCACAGCGGCCGTGTGCAGGGGCTTGAGTTTCCCCCAGAAGTCCTCTGTGCACTCACCAGCAAATAGTAAACAGACCCCCCCAACTCATGCGCGTGCACACACACTCCGTGGCCTTCTGTAATCGCTGCTCTGTATCTTGTTTTGCTCGGTTAACATTGCATTTTGGCAGTTGTCCCCAGCCAGTACACAGAGATCTGCTTGGTTCGCTCCAGCAGCTGCCGAGTCGCACGGTGTTGTGATACCGTTTGGTCTATGCAGCCAAAAGGTCCCTGTTCCGGGACACTCACATTGTTCGGTCTTTTGCTACATCAAGGAGCACTGCAAGAAGGGGCTTCAATGATGCGTCTTGGTGTTAATTTAGGTGTTCGTCCGTCCTTCCCTCCTTCTCCTCTCCTCCGTTTCTCCCTCTTCCACTCTTCCTCCTCCCTCCTCTCCTTCTCTCTCCCCCTCTCTCTGTTATGATAAAGCACATGCACATACATGGGATGGGGGAAGGAGAGAGAGGAGCACCTTCCATGGGATCTGACCACACCACGATCCCCTCCTTCCAGTCCTTCACCCATCAGATCTGGGGCACTTATGTATGGGTTTCAGACTGACCAGGCCAGGGACTTGGACCTTGATCACCACGTAGGATCTGGCTTCCATGAGAAAGGCATTACTTCTGCGCCATGAAGTCGGTCCCTTTCTGGTTTTTGGGGGGGTATTTTGGGGCCTTTAAAAAAAAAAGTGTTTCCATTTTTGAGTCCATGAACACGTACCATTTGGGTAATAATTAAAAGGACATGTTTGCAAGCGCAGGATGCAAACTTCAGCCAAGTGAGATAAACAGCCCCACGCGTCAGCACAGTCCGGAGGGAGAGACATTCAGCCTCCGCCGCCGAGGCCTGCTTGGCCAGGAGGCTGCATTTCTGGAGGACAGTGAGCCAAGGCCCGGCCCCTCCCTGCCCGTGCGTCCTGGAAGGCAGGGTCTCGATTCTCGTTCGGGCCATGCTGCACCCTTGCTGGGTTAATCACCAGGCCTGGATCCCACCTCCCCCGTAAGCATCCCACTCCCCTCACAAACATTCACCTGCAAGTACCACTCGCTGCCTCTTACCAAGGTCCCCCATGCTCTCCCGGCTCTCCCTGCTCCACCAGGCCTCCTCATCCCAGCCTCAGTCTGTGACATGCTGTGCCCTCAACTTGGACTCCTGTCCTTCCAGTAGACTCAAGGTGCACCCCAACACTGTGCTCGCCAGGCGAGTGCCCCCCAGTCATTCCAGTCCCACTTGTTGGACTCAGGTGTGCTCATCGGGCAGCTCTCAGCTGAAGCGGCCCCTCCCCGTAGAGCTGCGTCCCGATCTTCGTGCATGGCCCACTGCCTAGCCGGCTCCACTGCCTTACCTTCCTCGTCACCCTTATACAAACCGCTGTGCTGTGTCCCTCTCTGCCCCCCGGGTTATACGCTCTGTGAGGATAGGACTGCACCTGCCTCACCCTCAGGAAATCTCCCGGCATGCTGACCACGCCAGCAGTCAAGAGCCATGAATATCTGTGGGGTAAATAAATGAATGAATGAACAAACGTGCTAATCAGGGGCAAAGCCAGGATTTGAACCCAAGTTTGCCTGGTTCCAAAGTCAGTCATCCCAACTGTGACTGAGAAGGAGGGAGATGGGTCCAATGGGGGTCAAGGGACCCCTGACTGTGGCCCATGGACTGTCCTGCTCCCTGCCTCCTAGGACAGGCTTCCTGAGGAAGCTTCTAGGCAGGGAAGGGCCTGGCCATGGTCACCGGGGACTGCCGTGAGCCTTGGGCCTTTGTGGGGCCGACTGCGGCCCCCCTTCTCCGGTCCAGTTTTTATTTTTAGTGCCGAGTTTTTGGGCACAGCGGACTCTCCTTCGGCAAAGTCCAGCAGGAAGCAGTTTTGAAATCTGGTGGGAAAGTAGGTCAGGCTGGGCTGCTGGCCGAGCTCCAGACGATAAGGGCTTGTGGAAGTTTAATAACGTGAGTGGCCGTGTCCATGACATAATTCATAACTGAGAGGAAACGGCAATTAAGGCGCAATTGTGCAACGCGGGACAAGCCTCCTTCGCAGCTCATAAAAGCAGGAGGAGGAAGAGGCCACGCTGTCATTCTGGGGCCATGGGGGGCTGGCCTGCAGCCTGCAGGAACTGGGGGATGTATCCCTACCCTGGGCGGGGTGTCCCCATCTTTCCTCTGCAGCTCAGTACTCAGAGCTGGGAGGATGCGCAAGGCAGCACAAGCGCCTACTGTGTGCCTGGGCTCAGGGCTGGAGAGAGGGGAGAGAAACGGGCCTTCTGCACGACTGGGTGCAGCTGCACGGCTGGGCGCCCCCTTGTCAGAGTGGAAGCCACTGCAGTGGTCAAGCACGCTGGGCTACAGCCGGCCCTGGTCCTGAGGCCTCCCCCCCTCCAGGTGGAGGTGGACTTTCCATTTTTCCTTTATTCACTTCTCTATTGTCTGGTCTTTCAACAAGTCATATTTTCTTTTGTGATCAGGTTTTTTTTTTTTTCTTTTTTTTCTATTAAATCCACATTGGCCCTTCTTAGCTGACCAATCTTTCTCTAAAACTTTTTTTAAAAGTATCTTTCTCCCTTCCATGAGTGAAAGAGACAGAGAGAGAGTACCCAGCAAAGTCTCGAACCCATAGTCCAAGCCCAGCCTCAGGCAGCCCTAGGTCCTGGGTAGTGTGTGCTGAGGGAGGGCCCTGGACTTGAACCAGGAACCTTCCCATGCAAGATTGCCTCAAGGGTGCCATGCCATTGTCCAGCTCCCAACTCTTTTTGTTTGTTGTCAGAGGGCCCAGACACTCACCGGAGAGAAAGAGGGGAAACACCTCCCATGGAGCATGCTCATGCCACGATCCTTTTTCCTTCATTTCTCAATCCTGTCAGGATTCTGGGCACACACACATGCACCCAGCACGTGTTTCAAGCTGCCAGGGCTAGGATTCGAACCGCGGTTGGCTATGTGCATAGCACTTAACCGCTGCAGCACGAGGCCGCCCTGAGCAGATTTCTCCACCCAGGCTCCCGTCTACCCGCCTTGCTCTGCGTACAGAGCCCACCACCATGGCCCTCCACGTGTTGCCCAGTTCCTTCAAGGTCCGCTTGCTCCCGCCAGCACGTTGGCCTCACTGGCCAAGGGGTACTTGTCCATCCGGCTGTGGCTGTATCCCCAGGACGGCGGGTGCTCGGCGACGTTGGTATTGAATGCAGGCCTGATACGAGCCCACCCCTCTGCTGGCTCATGGGGGCTGGCTTGGGTGCCTCAGGGACAAGCCCCTGGCTGCTGTAGTGGTGACAAAAGTTGGAGTGACCAGGGCTGACTGGGCTGGCCTGGGTCTTGGCAGCCCAGCACCTGCTCTGATTGGTCAGTGCCCAGTGTGAAAATCCAAACTGCTCCCTAAGCCTTTCTGGAGAGTTCTGAGCCACCCCTCAAGCTGTTAACCCCTTGACAGCGGCTCCACCTCCGTGACAACCTTATGCGAGGACTCAAGTTCTGCGTGCTAAGGGGTTCCTTGCAGAACTTTTTACAATAGGGGGGCATGCACACATATATGCACACACTGACTCACAGAGTCAGGGGTACACATGCCCCCTCCCCCAACTTACACTCCAGCTTCCCAGTCTAAACCCAGGGACACAAACTCACACTCGTGCAATTCAACATCCACAGCATACGGCTTTGTCATTTACACACCCCGACATGCATGACCACATGCTCAAACACGCTAGAACACTCAGCCATACTCACTGCCCCGGCCAGCACTCTCACACCACAGATTCCTACTCACACTTGTACACACTCAGTCACACACGTGTGCACACACCTTTTTAAAGTTATACCTTCACACTCCAAACATTCCTAGACACACAGTCACCCCTGCATGCACGAGGCCGACCCCCACACCCCTAGATACACCTTCTGGGACACTCCCATCTGCCTCTCCTGCAGGCCACACCCCAGCAAGCCTCTCCTTGGCTGTTTTGGGGAGTGAGGACAGGCCAGCTTAATGGCATATGCATGGACCCGTCCTCACTGGACTTCTGTGTTTTGACCCACTCGATGTGGGCAGCCCAGAGCAGGGCCAGCTCCGTGAGTGGCAGGTGGGTGCTTGATGCCCTCGTCCGCCTGTCGGTGCTGCCTCAGGGCACGTCTGTCCAGCTCGTCTGCCCCACCCCCACCCACTTCCTCCCCACCGTGGGCGGGGGCCCTGCTGACATCAGGCGGTTTCTGGGCCTGTTGGCACCCAGAGAGAGGAAGGAAGCGATCAGCCCCAGTCGGCCGAGTGACCCACAGAGCCCGGACATGCCTGGTGGCTCCATGGCCTGGGTCTCCTGTGTCTGGAGCTGACAGACTGTGGGCTGGGCTGCTGGCCCCTTTCCTCCTCACCCCTGCACACCATGCCAGGGCTGGGGCAGGAGTTGAGAGGGACAGGGCTCTCTGAATTCGTCTCTGGGTGGCAGGCGCCATCACCTTCCACCCTGAGGGTAACGGTAGTGGCCGTGCACTGAGCATGTGCGGTGCCTGGCGCGGTGGGAACCGTGTCCGTGGGTTACTCATCCCATCCTGCCGCAGGCCCTGGGGGGGGGGGGGGGTCTGTCGTCATTCTTATTGCACAGATGAGGAAACTGAGGCCCAAGAGGTTGGGGGCCGGTCCAAGGAATAGGGTTTGCTCCCCAGTGGACCAGCTGCAGACCCCTACCCTCAGTCACCCCCGCCCTCTCCTCCACAGCCCTGCACGCCTCTCGGCTCTCAGAATCCTGCCACGAGCTCCTGGGCAGGGTCCACGCCCACTTAACAGACAAAGCCTGAGGTTTGCATGGACCCAAGGCAGGCCGCAAGGAGTGGGAGGGCCTGCTTTGTGCCTGGAGCCGCGGCCTCTCTGTGGCCGAGGGCTGTGACGGACCAGAGGATAGCAAGGCCCCCCAAACTTAGCCCGGAGTCTCCACCGGCCACTCAGGGCCACCCCAGCTCCCAGCAGATGGCAGAAATGCTGTGGCACCTCCACCTCGCAGACACAGGAGTCTCTAAGTACCACCTCCACGTTAAAGACGTCCACACGCCACTGCCTTGGACTGGGGCCTGCACATCCAGCCCCAGCGCACAGGCCTAGCGGGCAGCTCCTCTCTCCAGGGGAGACGCCAACGTCCTCCTCTTCCTCCCCGCACCTTCCTGCCACCCCTGCCGCCTCCTCCCCTCGGAGAACAGCCTCTCGGCCCTCCTGGAGGCTGAGGCAGAAAGCAGTGTCCCACGGACTCCCCTCTCTCTCCAGCTCCCACTCCCCGTGCACCCTGTCCATCAGCTTCCAAAGGCATCCGGATCTGTCTGTGCTCCCCACCCCCGCAGCCCCACCCTTGTGAGTCACCCCGCAGAGCAGGATTACAGCGGCCTCCAGCCTGTCTCCCCCACTCTGCCACTGCCAGAAGGGAGCTGGATCAGGTGGCTCCTGCGCCCAGCACCCTCCGTGACACCCAGAGCAAAGACAGGCTTGACAGTGGTCTGTAGGTCCTACATGGTTGTCCCCACTCCCCGCCCCACTGCCTGTCCAACAAGCCCCCAGCCCTGCTCGTCTCCTTCCTGCTCGGAAACAGACCAGCACGCTGCATCCTCAGGGCCTTTGTACCTGCTGTCCTCTCTACGTGGGACTCTCTACCCAGCGATGGCCACACAGAGACAGTAAACGAGCAAGCAAACGAACAAGAATGTCATTTTCTTGGGGCCAGCAGGTGGCGTGGTGGTTAAGGCATTAGACCCCCACATAGCCAAACGGTTTGAGTCCCGGACCTGGCGGCTTGCTTTCTCACTTTCCCTCTCTCTTTCTCTTTCTGTCTGTCTGTCTCTGGTGAGCACACATGCCCTGTAGCAAATTAAAAAATAATGACGATGATAAATGAAATTAAATGAATAATTCTTAAAAGAGAAACATAAGGGATGACGTTTCTCATCAGGACAGGTCTTTGCCTGATGTGACCGGGCCACCTGATGTGACCGACGGTGTCCTTTCTGCCGGTCCTCCTGCCCCCATCGCTCCTCTCCACGGCCCCAACCCCAATGGATGGGCAGAACTTTTAAACCAATTACTGTTATCATCGGATAGTTTGGAGGTGCTCCTCCAGGCAGGCTCGTATCGGGGTGTTGCTATGGCGCCCTTAGCACCTCCCTGCCGGCTCTGAGGATTGTAAAATACATGTTTGTCCAGTGCCGGGAGGTTAGGAATGTGGAGAGCTGGGGTTTGAACCTGGGGCTGCGTCCTTAACCTCCCAGCACCCCTAAGGGGGTGACTGTTGCTGTCACAGTTTTCAGGGCAATATCCCATCCTCCCTCATCCACAGGGGTGAGCTGGGCAGAGGGGAGAGGCCAGGCCAGCTGTGGCCTCCAGCCAGGGGGTGACTCATCGACCTCATGGTGACAGGTGACATCCTTCCCCTACCCCAGGGACTTTGGCCCGAGATAAAGGGAGAGTCCTGCTTCTGGGAAGAGGAGGAAGAACAGGTGGAGAGGTGGCCGGGCCACTGCCTGGAGGCTTGCATGTCTGGGCTGCAGGCCACGGGTGTGAAGTGCAGGCAGCCAGGTCGGCCCAGGCCCTGGGGTCAGAGACTCAGTCTTGGGTCCTCTTGCCAGGAAAATGGGACTTTCTGTCACAAACTGATACCCCAGCCTCTCCCCTGGCTTGGTGCCCTCCATTTTTTCCCTTGGCGTTTTCGCAGGGGCTGAGAAGAACTGGAACTGACCAGCAAATGCTTCTTCGTAAAAAGACACAGCAAGTGCCCTGCAGGGGCACTGCCTGCCCTGCTCAGGCTGGGCAGGCTTTATGTGATTCATACTGTAATTAAGAAAAAAAAAAAAAAGTCTTTCAGTTTTTGTTTTTGTTTTTGTTTTTTACAGTGCTGTGGCCAAAGACTCAAGCCTCACATTCCCCATGGTGAGTTTGCTGCATCTCTGGGACTGCACTTGGCTGCAAGTAAGAAGTAGCAGACCAGCGGTTCTGCCAGACGGGAGTCCCAGTTTTCTTGTGGAAAACGAAGCCCAGAGGTGAGAAGTCTGGGCTGGTGGACCAGTTCAGGGATGTCACAGGGGGCTCCCACTTTGCCATCTGCCCTTCCCTCCTGGCTCACAAGGGCTGCTTCACTGCCGGGAGTGCTCAGCCACGGGAGGCAGGGAAGGGGTAAGGCATGTACCCTCCATGTCCTTCCCTTTGGTTGAGGTCACGGCGGCGTTCTCACAGCCCCACCTGGTAGATTTCTATTTACGTTATTGGCCCCTGGGTCACATGGCCACCCTAGTGCACCCACAGACCAGCAAGTGAGGCTGTCGAGGTGATTATTTCGTTTGGGCACATGGCACCCCAGTCACAGCCAGTCCTCTCAGTGAGGAGGAGGGCCGATGACCACCAACATGGTGGCGTTTCCCTGGGTTTGTTTTTGTGCTATTAGGTGGTCGGGAAAGTCATGACGTATTTTTCTGTGCTTTTCTTTCTTTCTCTTCTTTCTTTCTTTTTCTTTTTTCTTTCTTTTTTTATTTAATAAAATAAATTGTATTTACTTAGAAGCATTCAGATGTTAACCAAACAGCTGCAACTTTTTTTTCTTCTTCTTCTTCTTTTTTTTTTTTTTTTCAATTATGGAGTGGCATTTAGTTAACAGAATAAAAATTATGTTATATAAGCTGCATCAGGGACAATTGTAGATGGAAAAACTACCACCCCCATGTATAACTAGTATGTGCTGTGTTCCAACAAGAACCCGCTTTAAATTTCCATGCCCATTTACAACTCCCACACTGCACCAGGCAAGGCTAGGGGCTATTGAAAATACCACCAGGACAGGGCTAGCTGACGACACATTCGGTAGTGTGTGAACTCTACCAAAAAGGACATTGTACAGTTCCAAAACAAATCTTACACACCCTTACCTTTCCATTTTTTTTCTTTAAAAGGAGTGAGTTGTGTACAGGGGAGTTAAATGCTTTATAGGTAAGGGGCAACAAAACTGCGCTAGAACCAACTGACTCATCATCGTCTTCTTTGTTCTCTTTCTCCTCCTCTTCCTCATCTTCTTCATCTTCCTCGTCTTTCTCCTCCTCCTTTGTCTTGCTCCTTTCAGCCTTGACAACTCCCTTTTTGGCTGCATCAGGCTTTCCCTGAGCTCGGTATGCAGCAATATCCTCGTGTTTTTCCTTCAACTCAGCAGTCTTCTTTTCATAAAGCTGCAGCGGTGTTGTTTGTTTGTTTTTTTTTAAAAAAAAAAAAAAAAAAAAAAAGAATGATTCTATTTAATTTTATTTATCCATTTATTAATTTATTTATTTTTATTTGACCAGAGAGGGGTAGAATGAGAGAGAGAACGTGAGAAAGCAAGCCGCCAGGTCCAGGACTCAAACCGCAGTTGGCCACGTGGGAGTTCAGCACCCTTAACCACGACGCCACCTGCTGGCCCCATCTACAGCAGTGCTATTCCACATTGCTCCCAGTCTGTTTGCAACACCAGCAACGATAGGCCAGGACTTCTCCTTTGATTTGGGCGATACTCAGAACAGAACAAGAAAAAGGCCAGAGGAGGCCACTGGGGCGCGGTGAGCTCCTTGAGCTTCTTCATCGTCGCCCCTTTGGGAGGGATACAGCTTTTCATTTCTCTTTCACAATGCGCCTTGCCCGCCTTTGCCATATCTCCAAGCTTCCCTTTCTCTTTAGCAGACATGGCCTCCCACCTCTCTGCGCACTTCCTAGAAACTCTGAGAAGCTGACTGAAGCATCTGCGTGCTGCTGCTGGTGCTCCTCCGGCAAGCGTGCACAGAGAATGCCTACGATGACATTTCGCCTCGGCTTCCTGGGCTCTCCTGTGCCCGTGTTTAGTCATCTTTCCTCCGCAAGGCCGAGAGTCGCTCTGTGCCCGCCAACTCTCACCCACCAGGGTGCTGTCTGCATGGAGCTCGGGGTACCACAGGGGCCGTGAGAGCAGCGCCAGACGCGGCCTCCTCACTCTCTGCTCCATTACCTCTTCTATGTTTTTCTATACAAAACTGTCACGACTCTCCCAGTGACCCAGTAAATAGAAACAGACTGTCATTGCGCTTCGCGGCTTGCTCTTTAGTCCCTGCTAACAACACGGTTGGGAGACTGGCCTTGTCGTGGTTCCGATCTCTGCGTGGTCCTCCACGGCGTGGCTGTGCCTGGTCCACCTGCCCTAGCCACGCTCACGGATATCTGTTCTCTCCGGTATGTCACTACGCTGACACCACAGTGGACACCTTCACGTAGCTCGCTCTTTTTAAAGCAGAGTCTCACTGTGTCATAATCCTCCTGCCTCAGTCTCCTCTCGAGGTGCCTACTATGAGCCAAGTCTACACAAGGCTCTGGCTGCAGCGAGGATCAGGCCAGGTGCATGTGCTCCACTGGTGGGGACAGACGTGCATGCGCACCGAACGGGCAGGAGTGCGGTCCGTGCTGCGAGGGCAGCCAGACGTGCAGAGGGGTGGAGAGACGCAGCGGGGCAGGACAGGGCTCTGGGAGAGTGTGGGGGTGACACCTAAGCTCGGGGCAGCAGGGGCTGAAACAGCGGAGGAGGGGAACAGCCAGAGGGTAAGGACGATGGTGGGGGAGCTGGAGCCTGGCTCTAGGGCTCCAACCCGCAGAGCTCCCAAGGCTTTTCTCCCAGGAGGGTCCCCCACTGTGTCCCAGCCCCTCAGGAGAGCAGGGCAGGCTAGTGCTCAGGGCTGGGCCCAAGTTCCGGTAAAGCTGGGGTGCACCAGCTGTGGGGAGCCCAGGACAGGTGGAAGCAGGACTGGGCATTGCCCATCCATGGGTGCTCAAGGCCCTGTCTCCCGACCATGGCCTCTTCCCCTGTCTCAGTTGGTCCCTGGGCCTCAGCTCCCCATCAGGAGGGATCTCACAGCCCCAGGCCCAGAGCATGCCAGATGCTGCTAGGACAGACGAGCCTCGTGGCCCCTGGCCACCTGCCACACGCTGTGAGCCCCAAGGCCTCCTGGGTAATAGGCACCCAGAAAATGCAGGTAGAGCCGAATTGGGGCCTGCCTCAGTTTCTCCACCTCGCACTGCTGCCTCTGCCATTCAGTCTCACCTGCCACATGCTGGGCACTCTGCTCATTGCTGGGGATGCAGCAGTGACCCTCCCATAGGGGCCTTGTCCTTGGGGAGCTCGCACTGTGAGGGTGTGTGGGGCAGGGCCGCCAGTGCCCACCAGGGTCCGCCATCCTTTCCCTCACAGGAGGAGAACGCTGGAGTGTAGCAGGACCCACGGACATAGCCCCCAGATCGGGACTGTGTTTCCCAGCCTCCTTTGCAGCTACGTGTGGACATCTGCCTAAGTTCTGGCCAACAGGATGTAGTAGACAGGATATGTGTGTCCTTCTGCAACATGCCCTTAAAAAAATGACCCTGGGACCAACAGATGGCGTAATGATTACATCACTGGACTCCCACCTAGTCAACCACGGTTCAAATCCCAGACCCGGTGGCTTAAAAGTCACGCTGAGCACATGTGCACGCATGCCCAAAACCCCAAGAAGAGAATGGAGGAGAAGGGATTGCAGCATGGCCGTCACCCCTTGGGAGGTGATTTCTCACTTTCCATCTCTCTGTCTCTCCAGTGAGCACACGTGTCCTATAACAAAAATCTCTCTTAAAAAAAAAAAAAAAAAAAAGTGACCCTTTCTCTCTTCCCACTGACTGGAATGTGGATGTGACAGGGGAACTACAGCAACCACGTGGGGCCCAGCCAAAAGCTGTGGCTTGAGGATGGCAGAGCAACGAGACAGAAGGAGCCCGTCTCCACGGTGACCTTGCAGAACTAAACCAGCCTACCAGCCTTGAGCCTTCCACCTCCACCCTGGAAATGAAAGTCTGCCCCGCTGAACTGCTGTGGGTCTCGGCTACGGCGGCTCAGATGGGCCTGAATTACACAGGGCATGAACATCACTTGTGGTAGCTGGTGGTGGGGTTCCCAGAGGAGGTTTCACGATGAGAAGAATTTTCTAGACACAGTTTCCAGAACAGGCGTAGCCTACAGGCAAACCCAGGAGCAGGAGGGAGCATGGGGCTTTCGAGGTACGCAAGAAAGCCAAGGGTGGCTGGAGTGTAGACAGCAACGGCACAGGAGAAGCGGGGCTGGGGAGGTGGCAGGATCCATTTCGGAGGGCCTGGAGAAGCCACTGAGGGCCCGTTGGACTCTGCCCTTAGAGTAAAGGGGAGCCATGAGAGGCTTGGGGCAGGAGGGGGAGGTGATTGGATTTACTTCTTTAAAAGTGCTCTCTGGGTAGAGGGAAGGGGAGAATTTATTCATTTCCTCAAAAATAAGTAGCACAACAGACCCGATCCCCACCCTCATGGGGTGTGCAGCCTGGCTGGCTGGGACAGGAGCCAGTAATCACGGGAATCCGTAGTCAGTGCAGTGGGGCAGTGGAGGGGAGCCAGCAGCGCCGCGGGGTCCCCGGGGGGAGGACTGACTTGGGGCGGTCAGAAGAGCTGTCCTAAGCAGGGCGATGGGGACAGCAGGGACTGAGGTTGCCCAGGCAGCTCAGGCGGCACGGGGACAGGGTGGTGGCACGTGGATGTCGTCGACCGAGATAAGAAGCACAGCTCAGACAGCAGGAAAAGCCGGGTCTCAGGGCCGGCAGCTTCCGGCCTGAGCAAGGTGGGCGCTGCCAGGAGCGGGAGAGGAGACTGGAACAGAAGATGCCGAGTTCGAATGTCGCCCGCTGGACTTGAGGTCCTCGCAGCTGTCCCCATGGAGACCCAAGTGCGTGTTGGACACAGGCTGGATGCACAGCGGGGCCCCGCAGTAACGGCAGTGTGGTCCTCCCACACGGGCACTGAGGGACTCCAAGCCAGAGCTGGCCGTCGGGACACCCACCACGTGCCAGCGTTGTCTTATGGTCCGCCCCATGGCTGCCCGCTCACGTCTTGTGTGCTCACAGGGCGCGGTGCTAGTGGGTACACATCCACCCAGATGCTCGTGGACGGTGGCCAGGCCCCTCCCCAGCCTTGGAGTGAGTTATCACGGGTCTAAACCAACGGTGGTCGCTCTCATGCCCCCACCAGTGGGGTGTGGAAGTTGTGATGCAGTCTTGGCCAGTGGGAAGTCTACACAGGGGATTTCTGGAAACTGTTTTTTTTCTCTCATTAAAACAGGACTGGGAGGAAATACCCCTCCTCTTCTTTGCTTGACGTTATCCTATCTGTATGTGATGACTGGAGCTTCAGCAGCCACCTTGAAACCACGAAGAAAGGCATCCACGAACTGTTGAGAATGACAAAACAGGAAATGCAAAGCATGTAGCCCTTGGTTACTTCTTCATGCCTCCAAATTGAACAGTCCTGTCAGATGAAATGATAAATGCCTCCCTCCTTTTAGCTACCTTGTGCCTGAAGGAATTCTAAGAAAGGGCATCACAAGTATTATCTCACTTACGCCTCTCAATAACCCTCTGAGGTCAATATTGGTATTATGGCTATTTTTTAAAAAGGATTATTTATTTAATTTTATTTATTAATTCACTTATTTCAGTTTGATCAGAGAGAGACAGAGAGAGAGAGAAAGCGAGAAAGCAAGCCACCAGGTCTCAGACTCGATCCATGGTCAGCCATGTGGGAGTGTCCAGCACCTTAACCACCATGCTACCTGCTGGTCCCCGTTATTATGGCTGTTTTACAAGTGAAGAAATGGAGTCTTGGGGCAATTAAATGACTTTCCTAAGGTCGCTGAGTTACAGAGCTGGGCTTTGAGTCCGAGTTGATCTGATTTGCGAGCACAGCTACACTAGAGCCACAATCTTCTCTTAAAAGTCTTTACCTTCACACGTTTTAGTAGGAAACCATAACCCTGCTCTTATTTTTCTCCAGAAAACTATTATTATGGTTGGTGGGAAATTGAGAGTAGACCGTGTTTCTTTGTACACAGTTAATGGTTTTGATTATATGTTTCTGGCTTCTTCATTCTGAGAAAGGCCACCATTGGTTGTACAATATAATCAAATCATTTCTTATGTAAACAGCTGCCTGGCACAGAGTCAGCGGCAGTTCCAGCAGCGGGAAGGTGAAAATGAAACTGTGCTCCCAGCCCTGGAAAGCAATCTGCTATTCAGCAGGAAAAGATCAAGGGTTAATGACACGGAGTTGGGCAAAGGCTGTCGCGGCAGCTCCGAGCACTATCAGGAGGTAGGAACAAAGAATAGTTGTTAAATGGATTTGTTACAAAAGTTATTTCCTAATGCAATTCATGAAATGCTTGCCAGAACACGCCGCGCATCCTTCGAAAGCACAAGGGAATGAATGAAAGGACAGAAAGGAAAAGGCGAGAGAGGAAGGAAGGAGGAAACAGAGACCTCTGTAGTCAATGGTGGGATTCCAGAAGAGTGAATATCTTTAATATGCAAAGAGTTTTTGCAAAACAATAGGAAAAGAGAAAGACCTTACTGTAAAATCCCTCTCACAAATCAAGCACGAGAGGCTAGCACACACGAGGACAAGCTCCACCCTGCCAGTAATCAAGGAAATGCAATGAAAGCGATGACGATACGCCACTTTCCACCTATCAGATTGGCAGAGGCAAAGACAAAAAAAAAAAAAAAAAAAAAAGGGAAAGATTGGCAACTGTCAGGGTGTCAGGGAGAGGGGCGGGCGGTGTGAGGAAATGCCCGCTCAGCCTCTGCTGAAGAGGCTCCCCAGGGCCTCCAGGTAGAGCTGCCAAGGTGCCATGGCGCTCGAGGGGCAGAAATCCTGAACACCTAGGATCATAACTCTGGGCGTTTATCCTAAGATGTAGGAGGCCACGCGGTGTCCACGGACACGAGCATTCTTTGCAGCATCGTTCCCAATAGCAGGAAAAAATCTAAAAGCCAAACGACAGAAGATTCATTAAGGAACAGCGGTATGCAGATAATGAACTACTTTTACATCGTACTGAAGGAACACCAGTCACGGTACGAAAGTGTATTAAAAATGCTAGTTAAGACGACAGTCCAGAGACACGGCTGTGACATAGCGTAGAGGAACACGTGATGGGGTTGCCTGAGCTCATGCGCATGAAGTTGAGTGTGCACATGTGTGCATGTACATATGTTAGAGGGCATTCGTTTGAGTTTTGCTATAATAAGGCAGAGACAGACACAGAGAAAGTGAGACAGCACTCCCCCCGTGGGGGGCATGGTCACACTGCAATGCTTTCTCCTCCGTTCCCCGCTAAGGATTTTGGGCACTCACTAACACATACCCCAAGCTGCCTGGTCCGGGACTCAAACTGCACAGTCAGCCACGTGGGATCCAGCACTTTAACCTCCATTCCACTGGCTGATCCCAAAGAGAGTATCCTGAGGATGGTTATGAAAGTACAAATGGCCGCATGTATTTCTGGGTGGTAGGATTTGGGGTAACGTTTGCATGCCTTTAACTCGGGTGTTCTCGACCTTGGCACGCTTGGTGGTTGGGGTCGGACCATTTTCGAAGAAAGAGATTTCCGGGCTGTTGTAGGAGGCGGAGTGGCCGCCCTGGCCTCCACCCACCAGATACCAGGAGTGCCCCACCCCCATCACAACAACCAGAAATGTCCCCAGACATGTCCCCACATGTCTCCTGGGAACAAAACCACCCTCAGCTGAGAAGCTGTTTAAAATGCCTTTCTGCATTATTTCAATATTTTACAACAAGCATGTATTGTTATCATAATCGGCAAAACAAACATGTTTATAAAAATACTCAGTCAAGTCGTTTGTGGCTCTGTGAATTACGGTGGATTCGGTCCGTGGAATTCAGTCAGAGAGCAGAGCAGTCTGTTATCTTTTGGCCTTTGATCCAAGGTTCTGGGGAAGTATCTGGACATTCGACAGTTTTCCTCGGTTGACTTTTGCTCAAGGAACAATTTCTTTTTGCAGGCGGCTGCCACACCTCTTCCATGCAGCCCTCCTTTTGTGGGAAGCTGTCTGCCTTCCTGGCTTCAAATCTAAATGAATTTTTAGAATGTTACCCTCCAGCTGCGGCAGGAGCTACTGGCTCAAGGATGAAGAGCAGCTGGTCCATTTAACCAACTTGGTCCGTTTAGCCTACAGAAGATTCTGGAAAAGATGCGTATGAACTAACCACTCAAAGAGTTCTTCTTTGTCTGAACAGAATGAGACCTGGAATTGCTGCACTTCATTTAACATCGTGAACGAAAACAGCCAGGGGGGAAAAACAAGACCAATACACAGAAGCAAACAGTGCTGGGTAAGTCACAGAGGGAAAGGGTCGGAGCCCTGATCAAACCAAGCCTGACACCCATGCTTCTGGTAGGCTTTTTGTTTATATTACCCAATAAATCCCCTTTATACTTTAAATCAGTTCGAGCTGAGTTTTTACAAGTTACAGTCCGAGTATCAGGCTAACTGGTACAACCCCTTGGACAACAGGGACTCCTCCCGCAAGTCTGCTTTCTTGTCATTTCAGCAAATGTGAGTTGGACGCTTACTGGACCCTCGATTCTAGAGGGACGAGGTGGGTGAAGACCTGACCCTGGCCTCTGAGGAGCATGCTGCCTGGTGGCGGTGGGGGGACGACAAGTGGGCGAGGCAGCCTTTGCTGGGATAACGGGGACACTGACACTGTCCAGACTGGCAGGAGGGGAGAGAACATCCTGACCGAGCTAGGCTTGAAGGGAGAGTGTGAAGGCAGCGGGGTGATCAGGCAGAGGGGACAGCGTGTCCGCCAGCCTGGACAGGTGAGACATCGCCGTAGGTTCAGGGCAGGACCCGCCAGAGGACAGGGAGGAGCTGTTGAGGGGAGCAGGACTCCAAAAGCCTTCAGGGGACCCCACACAGAGGGGTCCTGGGCAGGGCTGGGTCCTGAGTGAACCCTGGTGCCTCCAGCCATTGGCAGGGAAGGTCAGGCTGGGAGACTGTGGTGCCAGCGAAGAGGACACTGTGACCGACGTGCTTCTGACAACCCATTCCACACACACGAGTAGGGCTGAGGCCGAACAACCCGGGCGCCTGGCTTGCTGGGAGACAGACAGTCTCTAAAAAGTATAAACTTCATTTGTGCTCTGGGGTCCTCTAATGGAGGTGTTGGATCCTTCAGGGACCTCAGGGAAGGCTTCTTGGAGGAGGTAGCTCTTGAGCAGAAAGCTGAAAGGTGAGAAGGAGTTCCTTTGGCAAAGCCAAGAGGGAAGGGGTTTCAGACGGGGAGACGGCCTGTGTCAAGTCGCTGTGGCAAGAAGGGTGTGAAAGGACAAAGGACTGATATGACCGAGACCTGGCATCTGCACCGTGTTCAGTATGAGCCCTGAGTGCTGTCCGTCACCACGGAGCAGGTGAGGAAGTCGAGGCACAGAGGAGCCGAGCGGCCTGGCCAAGGACAGCCAGCAGAAGGCAGGGAGAGTGGGACTGGAACCCGTGTCCGTAAGCATCCCTTGGCTTGTCCCTCAGGGGAGTCGAGCAGCGGCAGGATGTGTTTCTTCTTTGAGAACCCACAGTTCCTCGGGTGTGGTCCCAGGGCCCCCAGGAGTCTTCAGGACCTTTCAGAGAGTTCAGGAGAGCATCTGCCTTGTTCCCATGAGGTAGAGTAAGGTCCTATTGTTCGAGAAGTGCAGGGCCAGGCAGTGGCACGGTGGCCACATGTGACACCGGGAGGCTGACCCACGTGGGAAGGTTCTGGGTCTGTGTCCAAGACCTCGTGAGAACACCAGGCATGCACACCCCTGAGCGAGGGCCGGCAGGGCTGGGGGTGGGTCGTGCATCAAGACCTTGTAGGGGTGCTGTCTCTGTCTCTCACTCATGGAAGAAGTGAAATTAATAAAAAGAGTTTAAAAAGCTCGTGGCTAGGTGTTTAGGTTCTACGTTGCAAATCAACGTGAGGAAAGCGAGAGGACTCCCGGGGAGCTGTGGGGTGGCACCCCAGGTCGTGCCGCTGCGACAGTGCTCTCGCTTTCCAGCTACCCATTTCCGAAAGCCAGGTCATCTTCCCGTCCTTCGGCCAGAACCAAACACCGCAGGAAGCGGGTGATCACATCAGCCGTCTCCTGTCGGCCGGCCAGCGGAGGGACTTGCAAAAACGCTAACAATGCCAGGAGCGCCACTTTCCTTGCCCAATTTGTTCTGCTTTGAAATAAGTTATTATAAAATGCATTAATCATATTTTTTAGAGAGATTTTTGCTATAGGGTGCATGCACTCACTGGAGAGACAGAAAGAGACAGAGACAGCAAAAAATCACCCCCATGGGGGATGGCCACACACCTCCTCCCCATTCTCCTCTAGGGATCTTGGACACACACACACACACACACACGTGTCTGGCGTGAGTTTCAAGCCCCCAGGTCCAGCACTCAAACCGCAGTTGGCCACGCGGGAGCCCAGTGATGTAACTCATACCATTACACACGTTGTTACACGGTACACCATCCAACCGGACCCGGGACTCGATCCGCAGTCAACTACGTGAGTGTCCAGCAACATTACCATTATGCCATCTGTGGGTCCCAATAATCTCATGATTTAATTCTATTTTCCACAAAATTTTTGACGTCCCCTCACAGTGTTCCATAAAACGCTTGTTGAATTAAGGTGAGAATGACTGTCTCCATTTCACAGAGGGGGAAACTGAGGCACGGGGCGGTGAAGCCAATTAAGCGTTGGAATTGCACGTCTAGCTGGGTTCCGAGATGACCACGTGGCCCAGTCTAAGCCTGCGAGAGCCAGTCCCGGCTTCCACAGCGATGATGACAGAGCACTCACTCATCTCTGGGTTGCTGGGCCGATCAGACAGTGACAGTAGTATAGAAGCAGATGTAGTAATAAAATAATGGCTAATGCCTATGGGGTGCCAGGTGTGCTGGGTGCTGTTGAGTGCTTCACATTTGTTCATGAGCTCAGTCTTCCAGAGAGACGTGGAAAACATGGGATCATTCAAACACCTGGATCCAGCTGCACCTGAAGCAGGACACCCTCAGAATTTTTTTTACATGTGACTCAATAAATCCTCTTTTGCTTAAACTGGTTTGAGTCCGGTTTTGGTTCCTCGTAACTGAGAGAGTCCTGACTAATCCACCTGCCTTCCGGACATTATCTAAGCTTCTATCTCTCCATCACTACTGTAGCTGAAGCGGCGCACCCATTAACTGTTTTAGGCCTGTCTCTGACTCACGGGTTCCCACTGGACTCCTTGGTCTATCCTTCCCTACAGAGGCCTCAGTTCTGCCCCCTTCCCCGTGCACCAGGTGGGAGAGAGGGCGTGTGGGTGTGTGTGCACACCCTTGTTCCAGGAAGGTGTTCCGTGGGGTTTATTTGGCCCCAAAACAGGCCTCGTTATTAGCGTGATGACTGTGAATAATAGTCCCGGCTCCAGGCAGGCCAGCTGCTTTACATAGTGACCTCATCGAGTCCTCTGACAGGCCTGCAAGGCAAGTCCCGTCACTCATTCTAAGCACAGGACAGTGAGGTCGGAGAGCAAGCCTGAGTGGCACAGCTGCAGGGCAGGAGTCTGCCCGCCCAGGGTTCCAGAACGTCCCCGAGGATGGAGGCCCACCTCTCGGGAGCGGAACTCAGGGTAGCGGGTCTGAGGCCATGTGTCAAGTCCAAGCACATGGATAGGAAACATGCATTCGCAGCATTTTATATATTTATAAAATAATATGTGATATATGATGTATACGGCACATATGCAGTATGGTACATAAAGGTTTATATACTAAAATTTTATATACTAACTTTTATATCATAAAATGTATAGTATAAATATATAGTATAAATATAAATGTATATAACATGTTATATAATAAAATATTGTGTATATAATTGTGTATGTAAAATAAATACATAATAAAATATATATTACAAATACATTGTATATTATAAATTATATAATACATAGATGTTATATAGCATAAAATATCATATAATAACATATACTACATACATATATTCTACTACACATTACATATAAAATATATAAATGCACGTTTTTAAAGTGTATTTATTTTGCTCATGGTAGCAAAATAAATATGCACACTGAGGCTCTCTGCAGAGATGGTGCAAGCCGCCATCCTGTTGCCCCAGCCCCTCCGTTTGGCGACAGCGCAGTCACTCATGCTCACTCTGCATGTTTCAGGTGGCCCAAACCAGTGACCCGAGCCCTCAGCTGGAACGGGGCTCCCAACACTGCCGTCGGCACTCTGTCAGCTGCACCAAGACGGGGCCGGGTGTAGATGTAGCACGTGTATGTACACAGAATGTGTTTGCAGTGCATGTGTCAGATCTGTGTGTACCCATGTGTGTGTATGTAACATCTGTGTAGAACCTATGTAAATGTATACAGTAGGTGAGCATGCATAACACACGCACAGGATCTATATGGAGCAGCGTGCACACGCAGTGTGTGGGTGAGTGTGAGTGTGTTTGAGAGTGTATACGAGAGTGTGCGAGCATGTATGTGAGTATGTGTGTGTGTGAGAATGTGTGTGAGAGTGTGTGAGTGTGTGAGTATGTGTGTGAGTATGTGTAACACCTGTGTAGAACCTATGTAAATGTAGATAGTAGGTGTGCATGCATAACACACAGGCAGGATCTATATGGCGTAGCGTGCACATGCACAGTGCGTGGTGAGTGTGAGTGTGTATGTGTGTGTGAGAGAGAGACATGGATGTGAACCTCCCTGGTCTTTCCTGCCCATATCTCTGGCTGCAGGCATGTTGTGTGGTGAAGAAAACAATGACCATGTCTTCACACTCCAGTGCCATCGCATGGACCAGCCACTGTCCCCTTCCTGCCGTCGCGTCCTCCCTGGCATCCCTACTTCTTCCTCGACCTCCACCCCATAGGCCGTTCTTCACATGGGACCAGAGGGACCCTGTTAGAGCTTCGGGTCGGTCAGGGCCTCCTCTGCACAGAACCTTCGATGGCTCCCACCTCACTGACGGTAAAACCCGAGTCCTTCCAGCAGCCCACAGGCCTGCCTGGCGTGGCCCTCACTCGTGGCCTCCCCAGCTGCATCAGCCTTCCCTCTGTCCTGCCTCTGTCGCTCCAGCCACTCTCGCTGCAGCCTGTCTTAGCACGTGTACCCCTCCCCACCCACGCTGTCCCCTGCCCCAACTGTCTCTTCAAGTCTCAGCTGAAATGTCACCTCCCCAGAGGGGCTTTCCTAGACCACCCTGTCTAAACCATGGCCCTGGGCTCCCTCCAGCTCTCGGCCTGCTCAATGTCCCCAGGATGCTCCCAGGGGACCCCTGCACGGGCTCTTACTCCTTGGCTGGTGCTCTGCCTCTGCTGCTACAGCTTCAGCTCCATGAGAGCGGAGACGGTGCCTCTCGTGCCAGCTCCCAGGGGCTGCACATAGTAGGCCCTCAGCCAGCAGCCGAGTGCAGAGGCCGTCCCAGCCAGAGCTCTGCTAGGCCCCCTCTGGCTAAAGTGCCTCGAAGCCTCACCCCTCCTTCCGCTCCACCGTCTCCGCCACAGCTTTGAGCCCCCAGAAAAGTCCTGCCTCCAGAAAAGCCTCACGCTCGCTGCCTTCTGGGGCTCTCGCTCTTTCTGCACTCCACAGTCCTTCCAGAAGGTCTCCCCCTGCAGGGCCCCCAGGACAGAGACGGAGGAGGACCGGCCTCCCAGTGACCTCCTCTCTAGGAACCCCAGCGTTCTTCCTTAGGCCCCCTCGGTTCCTCTTTCCTCCTTTCCCCACGGAGGTGAGCAGGAGAAGGCAGCTCCCACCCGCTGTGCGCATACACGGAGAGATTCCGGAACCTTCCCGGAGGGCCCCCCCCAGGACCCAGGCTGGGCTGCTGTGGAACGTTGTGTTGACCGCTGTGTTGACCTGAACCCCAGGCCTGCTCCATTTCCTTCTCTTTGGGGGCTAGAGGTTTCCAGCACAGCCTTTCTGCTTGCATGTCAACATTTATTTTCAAAAGGAACAAAAAGGGAAGTGTCAGGACGACACCCTCCACCCTCCACCCTCCACTCTCCGCTCCGCTCCAAGGCTGTTCTGCATCACTGGGCCCCAGGGGAAATTCTGCCCTCTGGGACAGTCCCGCGTGGTCTGCGGGAACCATGTTCCGGGTAGCTGAGAGTTCCGGTTAACTGAGGATGACTTCCTAACCAGGGGTGGGAAAGCGAGGCCTGTGGCCGACTCTGACCCCCGAGCGCTGTGGGGCTGGCCTTCGCTCTGCTCACAGCCCCACCGAGACAGGACTCGAGGCCACGCAGGCAGCTTCTAAATTGCTCACTGGGCATTCTCGTAGGCTCGCAGAGCTGTACGCCCGTCCCCATAGTCACTTCAGAGATTCTTACCACCTCCCCAAGCGCCCCATCCCCTGGCAGCCGCTCTGGCCCTCATCCCAGCCCCAGGCAACCATGGACGTTCTTGCTGTTTCTTTTCTCTTCTCTTCTTCCTTTTCTCTTCTCTTCTCTTTTCTCTTCTCTTCTCTTCTCTTCTCTTCTCTTCTCTTCTCTTCTCTTCTCTTCTCTTCTCTTCTCTTCCCTCTCCTCTCCTCTCCTCTCCTCTCCTCTCCTCTCCTCTCCCTTCTCCCCTCCCCTCCCCTCCCCTCCCCTCCCCTCCCCTCCCCTCCCCTCCCCTTCTCTTTCCTTTCTTCTTTATTTTTGTGTGGACCCGTTTTCATTTCTTTGGGGTACATGGAGAGGCAGGGAATGGCTGGGGCCGATGGCAACTTTATGGAGAACATTTTGGGGAACTGTCAACTGTTTTCCAAAGTGGCTGCCCCATTTGACAATTCTACCCACAACAACGAGGCTTCTAGTTGTTCTGCACCCTTGGCAACTCTTGTCTGTCCTTTTAGCACAGCTGCCTTAGGTGCCATGAGGTGGTGGCCAATGCTATTCCTTAATGAGCTGGAAACATTTAGAAGTTCGGAGCACTTACAGCCAAGTCCGGATGTCTGACTCCCTTTGAGGAAAACAGCTTTCTGACACACGTGGAGTGTGTGCCCTGTGGACGCTGACCCGTGCATCCCTCCAGGTAGCCACGGTCCTCATCTGGCCGCCTCCCTGTGGACAGGACCTGGGCTCCTCTATCAGGCACCCGGAACGCTCATCCCAGCCCAGAGGAGGTTTGCAAAGACAGTGACCCTGCGCTATTTGCCCCCTCTAGAAGGACTGCCCTCGAACTGTCAGTACTTCTTAAAAGGTGGCACTCCCCGTCAACACGTCGTCTGCTCATGACCACCCCGCGAGGGGCTCGTCGGCCCCATCTCCGGATGAGGAAGCCAAGGTTCCGGAGGGGAAGACAGCCTGCCCTGGGCCACGCGCTGCGAGGACAAAGCCCAGTGTCTTCCACAACGTCACGTTGCCCATCCATCGAGGTCCTGTCCGCCTTTCTCTGACACCCTGACTCTACAGTGGGGACCCAAAGCTAAGGCCTACTTGCTTGATAGAATGGTATTTGAGGGAACTAGCAGTTAGCATAATGGCTATGTCGCTGGACTCCCACGTAGTCGACCGCGGTTCATGTCCTGGACCCGGTAGCTTAAAACTCACGCCGGGCGCATGTGCATGCGTGCCCAAGATCCCGAGAGGAGAATGGAGGAGAAGGGATTGCGGCGTGGCCATCCCCCCTGGGGGGGGGGGGTGATTTCTCACTTTCTGTCTCTATGTCTCTCTCTGTCTGTCTGGCGAGTGCACGCTCCCTATAGCGAAAAACCTCTCAAAAAAAAAAAAAAAAAAATGGTATTTGAGCAAAAAGGCCCAGAGGAGTCACAGTCTTTCCACCTCTCAGTCTCTGAATTCTGGACAGAAATCCAAAGAATTCACAGAATTCACATGGTTCTGAATTCTGGACACAGAGCAGCCTCCACTTCCAGTGTTTGAACCCTCCACTCACTGACATTGCACTCACTATATGGGGACTCCGGGGGAGTGGGGACCTCCTTTTTGTTCCCTTCCATGTCCCTTGTGAAAACACCTGCCAGGCACACTGGACCGACCTCAGAAATACTTGTTTGATGAGTGAATGACCTGATGATACATTTAAAAACACAATCTCCCTTTTTCTCCCTCAGAGCTTCTTTTCTACCAAGGTGCTTTTCTAAATTTGGAACTAAACATTGAATTTCTATACCCAGCTGCTTGGGTTCCAGTTGTGGCTCCTTCATTGATTAGTAAGTTACTCAACTTCCTTGGGCCTCGACTTCCTCATCTAAGAAACAGGGACGTGCCTGGGACCTGCCTCAAAGCCAGGACGTGTGACGTGTCAGGATGCTGGGACTGGCAGCTGTTGTCATCACTGCCACTTGTTTCCACCCAAGAACCAGGCAGGGGGTTTTCAGGACAAAGGTGAATGGGGGTGCTACCTCAGGGTGACTCAGGTTCCAGATGGCAGAATGGCAGTTTATAAGAAGGGACACGGTGTCCCCTGAGAAGTGACGAAGGTAACCGGTCAGTGAATGGGACAGGAAGTGGATGAAAGGAGGTTAGTACACACTGCAAAGCGTCCACTCAGCGAGTTGCTCAATCCACCCGGTGACAGCGAGGCCCTCAGGGGCCCTGGAGGACCAGACTGGTGCTCAGAGCCCAGAGTGGAGATCCTGGGCCTGACACCAGAGGGGCAGGGATCCCCCCTGCCATGGAGGCACTGTGGGGCCTTTGGAAGGAGGAGGCAGGGGTGTTTCGGCAGACACTGGTGATCCCTATCTGCCTGGGGGCAGCCCCGTGGCTCTCCAGGTGGACGCCCTGGGGGACCCTCAGGGCTCCAGCCTCTCCGGCAGCCCCTTCACTTGCTTAGATTGCGTTCTGTTTCTGCCTGGGTCTCCCATCTGGAGCCTCCATGGCATCTGCACTGTCACACACGAGGGGCTTGCCCACGTCCCTTTGTGTCACTCCCCACGTGGCAACAACAATGTCCCGTGAGTCACAGTGCACACTTCCTGCGTGCACGTCCCTGGCCCCGAGAAGATTGAGCAGAACCCAAGGGGAAAAGGGCAGGAAAGGGGGCCCCATTCCCAATTGAAACTGTCTGGGTCTCTGTGCTCTGGACACCCCGACTCCCACTCCACCACCGACGCCAGCTGGGGCCACATCCTGCACAGAATGCTGGTTCAAGCCATAAATTGCATTCACATTTCGTTCCAGGCATTACTCTTGAACAAGACTGCAAACGCTCCGCCCTCCTGAAGAGCCGCCCCATGTCACTGAGTCCAAGGGGCAGCTGTGGGACCGTCCAAGTGTTCGGAGAAAGGCCAGGGCGGGTAGGTCACAGGCATGGCACCCTGGTGGCACGTGGGTCGTTACTCCGTCTTGCAGATGAGGACCAGCGAGGCCAAGGGACTTGCCCAAGGCCACACAGCTGTTCAGTGGCAGAGGCAGGATTTGAACACGCAGTCCTAGTTCCATCAAAA
Organism: Tupaia tana; assembly: GCA_026018925.1. Taxonomy (NCBI): domain Eukaryota; kingdom Metazoa; phylum Chordata; class Mammalia; order Scandentia; family Tupaiidae; genus Tupaia; species Tupaia tana. The sequence continues at coordinate 14,876,031 of JAKSZU010000015.1, forward strand.
CCTCAGGACAGGAAAGGACGTGGGGCAGGGTGGCGGCCAAGGCGGGGCAGGGCGAAAGCTGCCTCCAGCTCCCAGACTTCCGGCCTCAAGAGCCTCTCCGCCCGCTGGCCTCAGTTCCCACCTCTGCGAAATGAAGGACCGCAGCCCTGGCCCTGGAGAGAGAGCACCCTAGTCGTGCTGTGGGACCGCTTTGCACCCCACCCCGGGCCGCGTCGCCGTCCGCCTGGCCCCTTGGTGTCGCCGTCCACCCGGCCCCTCGGCGTTGCCGTCCGCCCGGCCCCTCAGTGTCATTGTCCACCCGGCCCCTCAGTGTCGCCGTCCACCCAGCCCCTCAGTGGCTCCGTCTCACTCAGTTCTTGGCCATGGTATTGTCTCCCTCTGTGTCCTCGCTCACTCCACGGCAGCCGAGGGCTCCCCCAGCTCATCCGGGACCTCCCAGCTCTCGCACTCGTAGTCCCCCTTGCCGAAAGCCCTTACCTCGCCCTGCCACTGCCACTGGGCAGACGGAGCCGCACCCCGAAGCTGAAACCAGAGTTCTCCTGTCCTCTGGGTGCCAAGATGCTCCACAGACAGACTCAGGGGCAGGGGAGACGCGGGTGCCTGGGCAGGCTCAGACATGCACGCGTGCACCGGGACACAGACGCACGCAGAGCCAGGAGCACGAACAGCCACAGACGCACCCGGGCAGCTCATGGCTCAGATGCAGAAGACACCCAAAGCCACCAGCCTGCTCAGACACACCGCCACAGACATGCAAGACATGTGTGGGCACACGCCAAGGCAGTGGCAGACACACGTGCCCTCTCCCTACACACACGCACACACACGCAGGTGCAGACAAGGAGCCACAGGCCAGGCACGGACGTGGACCAGGCACTCACGTACCCCACCACTGCACACGCACACGCACTCGCCTCCTGGCACCAGGAGAGCCCCGTGCCAAGCGTCCCAGGACAGGGACCGCCCACGGCCAGCCTGGGCGGGCAAGGTGTCCTGAGAACAATGCCTCTCTCTCCCTCCGTCTGCTCAGGTACAAGGACCCATTGTCAGCCAGGCACACTCCAGGGGGCCGCCTCGCGACAGGCTCTCCCAGCAGGCATGCCTACATGGGGCGGAGGCTGGCGGCTCCCCGGGCCCACCTGCTCCCGTCTGCCCACCTGGGACCCTACCTCCCCCAGAGCCTCCTGCCTGGTCCTGCAGACCCTGGAGGGCTTCAGTCCCCACCCTGTTTCCCCCTCCGACCCTTGGCACTGACACCTCTCCTCACTGAGCAGCCAGGGCTTACGGGGAAGCAGGCAATCTAGATTCAAACGCACGTACTGTGCAGCCCTGGCTACGTCACTTCCCTTCTCTGAGCCTCAGTTGCTCCATCTGTGAAATGGGATACCCAGCAGCTACCTTACGAGGTTGGTGGCCTGATAAACAGCGAATGCCATGGCAGCAGGCCCAGTCAAGGATCGGGGTGCCCTGGGCTCCAGCCCCAGCCCTGCAGCTTCCCCACCACGAGGCCTTGGGCAGTTCACCTTCCCTCTCCACCTCAGCCGTCTCACCTTGGACGTGGAGGTGGCCACTGTCCTTCCTCTCTGAGGTGCTCTTCCGTGAGTCCCTCACACCCGGGACTGGCGGTGGGCCACAGGCAGCAATGGCCGCCATCACTGTGCTGGGCAGTTCTGCTCTAGCCACTCCTCCATCTTCTTGCCAGCCTTTTCCGGGTGCCCACCATGTGCCAGGACTGGTGCTGGGTGGCTCGCCCTGGTCCACCGTGGGCTTCTGGTAGACACTTGTTGACTGACTGAATGAGAGAAGGCGATTCGGAGACGTGACCACCTCTAGGCAGCCTAAGGGCTCGGGCTGTGTGGCCAGGCACCTTGTCACCCACCTAGGGCTAGGGCCTCACTGCAAGGCGGAAACAGGAGCACTGAGCCCTGCTCCACAGAGAGACTGCGGCCGGGACAAAGCAGGGAAAAGAGAGAAAGTGTCCCCAGTGCATGTCACCCAGGCCAGGGCCCACCCCACCCTGCCCAGGCACACTGAGCTCTTCGGGACCACGTCTCCTTGGGTCTCGGTTCAAACAGCACCGCACCCCTGCAGCTGCACCCCTGGCCCCCATCACCACCCTCGTCAGGAAGCACTTGGCAGTCCCTGGCCCACTACAGCTTGTCCTGTCTGGTGACCGTCTCCCCCCGTCTGGCGTTCTCGACCTCAGCAATGCGGACAGTTGGGGCTGGCTGTTCTGCACAGAGACTGCCCTGCACGTCATAGGGTGCGTTCAGCAGGCCCCTGGCCTCTACCCGCCAGATGCCGGGAGCCCCCTTCCTCCTCCCAGCTGTGACAGCGTGATCCCGCCAGGCCAAGCCAGATGCCCTGTGGGGGTCGCTGAGACGGTCCAGGGCAGGGACTTTGACCCGCGTGCTTTCTCACTGCTCACCCGTGCACACAGGGTGTTCTGAGTAGACGGATCTCACAGACACGTGCTGTTCCACCGTCCCGAAGCGCTCTTCCACCCTCCTTGTCTCATAAGCTCTTACTCCTACTTCCGTACCCCGGTGGGCAACTTCTATGAGGAGAGTGGGCCGGGCAGGGACCGGGGGACAGGAGAGTGCCTGCATGTGCCCCGCAACCCCGCCTCGGCCCGCCTGCATCCTGCAGGAATGTTGGCCTCCAGCGGCCAGATCTTCCCATTTCTCAAGAAAAGCCAGAGAGATGGATTTTATGTAAAATGTGGTATTTCCAACGTTGGCAATGAACTCACCTTAAAGGAACACTTCAAAACCCACCCAGGCACACCTCCAGACAGGCATGGCCTGCAGTGGCTGGGCGGTGAGGTCTACCGCAGGGGTCACCTTGGAGGATGACGGGTCACTAGGAGCAGTTCTTCCTGGTGTCTCCCTGCCCGGCAGCCACTGCGGGAGGGGCCTTCATACAGCAGAGGCAGTTGCGGACAGGACCCAGAGCAACTGCCCAGCTCCCTAGACGGACTCCATGCCCAGCCTGGCCCAGAGTCCGGGAGGAGAGCGGAAGTGGGGGCTCTCCTCCAAGGCTCTGAGCAGCTGACAGCTCCGGATGTCCCACAGGTCAGGCTTGGGGAGACTCGGGGCTCAGGAGGGCTGCTCACTCCCCAGCTCCTCGGCCTCCCTCAGAAGTAAAATAGGGAAATCGAGGCAGGGCTGGGCCACACAGAGATCCTGGCCCCAGCCCCTGGGCAGGCTCAGGGGAGCAGACCCAACTTCTCTGGAAAGTCCCTGTTCTGAGGGAACTGCTGGGCGTGGGGGTGGGAGCAGGGGCACCCCGGGTCTCCTGGTCTCAGAGGCCCCCGCACATCCAGCAGCCTCTCGAGCATGTCATGTCTTTCCTTGGACAGAAAGTCCCCAGCAGCGGAAGGCTGAGAAAGCCCTTTCTGGGACCCCAGGCCTCCATGGCTGTGGGACCCACGTTCTGCTTCAGGGGAGGATGTGGGCTGTGGGCAGGAAAGTGAGGCCTGAGCCCCTACTGGCATCTGTGGGAGGCCCTCACAGCCAGAGCACCCTGTCCAGGGTCTGATGAGCCCACCAGCTGTTTCTCTCAGCAGGACTCCAGCCCCCCAGGACCCAGGCCATGCCAGACACAGCCACCACCATCCTGGAGGCCAGATTCCAAAGCCTCACACGAGGTGGGTTGAGGTGGCTTCCTAGCCTCCGGCCTGGGTCCGGCCTGGCCAGTGCGTCTTTAGGATGTAGGAATCCGGCCAGTCCATGGCTCACGGCTGGCATGGGCGGGCAGACAGGAAGTCCGACGTAGCGAGCCCCTGTGCTGCTGCTGTGGCCCTTGCGCGCCCGCTCCCAGCCTGACCACGTGACCCTGCGTGTGTCACCCAGCAAATGCTGGAGGTGCCCGGCCCCAGGGATTCATTGGAGAACAGCACAGACCTGGGCCCTGCCACCTGGGAGCATCCAGTCTGGAGACTGGGGAGTAGGGACCCCAAATTATACTGCCCAGAGGTGGCAAGAGGTCCCGCAGGGGCACAGGCGATAGTTACTGACGTGGGTGCTGGGAGCCACATGGTCCACTGTGGTTCGGATCCCTAGTGATCTGAAACACATCCTGACTAACCGGAGGCTGGAAGAAGGGGATTGCAGCACCCCGAGACCCTGTCAGGGGTGCTTCTCTCTCTCTCTCTCTCTCTCAGGAAATAAAATGAACTTTAGAAGTGGCAAGTGCTATGGGCAAACGTGAATTCGGGGTGAAAAGACTAATGGGGAGCGACTTCGAAGGGGAGGTCGGGCCAGGCCCTGGGTGCACTTAGGCAGAGACTGGGGTTGGCTGAGGGGACAGCCTTCAGGAGGAGGGGTGCTGCAGGCAGGGGGAAGAGCGAGCACAAGGCCCTGAGGCAGGGGTGCACTTAGTATGTTGGAGGAGCAGAGAGGAACCCGTGAGGCTGAAGGAGAGGGAAAGAGAGCGAGAATAGGAGGAGAGGAGGTCGCTAGGGGAGCAGAGGGCAGACTGCCTACGGCCTCTCCCCACAGAATAAGCCATGAGAGAACTTCGCCTTTTCTAAGTGAGATGGGAGCCATGGGAGGGTTTGAGCAGAGGAGGGTCATGACCTGACTTCTATCATCGTCCCCTTCTTTTTTTTTTTTTTTTTTTTGAGAAGTTTTTGCTATAGGGAGGGTGATGGCCATGCCACAATCCCTTCTCCTCCATTCTCCTCTCGGGATCTTGGGCACACATGCACATGCGCCCGGCATGAGTTTAAGCTACCAGCTCTGGGACTCAAACCGCAGTCAACTACATGGGAGTCCAGTGACATAGCCATTATGCCAACTGCTGGTCCCCTCATCAACCCCTTCTTAAAGGCAGAGACACTGAAGCTCAGAGGAAAATGTCACTCACCCCAGTCACACAGCCAGCCAACGACAGAGGTGGAATTTGGACCCACATCCCTGAAACTCCCAAGGCTGGCCTTGCCCATCCCACCCACTGCCTGTGGCTCCTTGGTGAGCCAGGGCTGGAGGAGGCGGCGTGGAGCCTCCTGGCTCTGGCCGCCCCGCCTCGTGCCTTTCCAGCCCGCCTTGGCCCTGACTCTGCCCGCCCTGCCGCCCGGCCTGGGCGAGCACCTGCACTTCAGGCCAGCCCCTCCCTCCCAGGGGCAGATGGGATTTTTAGCAATGGGAAAAACAAGAGCTGTTGGGGCCCACTGGCAGCATGGTGGTCAAGAAGGCTGGATCCTATATGGGCCAACGACGCGGTTCGAATCCTGGACCCAGAAGCTTGGGAAATACACTGGGGGCATGCGCATGTGTGCCCAAAGTCCTAAAAGGAGGGAGAAACAGAGGGAAAGGGATTGTGATGTGACCATTCCCTATGGAAGGTTCTCTCTCTCTTCCTCTCTCTTTCTCTGTCTCTGTCTCCTGTGAGCACACATGCCCACTAGCAAAATTTTTAAACATAAAATATAAAAACAAAGAGTTATTTGAAGGTCTCCAGCCCTAGTGGAGGGTGACAGGGAAAGGCCAGAAGCCCCTGGGACGGCGGCTCAGCCTCTAGTTTGCAGAATTGCCGGGTAAGTCCCTGGCCTCCAAAGCCTGCTGGCTTCAAGTACAATCACTTTCTTTTTCTTGTAAAAGGAAGAGAAATTGTCAGCTGGGTTTCACTCTGAGCTCGTCCGCTGTCTTTCCAGTAACTGAGGACAGGCTGGGCCGCCGCCCAGAGGCTGCCCGAGGAGGCCTGAGGTTGGGGTGGATGCCACCTCGCCCCCTGCATCACCTCCCTCTCCACACCTCCTGCCCCTCCAATAATTGTGGTATTTGGTTTCCCCTCTGCACCAAACGTGAAACTCCCCCAGGATGCAGAGGAGATCTGGGCGACCTCGGCTGCGGTTGGACGGAGGTATTCTTAGGCGCCCGCTCGCAGGGTGGTGAACTTCTGATGCTAAAAGCAGAATTGCTTTTCAGTAAGTGTTATTGCTCAAAAGGAAGTTGTCACCACCACTGCCACCTCAAGCCTCTTCCAACTGCCACGCTGTTTGCCAGGCCCGAGGATAGAAGGGGCTCCCTATGGGTGTCAGCGACCCTGTCCAGCCCCGGGACAGGTCTGGGCGTCTCAGCGACCCTGGTCAGCTGACACTGATAGCAGAGGCCCCAGGCCTGCCCGGGTGGCGGGTCTCAAGGTAGCCACTGTTTGCTGAGTCAGCTTTTAGAAGTCTCCAGGCTTAGTGGGCTGGGCTGGCCTGAGCTAGAGCCAGCGGTGCGGTCGGCGGGGCACCGGCAGGGAACTCGTGCCGGCTGGCCACGTGCTGTTGTTTGTTTTGAATTTATTCTATACATTCAATCACTAGACACCACTACGGCCTACGAATTGAATTTCCCCAACATGCGTACACTTCACACCTTCCGCAGCTGCTGGCCACTCCCGTCGTGCCTGTCCCCTGCTCACGCGGAGAGTCAGCGCAGTTCCGGACAGCAGCCCTTCGCTAGCAGGTGCTGGGACTCCTGTCAGAGTGAGATGTGCTGGCTTTCCCTCACACAGACCTGGGCCCAGAGCCCAGCTCTGCCACCCACTCGGGGCATGATCTCGGCTGAGTCCGTTCACCTCACTGAGGCTCGGTGTCCCCCCTCCCAGCCTTGGTGTCCCACCTCCGAGCCTCTGTGTCCCTGTCCGAGCCTCGGTGTCCCCCGTCCCCCAGTGTCCCCCCGAGCCTCGGTGTCCCCCTCCGAGCTTCGATGTCTCCCCTCCGAGCAGCGATGGCACAAGAACACCTCTACTGACGGTTGCTGGGAGTCGTGGCGGTGGAATGTGAGAACCCCAGGCACACAGTAGGTGCGCAGCACGCACAGGCTCCATCCTTCTCTTTCTTGCCCTAGAGAGCATGCCCAGGCGGAGACTGCCCTGAGAGCCCGCCTGCGGGCACCCCTCATGGAGGAACACCTGGGAAGGGCGCCCGGCGTGCTGAGGGCAGACGGGCAGCCAGGGCGGCCTCAGAGCAGAGGCCAGCCTGCTCCGGAGGCACTGCCCAGCGAGAAGGAGCCACAGCAGCCCCCCAGCAGCAGTGAGGACTCGCAGCCTGGCACTCCAGGGGCTGCCAGGGGTCCCTCCCTCCACCACCACAGCCTGTCCTACAGCCCAGAAAGGAACAGCCCGCGCTGAGCAGCTGTTCACCCCATGGCAGCTCCCAGACTGGTCCTCTCGCTGCTCAGCCTCCCCGTGTGGAAACCGAGGCCCGGGAGGCTGATCTGAACACAGGCCACCCCACTGCAGAGCCACTCTCCATCCCCGCACTGCATCCATGTCCGAGATTCCGGCAGGGCCTCCGTGTGACCAAAGACCCCATCATGTTCAGTATGTTCTGGACATGGAAAGTTGTGATCACATTCCTTCATGTGAACTGCCGGAAGCACATGCACACACAGTCCGGGGTGGGAGAGAAAGCACTACCCAACGGCTAGGGCACGGCCACGCCCGGTCCCTTTCCTTCATTTCCCTATCCTGCTGGGATCCGGGGCATGCACACACGTGTCTGGTGTGTTTTAAAAGCTGCCAGGGTTGGGATTTGAACCACAGTTGGCCAGGTAGGAGCTGGCTCCCATAACCACCAGGCCACAGAACCACCCCTAGAATTGTACATCACGGTCTTTATTGAACTTGTTCTTCCGGCCAGCCGTGAGGGCATGGCAGCAGCAACGCTCTGGGAGGCAGAGACCGTGTGGGAGGTCCTGGTCTTGTGTCCCGAGGTCCCCCTATGCATGCCAGGCACACGCGTGTGCCAGCAATCCCAGCTGGCTGAGGCTGGGGGATGGGCAGTGTCATGAAGGCCCTGTTGGGAGAGCCTTTCTCTGTGTCTCTGTCTCTCCCTCTCTCATCAAAAATAAATCACTAAATAAGGCCGGTCCCACAACTTAGTGGCTAAGGTAGTTGGATCTGATAGGACCAACCAAATGGTTTGAGTCTCAGAACTGGTGGCTTGAGAAACACGCCAGGCACATGTGTGTGCATGTCCAAACTCACAAAAGGAGGGCGAGATGGAGGGAAAGGGATTTGGCATGGCTGCACTCCAAGGAGGTGCTTTCTACCCTCTCTCTGTCTGCCTCTCTGCCACTCTGCCAAGTGCAGATAAAAAAATAAATAGTGTGGGAACCAGCAGTTAGTGTAACGGCTATGTCGCTGGACTCCCACGTAGTCGACCGCAGTTCGCTTCCCGGACCCAGTGGCTTAAAACTCACGCCGGGCGCGTGTGCATGTGTGCCCAAGATCCCGAGAGGAGAATGGAGGAGAAGGGATTGCGGTGTGATCATCCCCCCTGGGGGGTGATTTCTCACTTTCTGTCTCTATGTCTCTCTCTGTCTGGCGAGCGCACACGCCCTATAGTGAAAATCTCTATAAATAAATAAATAGTGTTTTCTTTTGCGATTTCCATAAATTCATATTCATGTTGTATGAAATAAACAGAGAGACCCTAGGGGTCGTTTCCCAGTTTCTCTCGGCAATGTCTGGGAAACTGCACTGCAATACGACCAGGGCATGGACAACGACAGTCAAGACACAGACGTTTTGTCACCACAAGGATCCCTCACCACCCTCTCATAGCCAAACCCATTTCTGCTCCTCGACTCTGCCCTGAACCCACGGCAGCCACGAATCTGTTCTCCATTCCTCTAACGGTGACTTCAAGAGTGTCACGTAGACGACTCACACTGCGTGCAACCTGGGGCCGGCTTCCTTCACTCCGCACGGCTCTCCGAAGATTCGTCCCAACTGTTATGGACATCACTACCGCGCTCCCTGGGATTGCTGAACGGCACCCCACAGTGTGGACAGAGCCTGGTTTCTTTAGCTGCCCACCCACAGAAGGGCGTCTGGATTGTGTTGTCTTGCCTACTGTCTACAGAGCGGCTCGGGCCGGCCTTGTAATTCAGCCATCGATCCCTGTGTCCTGGCACTGGGTCCCACATGGCAGCTCGGATCCCAGCCCCGGCGGCTTCAAAACCACACTGGGCGTGTGCGCGTGTGCCCGGGATCCTGACCTGGTGGAGACACGGGGTAAGACGATAGCAGCACGCCCAGTCTCCACCGGGGGCGCTCTCTCTCTGGTGCACAGGCAGGCACCCTCTGCACTTGGAGACAGAGAGCGTTAGCGTGTGCACACAGGCCTTTATGTGAACTTCAGTGTTCGCGTCCATGTCCAGGAGTGCAAATGCTATGTGCAGGGGCATATGGTAGTTTAAAAAAAAGTTTCCAGAAGACTGCACACTCTGCACTCCCACAGGAACACGTGGGTGGTCCAGCCGCTCCAGGGCTCCCAGCAATTACTGTTCTCAGCCTTTCAATTCGGTCATTCTGATAAGCCTGGGGGAGCGGAGCGCTCTGCGGCCCGAATATTCATTTCCCAAGACTGAGGCTGTGCCCAGCTCTTTCTGAGAGTACCTTCTCTGGGTGTCCTCTTCAGTAAGATGTCTGTCCCTTCTTTTACTCGTTTTCTATTAATTTTTTTTTTTTGAGAGAGTTTTTTTGCCATAGGGCATGTGCACTCACCAGAGAGACAGAGAGAGAAAGGGAGAAATCACCCTCAGGAGGGATGGCCAGGCCACAATCCCTTCTCCTCCCTTCTCCTCTGGGGATTTTGGGCACGCACATGCACTCAGCATGAGTTTTAACTCTCCAGTCAGGGACTCAAACCACAGTTAGCCATGTGGGAGTCCAGTGCCTTAATCGCTACACCACCTGCTGGCCCCTGGATGTTTTTATTTTTACTGCTAAGCTTCAAGAGTTCTAATTATTTTTGTTTTATTTATTTATGTATTTTTTTATCATTACTATTATTTTATTCGCTATAGGGCATGTGCGCTCACGAGAGAGAGAAAGGGAAAGAGAGAGAGAGGGAAAGAGAGAAAGCAAGCCACCAGGTCTAGGACTCGAACCACGGTCAACCATGGCGGAGTCCAGCCCCTCATCCACCATACCACCTGTTGGCTCCCTGGAGGGTTCTGGAAACATTCCAGATCCTGGTCCTTTGTCTGATTTGTGGTTTGCGACTATCTCTCCCAGTCTGTTGTGTGTTTTTCATCATCTTAGTAGGGCCTTTCACGGAGTAAAACGTTTCGACTTCGATGAGGTCCAATTTATCAGGTTGTTTTCCTTTTAAAAATCAAACTTTTGATGTTCAAGTCCAATAATTCTTTCCCATGTCTTAAATCCTAGGTATTTTTTTCCACTTTCTTTTTCCAATGTTTTTATGGTTTTATATTTAGGTTTATGTTCCATTGTGAGCGAATTTTTATATGAGATGTGAGGTTTGTGTCAATGTATTTTTTTCCTAATGATATATAGTACATGTTTGTGCATGAGAGAAAGCAGCTCCTTGGCACTTTTCAGGCCAACCCCGGGATCTGAACCCACAGATGGCCACACAGCTTCTAGTTCTGCAGTCCAGTATGCTATGGACTACACCACTTGGCTGGGCCCTTTGGGTAGGTATGTATGTATTCATTCATTCATTCCTTCATTCCATGAATGAACAAAACCAAGAGAAAGAAAGAGAGAGAGCCAGCACCCCTGCCAGGGACTTGACACTGTGATCAGCTGCCAACTTCAGCTAACCCAGATCTTGGGCACGTGAGTGGCCAGCATATTCAGGGAGGTTTCCGGACATGAACCTAGAACATCCCCATGTGGGTCAGCCTTGCAGAGCATCATGCAGAAGCCCTGCACCACTGTCCAGCCCCAGCGTGTGTTCTTCCCTGCATCCAGCTGTCCAGCACCCTATGGAGAAGGCCACCCTCTTTCCGTTGATTTCTCATCTTTGTCACACCCGTCAGGCATCTCTGCGTGGCTCTCTCAGAGCCCGCTGCTTTGCTGTGCCGATCGGTGTGTCCGGCCATGCCTGCCGTGGCTGTGCCGCACAGAATGAGTTCTCCCACTCACGGAAAATCATATATTGTATTGCAATTTGTTGGTAAGGGGGGGTGAGAAAACTATTCCTCAACTTACTCATATAAAAAGAGGATACAGAGGCAGAGAGGGCCAAAGTTCACACGCCTTCTCCAAAGCACAGGACGGTTGGTGAACAGCTGCCCGGGCACTGTTTCCCAGCTGCCTTTGCAAGGGGTAGAGCCATGTGACTAGTTCTGGCCAATGAACTGTGAGGAGAAGTGAGGTGTGTGTTCTGGGCCGAGGGGGTGAGCAGGGCTGCCTCCTGCACCATCTCCCCCTCTCGGCCATGGCTGGACGTTGATCCCCAAGGTGACCTTGGAAGCTTCCTGTTCAAGATGGCTGAGCCCCATCAGTCCAGATTCCTGGGCGACTGACCTGAAGCAGGGGTCCTCCTCCTCTGTTGACCCTTCAGACAGCCAGCAAGGTGTGCATTTATAAACAGAAAGTATAACCCTGTTCACATTCTAAAACTTGAAACAAAAAATGCAACTTATAAAATGTCCATCTATGTATAACTTAAAACCTTTTCATCTACTCCTGGAATATTCTGTTTGGGAAATATGTATTTCTTTCTTTTTTTTTTTTTTTAAATTTGCTAGAGGGCCTTTGGGCTCACTGGACAGGAATGGGGGAGAGAGTGGGGATGGGAGAAAGGAAGCCCTTCCCCCCATGGGGTATGGTCAGGCTGCCATCCCTTCCCCATTCCTCCCTCCATTCTGGATTCTGGGCACACGCACGTGCACACACACACACACACGCCCAGCATGTTTCTCAGGCTGCCAGGTCTGTGGCTCAAACCGCACAGTCGACCATGTGGGATCCAGCGGCCTTAACCACCACACCACCAACTGACCTGGGAAATACATATGCTAAGTCCTAGGGTAGACGCTAATCCATACTCCTCCTTCTACAGCTAGAGAACTGAGGCCCAGAGAGGGAAGGAGTTCGCTCAAGGTCACACAGCAAATCCAGGGCTAAGGCCTAGCAATTCCACTAGGTAAATATAAGTGATTTTCGTGAACCTTTTATTCCTTCCTTTAAAGGGTGGGCAAGTTCGAGCGTGTCGTCCAAAGCTCCCAGTGGACAATTAGAAAAATAAATCATAATTAATAATTCCTTCTGAGGCAGGTCAGCGAGCTTCCGGGGCAGGGTGGCGCCAGTTTTGGGGAGAAGTAATTTTAAGACTTCCCGCCTTTCACGGGGGTTGAGGTGCAATTTAAAATAACTCTAATAAACACGGCTCACACCGCCGTGACCCAAGGAATGAAGCTCTCGCCTCCGAAAGCCACTCAGCCTTTATGATTCGGGGCTGGTCTGTGTATCGAGGTTAGAAAAAAATAAAAAAGGGAAGGCCATGAGGGGTTTATGGGAAGCAACATCAACAACAGCTCCTGCGGTTGCTGGGCTGAGTGAGCCACAGGGCACCAGCAGGCGTGACTGGAGGGGCAGGAGGGGTAGCTAAGTCCCGTAGGTCGGGCTCACAGACTGGGCACCAGGGGCAGCCCTGCCCTGCCGTTCAGTAGCTGTGAGTCCTCAGCCGTGGGCCTCACCACTCTGGGCCTCGGGTTCGCCATCTAAAAGCAGTGATGCTCAAGTACCTCCCGCACGAGGTATCGAGAGTGAAGCGAGGCGAGCCTGCAATGCGCGTGGCCTGGCGCCCGGCACAGCAGGGCCTCGTCTCCTATGGGCCCATGTGACATCATCAAGGGTAAGTCCCCTTCGGGGACAAAGAACCGAGGTGATCTCCTTGCTGCATTCTGCAGTTCTAAGCTAGAGCTTCCAATTCATTTATTTATTTTTATGTTTCTTTCTTTTTTCCAAGAGCAAGAAACGTAGAGAGAGAAAGAGACAGAGAAGGACACAGAGACAGAGAGACAGGAACTCCCCAACAGGAGCTTCGTTCAACCCTCCACCCCACTTCAGCCAGCCCGGGTCACGGGCTTAGGCTCACCCCCGCGTTCAGGGAGGTCCCTGACCGGGGAGAGGCAGGTCGGCCTCGCAGGTCTCTGTTCCTGCCACACCACTGTCCAGCCCTGATTCCCGTTGAAGTTACTGGTTCCTGAGTCCCACCCGAGAATCCATGGCAATGGCCTTGGAGGAATGGGAGACCGGATCTTCGAAGGCCACCTGGGCAGCCAGGCTTGAGATCACGTTGTGGGTCTGAGGTTTACTGTGAGAAAACATCAGTCCACTTGCACACCCACCCGACTCGGCAGCATGCTTTTCGGTTTTGTTTTTGTTTTATTAGACTTTTGTCATAGAGCACTTGCACACGCCTGGGGGAGGGGTGAGAAATCTCCCCCCAGGGGCATGGCCACGTGTGACTCCATCTCTTCCATGCTCCTCTCAAGATTTGGGGCACTCCTGCACACGGGCCCGGGTCAGGCCTCGAACCTCGGAGTCGGCCTTGTGGGATCCAGTGCCTTAACCTCCAAGCCACCTGCTGGCCCCTGGCACCCTGTTTTACAAGCTCTAACCAGAGGCTGCAAATACAGCGATGGGTCACATGCTGCCGCGTCTGTCGACGAGGGTGCACTGAACCGGCGGTGCCCTGCAGCCCGGGTGTGCGGGGCGGTGCACGCGGCATCCGCACAGTGAGGGCGACATCACTGAGCCACGCGTTCCTCAGAGCGCGTGCCTACAGGTGAGCAGTGCCTGGTCGTACGGCAAGTTCATTGCTCCGCGTTTCTGACTCCTGCCCCTGCCCCGTTTCCCTCGACCTCTCTCCCAGCAGTCTCCAGGCGGTGGTGCCCCAAGCCTGCCCTGTGGCTTCATGACTAACTCTCCCTGCCTACCCCTTGCCAGCACGAGAATTTCTCTGCGATGCCATGTGACTATTTTTTTAATTTCAAACTTGCTATAGAGCACCAGAGAGAGACAGAAGGAGATAGAGAACGTGAGAAAGCACCCCCGGGGGATGACAGGCCACAATCCCTTCACCTCCATTTTCCTCTCAGAGTTTTAGGCATGTCCACACATGGACCTGGCATGTTTTTAAAGCTGCCAAGTCTGGGACTCGAAACATCCAGTTGACTACGTGGGATCCAGTCGCCTTAACCATCACGCCACCTGGCTGGCCCTCATATTATACTATTGAAATTTAACTAGGTAGGAGGCCGGCAGGTGGTGTGGTGGTTAAGGCACTGAACTCTCACATGGTTGACTGTGGTTCAAGTCCTAGACGTGGTAGCTTTCTTTCTCACTCGCTCCCTCCCCCCCACCCCCCACATCTCTCTCGGGTCAAATTAAAAATAATAATAATAAAGTTATATAAATAATTCTTTTTTAAAAATTTAACTCGGCAGTTCCAGTAACTGATGTCATCTCTGGGGGCGGGGCCCCAGCCCCTACAGGTCTGCAGGGGGTTCCGAAGAGGAGTCATTGCACGCATTTTATTGGCTTCCCTCCGTCTGGACTGCCCACCTCACTGTGGGTGCTCCCCGTGCGCCTCTCAGATGTTCCATGCATCTGAATCCTGGTCTGAGTGTCTGTTTCCAGGAGAACTCAGACCCAGCCGGCACCCTCCGTGGAGACAGCACGTGCGGAGGCACAGAGGCAGGAAACCACGCGGTCTAGGTGGGGAAATTCCCGGTAGTTTGGTGACGGGCGGCTGAAGAGGCCAGAGGCACAGCCAGGAAGAGCCGTGGACCTCAGTGGTCACCCCGAGGTCCTAGACTTCTCCCCACAGTGTCTGGTCAGGAGTTGGGCTTCCAAGCAGGCAGGGAAGTGAGCTGCATTCAAGCACCGCGAGGAGGTTTGGGGGTGGCTGATGGGTGTAAGGGTGCCAAGTCTTCCAGTCATGGCGTCAAGTACCCCTGGCCTCTGGGTTCATTTGAACAAGATCCAATTCTGACCTGGACTAAGGCAGGGGTCTGGCAAATGGTCCCTGTCCTTGGTTGGTGGAGACAGCCCAGCAGGGCAGTGGCTGCCCATCCATCTAACTGCTGGGGAGGCTCCCGGCCCAGAGAGAAGAGGCCTCGCAGGCCTGCAGCCTCGACTCCGAGACCCACCACGGGTTGGCAATGCCTGCCCTGCTCCTGCCTTCTCACCCCCTCCCACACAGTCCCAGCCTTGGGTGGCACGTGAACCCCCGGCCAGGCTCAAGGTGAGAGCTGGTGAGGACCCCCTCTCATTCTGGGACTCCGCAGAACGTGGCCGTGCCCGTCTGGGCCTCTGTTTGCTGCTCTGTCTAATGGACCTGTGGTCCTTGGTAACCCCGAGAACTGAGAGAAACCCTGCAGCAACTGAATCGGGCCCAGCCAAGCCTCCCGTTTGACAGGGGAGAGAAGCTGAGACCCAGAGAGAGAGAGGCTCCTCTGAGTTCACCGCGCCAGAATGTGTCGGGAGGACTGTGGATTTTACGCCAAGCGTGATGGGGGAATGAGACCTGCCTCCCGCCCCAGCTGGTGGTCCTGCGTGTGCTAGTCAGTCTCTCGAGCCTCAGTGTCCTCTGTGCAGTGGAGATCGTGATGGCACCCCCACACACAGCACTGCAAACTCTGGGTGAGGCTCCTCTCTCACCCCTCGCCCCGTGGGCCTTTCTAGGGGACAAGAAGGGACACTGTCCCAGGCTGTCTGCAGAGAGTCCAGAGCCAGCCTCATCTGGTAGCTCCCCGACCCCCACCTTCAGAAAATCTGCTTCTGGAATCTCAGGGGTCCCCAAAGGTCGGAACCATCCCCACACCTCAGCTGCGGTGCCTCCATCCCCCCAGTCGTGCCCCATCCCCTGTAGACCACAGGAGCCTCCAGGCCCAGCTCAACAGGCTAAGCCTCAAAGTGAAGCCGCAGGTTGCCAGCAGCATCCTCTCTGGGCTGTAGGGCAAGGGGTGGGGGTAGGCACAAAAGCTTTTGTCTGCCCAGCCTTAGACGAGGAGCAGAGATGCACCCCAATCCTGTGACGACCCAGAGTTCCTTGCTCAGGCTTCGGGCCAGAGGAGGCAAGCCAGGACAGCCAAGTGGGACCCACAGCCCAGTGCTTGGAAAGGATGCTGGAAGAGATGTTTACCCACCCACGTATCTACCCATCATCCACCCATCCACCCAACCAGTCACCTGCCCACCCATCCATCCATCCACCCACCCATCTATCCATCCATCCACTCATCTATCCATCCATCCACTCACCCACATATCTACCCATCATCCACCCATCCACCCAACCAGTCACCTGCCCACCCATCCATCCATCCACCCACCCATCTATCCATCCACCCACCCATCTCTCCATCCATCCACTCACCCATATATCTACCCATCATCCACCCATCCAGCCACCCACCCACCTATCTATCCATCCATCCACTCACCCACGTATTACCCATCATCTGCCCATCCACCCAACCAGTCACCTGCCCACCCATCCATCCATCCACCCACCCATCTATCCATCCATCCACTCACCCACATATCTACCCATCATCCACCCATCCAGCCAGCCACCCACCTATCTATCCATCCATCCACTCACCCACATATTACCCATCATCTGCCCATCCACCCATCCAGCCAGCCACCCACCCACCCATCTATCCATCCATCCACCCACCCGCCCTCCCATCTATCCAGCCAGCTAGCCAGCCACCCACCTGCCCATCTATTCATCCATCCACCCACCCATCTACCTAGCTATCCATCCACCCATTCATCTACTCATCCTTCCATCTATTCATCCTTCCATCCCTCTATTCATCCACTCCCAACTATCCAACATCCATCTATCCATTCATCCATCCACCTGTCTAACCCAAATACATCCATTCATCTGTTCATCCATCTATCCACCCATCCACTCATCTATCCTGCCATCCACCCCTCTATATCTCTCAGTCCCTCCATCTATTCCACCCACCCATCCACCCACCCGTCCATCCATCTACCCATTTCATAAGCACACTCAAGCATTATGTGGTGCCAGGCTGTGCCCTGGGGACACGGCTGTGGCTAGTCCTTGCTCTTATAGGGCCGATATTCTAGGGAAGGAGATGAGCCATAAATGACTATGTCATATCTAATAGAAGGACGGGAAGTGAGCAGTGCTAGGAGGAAAAGTAAACCAAGGTAGAAACGTAACACGCAGGGCTGAGAAGGAAGGAAGGAAGGAAGATGTGGCAGGGGAACAGCGAGTGCAAAGGCCCTGAGGCAGGACTGAGCTTGGTGTGTTGGAGCAACAACCTAGAGACCAACTAGGCCATGGAGTGGGGTGGGACTTCAGTGGGAAGCAGGGGGTAAAGCTGGAGGAGCCCCAGGAGAGAGACCCACTCCAGCTCTGGCTCTGCATAGTCACAAAACAGCTCCTCTCCCTCTCTGGGCCTCAGTCTTCCATTGTATGATGGAGGCCTGGCTGGGATCACTCTTCTCCATCTGAGACACTGGCATTTAAAAAAGGTGACCTTTGGACCAGCAGTCAACATGATGGCTATGTTGCTGGACTCCCATGTAATCGACCATGTTTCGAGTCCCAGACCTGGTGGCTTAAACTCACACCAGGTGCGTGTGCGTGCGTGCCCAAGATCTCAAGAGAATGGAGGAGAAGGGATTGTGGCATGGCCATTCCCCCTGGGGGGTGATTTCTCGCTTTCTGTCTCTCTGTCTTTCCAGCAAGCGCACGCACCCTATAGCAAAAACCTCTCCAAATAAATAAATAAATAAGAAAGCCTTGCTCTTGCCTTGGGATCTAGAGGAGGAGGCTCTGGACCGTAAGGGTGAAGGACACAGGTATCTGAGCCTCTGTGTTCCCATCCACGAGAGGGGCATCATATTCCCCACTCTCAGGGCTCTCCCCAAGACTCTGCGGGTGCAGGTGCAGCGTCTGCCCAGCCATCTTCTCTCTAGCTGCCGTCATCACGCACTGACACGTCACTGGCAGCCCTCGCCGACTCTCCCACTCAAAAGGAATATCACACGCCTCAGAGGCCACCCTGCGTGCACTGGCCTTGGCTGGCAGGGCCAGGCTGGCTCACACCTGGGAGCCAGGTCTCCAGCGCTCGCCTCCGATCAGACGGGATTTCCAAGGAGGGCTATGGCTGAGCCTTTGAGCAGCTCAGAGCTCAGCCAGGCCAGGTAGCTCGGCACTAGCACAAAGCCGGGTTCTGCCCAGCCACGCCACGTCCTGCTGTGGCCGTGAGCTCTCTGGACCTCAGTGTCCAGCTCAGAAGCCAGCCTGTCAGGTCCACTCCTGCCTCAAGGCCTTTGCGCTTGCTGAGCTGACCACTTACTGCTCTTCCTGAAGCAGCTCCATCTCCCCCGTGGGGCTCAGCTCAGAAGTCACTTCTGAGAGGCCCTCCCTGCACACCTGGTCCACCACAGTCCACAGCGCATTGACTCTCCACTCTGCACGTGGTTCACGTGTTCCAGAAAACTCCTTCACATGCTCTAAAACTGTCTGCGATTTCTTTTGACTTCCTTATTGCCTGTCTCGTCTGCCATGGAGTCAGCTCCGGAGAATGGAGGCCGCACCGTCTTACCCACTCCATCTCCAACAACTCCAGCAACCAGCACGTGGCCGGTGCTCTGCAAACACTTGCTGAATGAACAATGAAGATTTAATGACACCTTTCTTTTCTATTTCTAAAGTTTTTCCACTTAAAAACTAATTTTAATTACACAGTGAATTCACTATTTCACTCTTTCATTTTATTTTACTTTTCATATATACTTTTTTTTTTTTTAACTGTTACATCTTATAGTTAAAATCCCCTCTGACTTCCACCCTGGATGTTCCCAAGATAATGAAATGATTTGGTCTGCATCCTTCCAGGCTCGTTCCTACGCACCTGCACAGAAACGCCTATACTGTCGCTGAAAGTGTGTGCGTGTGTAAATGGCGGAGCAAGTAGGGCTCCGAGCTGCACGTAGTGTAAACAGCTCTGGGTGGTTGTGATGGCAACAGTGTATGCGTCAGCTTGACCAGGTGATGGGGCCCACTTGTGCGGTCAAACCACAGTGTAGACATTGCTAGGGAGGTGTTCCGTCAATGCGGTTAATATCTACTAATAGTGAGTCCCCCCTTTTTTTGTAGTTTACTATAAAAAAAATTATGCACATGCGCTTGGCAGAGAGACAGCGAGAAATAGAGAGAAATCATCCCTTCTCCCCACAAGGAGGATGGCCACGCCACAATCCCTTCTCTGCCATTCTCCTCTTGGGAGTTTGGGCATGCACACACACACGCCCGGCATGATTTTCAAGCCCAGGACTTGAACCGTGCTGTCGGCCATGTGGGATCCAACTGCCTTAACCTCTGTGCCACTGGCTTGCTCCTTATCAGTGGAATATAAATAAAAGAAATTACCCTTGATGATGTGGGTGGGCTTCATCCAGTCAGCTCAAGGCCTTGAGAGCAACAGCTGACATTCCGGGCTGGACCATGGTGCATCAGCCCAACGCGAAGCTCTGTGAAGCCGATCATCATGGGGGGGTGGGGGGGGGCCAGGTGCTTATTCGAGGCTCTCGCCAGAACACCGGCACGTGCTCGCCCATGATCTGCGGCAGTTGCTGGTCAGGACCCTGTCAGAGATTCTCCTTCTCTCTTTCTCTCTTGCTCTTGAAAGAAAAATTAATTAATTAATTAATTAATTAAAACTTATTAAGGAAAACCTGAAGTTTCTGATAGAGGAAGGAATTCTGCCTCAAGACTGTAACGTAGAAATCTGATCTGAGTTTTCGGACTGCGAGTGGCCCACAAATTTCAGATTTGTGAGCCTCTAGCACTGCATGAGCTAATTCCTTAAAATATTAAATTAAGAAAATAATTTAATTAAAGATAGCCAGAAATACATATATATGTATGTGTGTATATATATATATATATATACACATACATACACACACACACGCACGCACACGCACACACATACACATATATGATTCGTATATATGTGTGTGTTATATAAAATCTAGAAAGAACCCTCATATGTGACTGGTAAGAATTCAGAATGGTTCAAGCACTTCTGAAAACTTTGGCCATTTCTAATAAAATGAAATCTTCTATAACCCAACAACAGGTCTAAACTTAATGCTAGAAGCAGGTAGGTATTTACCAACAGGTGTGTGTACTGATGTTCCTAGCAGCCCAAATCAATAGCCCCCGACTAGCAAGTCAACAAGAGTCCATCAGTAGGAAAATGAATAAATGAATAGAGCCGCGCTCAGAGGAAGCAATCCTGCAGCCACGGGCAGCAATGTGGATGAGTCTCAAAGACAGTAATGTTCAGAGAACGAGGCCAAACAAGCACCTTCCGTGTGATTCCATTCACGCAAAGTGCTTAAACAGACACCACACCCCTTGGTCACCCCCAAGAAGAGGGCACAGGGAAACTCCGGAAACTGGGCTTTTCTGTATGTGTGCTGTATCGTAGCAAAATGTTCAAAATAAAAATAGAGGGTGAGGGGAGCCCGGGAGGACTGGAAAACAGGTTTAACATAAACAGCGTGGTGCAAATCACACTCCAGGACTGAGTCGGGTAAGCCATTTCTGCTGCCACTAGACATTCCTGCCTCCTATGTATTTACATAGAGACATCTGATTGGCGGAGCCTGGGTCATGTGACAGCCTCCTAGCTGCAAGGGATGCATGGAAGCGTGAGCTCTAGCAGTTCGACCTCAGTGATGGAAGCGGGCTGACTGCCTTGAAAGATGGGGAGTCTCAGACCACAGCAAGCTGTTTAACCCTTCCCTAGTGGGTGCAGGTTCTGGTTGCTTCTGCTGGCCATTTGGGTACATACTTTTTGTGCCTGGGTTGGATGCTTCTCGAAGGGAGACACCAAGTAATCAAATTTTAGGGTTTTAAAAATTGTTAATTTACTGTCTTACTTGATCCTGCAAAATTATCTTCCTGAGAGGCTGTTTATTCCAATTCACCCTGCCACCAGCAGGGTATCATTGTGACCACTTCTCTACAGTCTCCTTCACCCTCGACATCATCAGCCCTTTATGTCAGCCTGAGGACTGGGCAATAGTACCCCATTGTTATTTTTGTTTGTTTGTTCACTTGTTAATTTTTTTCATAGGGTGCATGTGCTCACCAGAAAGAGATGGAGAGAGGGAAAGTGAGAAATCATCCCTCAAGGGAATGGCCACGTCACAATCCCTTCTCCATTCTCCTCTCGGGATTTATGCACACGTGCCCAGCATGATTTTGTTCTAGGATTCAAACTGTGGTCGGCCATGTAGGAATCCAGCACCTTAACCACCATACCACCTGCTGGCCTCTCTGTTGTTGTTGCCTAATTACCAGCAGGGCTGAACATCTTGCATGTTTATTTGCCATAAGTATTTCATTTTCTATAAATTGCCTGTTAACCTCCACTATCCATTATTTCAATGCATTTTTATAGTTCTGCAGGAAACTTTCATATATTGTGAAAATACATTCTTTGTCAACTCTATGTTTTAAATATTTTTACTCAGGATTCATTTGTCCTTTAACTGCAGAGTGGTCACAGCTGTCCCCTCTCCCCACCCCCAAGGCTCACTTTTTGAGGCTGCTAAACGGATGCTGAGGGGAAAGGGGTGGGGATAAAGAGGAAAGGGGATCTTTCAGACCTTACCCTGTTTTGTTCCCCGTAGCCCTAAGAACATTTTGTAATATCCCTCGCCAGGTCATCCTTTCATTTCCTTGTTTCTGTCCCTGATAGAAAACAGTAATAAAGCCCCAGACACAGAATTTCCAACTTTCGCTTTACAATTAAAAAAAAAAAAAAAAAAAAAAAAAACGCTCAGAGTTTACCAAATCTGCTGCAGAGAAGAACGCCCAGGGCCCTTAGCACCCCCAGTGTCTTGGCGGGGATGGAGATCAGCCAAGTGAGCACCCCTCACAGGTGTCATTTTATTACATGTTTATTGACATGTGTGTTGCCATTGTCAATGGTGAAATTAAGTTAATTCAAGGGATTTGAAAATTCCTTCAGAAATTGCTGAGCAGGCAAGTGGCAGAAGACATATGGGGGTCTTCAAAAATTTCACGGAAAATATATGCTTTGAAGAAACTTCACATGAACTTCAATAGTTTTCACCAAAATAAACCTCACTTAGGGGACCAGCAGTTAGCGTAATGGCTATGTCACTGGACTCCCACGTAGTCAACCACAATTCGTGTCCCGGACCCGGTGGCTTAAAACTCACGCCGGGTGCGTGTGCGTGTATGCCCAAGATACCGAGAGGAGAATGGAGGAGAAGGGATTGCGGCGTGGCCGTCCCCCCTGGGGGGTGATTTCTCGCTTTCTGTCTCTCTGTCTCTCTCTGTCTGTCTGGCGAGCGCACGTGCCCTATAGCAAAAATCTCTCCCATAAAAAAATAAATAAGTAAAAAATAAATAAACCTCACTTCTATTTCATTTTTTCCAAAACTCTTCAAAGTCCCTTCATATAGGCCATTCAGTGAGCAAACAGCCCGGAGACGGCACAGCCAGAAATGATCTTTACAACCCCTTCCTTTGCTTATAAAAAGGCAGAGAACACGGTTTAGTGACTGCAAATGCTTGTGTACTGCACAAAGTCAGGAGCAGGCAAACCTGGGCACTAGGGCCAAACCTGGCCCACCACCTGTTTTTCTAAATAAAGTTTTATTAGCACACAGCCACAGCCACTCATTTACACTCAGTCTGCAGCTGTTCTCCCACAGCAGACTGAGTTGTAACGTAGACCATATAGCCCGCAAGTCTTAAATTATCTGTCCCTTTACTAAACAAGTTTACTAATCCCAGCACAAAGGAATAAAAAGGATCACAAGCAATTATAATTTTATGGTATTTTTAGAGTTATAAAATAAAGGTAAAGGTGATTTTTTTAAAGGCTTGGCTGGGGCCAGCAGGTGGTACGGTGGTTAAGGCACTGGACTTCCAGATGGCTGATCGCAGTTCAAGTCCCAGCCCCAGCAGCTTGAAACTCACACCAGGTGCGCACGAGTGTGTGTGCCCAAAGTCCCAAGAGGAGAATGTGGTGTGGCCATCCTCTTTGGGGAGTGATTTCTCACTTTCTGTATCTCTATTGAACGCATGCACCTTATAGCAAATATCCTTCTCAAAAAATAAAATGAAATAGAGAACCAGCAGTTAGCGTAATGGCTATGTCGCTGGACTCCCACGTAGTCAACCGCGGTTCGCGTCCCAGACCCGGTGGCTTAAAACTCACACCGGGCACGTGTGTGTGCTTGCCCAAGATCCCGAGAGGAGAATGGAGGAGAAGGGATTGCGGCGTGACCATCCCCTCTGGGTGGTGATTTCTCGCTTTCTGTCTCTATGTCTCTCTCTCTGTCTGGCGAGCGCACGCGCCCTATAGCAAAAACCTCTCCAAAAAAAAAAATGAAATAAATAAAAAGTTTGGCTGATCATGCATAGCTAGATTTTTCTAAATTAATTGTATAGGTGTGCATTCCACTGAATAACATGTTATTCAATGCTTTGAGTGCAAACATTATTTTTTTGTTAATTGCTGCTTTTTACTGGTAATCTTAGCAAGTTGTTTCACGTCTTGTGGCTTCAGTTTCCTCGTCTGTAAAATAGGAGCGATGACAGTGCTGACGTCATCGAGGGCAGGTGAAGGAAGCTCTGGAACCCCGCCTTGCACGCAGTGACAGCCACGTATTTGCCATAATTATCATTATTGTTGCAGAGAGACAGGTCTAGATTGGTGTCGTGGCTGGGCTGCGTCCCAGATGTGTGGCCTTGAGCGCACAGCTTCCTCTCCCAGGCCTCGGTCGTCCCACCTGCACGTGGGATCAGATGTTTGCCTCACCTGGAGCTGCTGCGAGGCTGTGCCTGACACAGCATCCGGCACTGCCAATGCCGCTACTTTACCCTGACTTCCTTTCTGGCCAGCACCCCCGCGCTGTCCGGAACTCAGCCCCGTTCCCCCTCTGCAAGGCCAGCCGCGACTCCGGCCCGCTGTGTTCCGCCTGGTGGTTGTTGATGTAACTGTCC
Source organism: Tupaia tana (assembly GCA_026018925.1). NCBI lineage: Eukaryota > Metazoa > Chordata > Mammalia > Scandentia > Tupaiidae > Tupaia > Tupaia tana. The sequence continues at coordinate 14,899,849 of JAKSZU010000015.1, forward strand.
TCTTAAGTAACTCCCCAGCCATCAAAGGACTGTTTACAAACCCCACAATTAGCTTTCCTGGAACAACAAATAAGCAGAAACCTAATTAGGCATGTTTCTCCTGGCTCAAGGCACGGCAATCCCAAGGCCTGGGCGTGGCAGCCGCAATTTAAATAGACATTTGTGGGATTTATGGATGAATGGATGCGCACATGGATGGATGGACGTGTGGACTAGCTGTTTGAATTCATAGACAGGTGAATGGAAGGGCAGGTAGGCTGGGGTGGGAGGGGACAGAGAGGAATGGCTGGAGGAAGAGACAGGTGGAAGAAGGTGGCGGGTGGGCGGCTGAGGGACGGATGAAGGGGTGAGTGGAGGGCCGGGAAGACTAATGAAAGGATGACTGGGTAGGTGTTTGGCTGGTGGGTGGGTGAAGAAAAGAGGAAACAGATGAAGGAAGGGGGAAATGGGTGGGTGGAGGCTCCTGGAAGGCCAGAGGCAGAGGGTGGTGTGCACTGAGGCTCCGGGCTCTTCCCGGCATCTTGGGGCCTGTCTTTGTCTCCCCCGAGATGCTGTATCACCACCCAGTAGACGGGGCTCTGGCCTCTGGTGTCAGAACCCTCCTGGGTCAAATCCAGCCCCTGCCACATTCCAGTCTGTGGCCTTGAGCAGGTCCTGAAGGACACTGAGCCTTGTTCTCCTCCTCTGTGAAAGGGACTTCCGCAGCTGTCGGCGCTTCCCCTGCTTGGGGGATGGAGTGGGGTGCGGATGGGCCACCCCAGGGTCCCTGCTCGACATGTATGGATTCCCATTCACGGGTCAGGGGTGGGGATGGGGTGCCGGACCAGCCCCAGGACTGGCTCACCTCCAGCTCCCTGAATTCCAGCCTCAGGGCCTCCATGAGGGACCCAGATGTGGAGGTGGCCACATGACATTCAGGTGCCTAGATTCAAACACCCTGCTCCACAGACCTGGCGGCCTCGGGCTAGTTACTAACCATTCTGGGCCTTGGGACAATGACAGTCCCTCCCTCGTGGGTCCACAGTGCAGCTGAAGTGGGCTACCGTGCTGGTGTGTAGAACCGCTGGGCCCCGGTCGGGTGAGCCCGGCTATTACCGAGTCTCCGTGGCTCTCACTGTTGTTTTATGATTATTTCTCTCCCAACAAGGGTTTCTCTTCAGGCCAGAGAGTCTCCAGGCAGGAGCTGCCCTGGGGCTAGTCCGAAAGGCACAGAAAGACCCCCAGCCAGCAGGTGGCATAGTGGTTGAGGTGCCGGACGCCAACAAGGCTGGCCACGGTTTGAGTCCTGGACCTGATGGTTTGCGTTCTCACTTTCTCTTTCTCTTTCTCTCTGGTCAAATTAAAAAAGAAAAATAATAAATAAAATTAAGTAAATAATTAAGAAGAAAAATAAAATAAGGAAAAAAGAAGTAGCAGAGGGGGTCACGGCTTACGGCTCTCCGTGGGAACGCGCCCCTAGAAGCTCAGAGCTGCAGCGTCCCCAGCCGGAGGCAAGTGCGACAGCCCTGGCAGAGCCGGGCGGGGTGCCGTGACTCAGTGCTTGGCCCAGCCAGACCCTCGCAGGGCAGCCACAGCGCCACTTCCCATCAAGGGGCGGGGTGGGCGCCGCGGGCTCCCTCTGGCCAGGGTGAGGGCCTGAGTCAGCCAGCCAGGTAGGCAGAGGAGGGTGCGGGGCTTTCCCGCCTGCACCCTGGAAGCCGGGAGCGGGCAGGACTGCCTCCATGGCAGGTAGGCGGCCAGCGGCCTCTGCGCCAGGTACAGCCTGGGCTCCGCCTGCCCCCGTGGCTGACCCCAGATCCCGAGGGAGGCCTGGGAGCATCTCCACTGCCTGAGTCACGGGGCTGGGCCCAGGACCCTGGCCAAGAGCTGGGCTATGGGAGGAAAAGTGCTCTGGAGACCAGCAGGATCCCGGAGCCGGGAAGCTCCCCTGAACAGAGGAAGTTTGAACAGAGGCCCGGGGAGAAGGGCAGGAGCTGGGCGGTCTTGGGGACGAGTGTGCTGGCAGGCAAGAGAACAGCATGTGCAGAGGCCTCGCGGTGAGGCTGGGGTGTGAGCAGCAGCAAGGAGGCTGGCTACGGGCGAGAGGAGAGCAGGGCAAGAAGGGCAGAGGCTGAGCACACCGTGCAGGGCCTGCTGGGCCTGGGGAGGACCTCGGCTTCTATTCTGAATGAGGCAGGAGCCGTGGGAAGGTGCAGGGCAAAGGGGACAATCCAGCTCAGGTTCTCGCGAGATGCCTCTGCCCGGCGTGGGGAAGGGTTGGGGTCGGGACAGACTGGGAGACCAGGAGGAGGTGCTGCGAAGGTCCAGGTCCAGGTGGGGGTGAGCCAGGTGGAGGCCTAGGAGGAGAGAAGGTGGGGTTGTGGGAGTTCACAGGTCCTGCACGGAGGCCCCCTCCTGCGACCCCTTGCAGGAACATGGTAGAGAGACTGTGAAGGCCTGGCCTGCACACGGCCCAGGAGCAGCAGAGACAGAGACGCAGTTATGGTGTGATGGGGGCCGGACAGGATGGTAAGTCCAGGCCACCCACCCCCTGGGTCCTGCCCTGACACTTCTTGTGTAGGAACTGAACCTCATGGGCAAAGAATAGATAAGGAAACTGAGGCCCTCGTAAGTAATCTCAAAAAGTTAAGAGATTCGTCTCAGCTAACAAGCACTGGGCCCCATGGCTGACCCAGGACACACCTGGGTCTTAAGGGCTGCAGCACCGCCCTGCCTGACTGCCTGTGCAATCACAGAGGGCTTCCTGAGGAGGTGACGCTTGCACTGGGTACCCAGGGATGTGCGGGGTTTCTGCAGTGAGCAGAGGGCATTCTGGGCCTGGACGAGGCATGAACCAAGGCCTGGAGTGAGGCCCATCCTCTTAACCAGTGACTCCCGAGCCTCCACACAAGTCAGCACTAGGTCACTTGTGCATTTTCTTAATATATGTTTATTTGTTTGAAGATCACTGTGAAAGTCACAGCACGCCCCACAACTGTGTGACGTGAAGGTTCTGTGGCATCTTGGCATTGCAGGGTGTGACCGCCTCGAGGTGCCCAACACTGTCTTTGCTCCAGAAGGAGACCCGGTGGCTCCCCATTCCCCCCGCCCCCCAGCCCCTGGCAGCCACCGTCTTCATCCTGTGGGTGTACAGTGCTCGGTTCGTCATCACAGAAACGACCCACACAGCCTGGCCCCTCTGTGCGGGCTTCCGCCGAGAACGCTGTTGTGGGGGTTCGCCTGCATCCCACGCTCCCCGATCCCATGGCTCTGCCCGAGGTCGAGGGACAGGAGTCCCCTGTGCTTTTATATTTTGCAGGGTTTCCTTGTGTGTTGTAGCTCGACCCTGCAGAGCAGGCAGGGCTAGCTGGAGGAGCGCGAGGGTCAGGGGTGCCTGCCCAAGGCCTGGCAGCTCACACCTGACCAAGCTGGGATCAAGCCCTGGGGCTCAGACTCTTGCGACTCTCTGGCAGCGACACAAGAAAGCCCTAACGTTGAAAAGCGCGATTCAGATCATGCAAGGCGGGGAATGCAGTTCGTATCATCTTCTCTCCTCTAAGAAAAATCTCCGGCTGAGATTGAGGGATTAAAAAAAATAAATAATGAGAGAAATTCTATCTTAAAAAAAAAAAAAAAACTGTGCAGGCCGGGAGTTAGGTCAGCACTCCAGGAGCAGCCTCCCCCAGGCCCGGCAGGAGCTGTGGGAACTCCCCTCGGCTCCCTCGCCCCCTACCCTCCCCACCGACCCCCCAGCTGCCATCCCATTATAGCTGGTATCAGCAAATGCGAGTGTAAAGTCAGCAGGTGGCATAATGGTTACAAACGACTCCCACATAGTAGACCATGGTTTGAGTCGCAGATACAACGGCTTAAAACTCACCTTGGGCCCGTGTGTGTGCATGCCCAAAATCCAGAGAGGAGAATGGAGGAGAAGAGATTGTGGTGTGGTCATCCCATACCACAGGTTTCTCGCTTTCTGTCTCTGTCTCTCTGGCGAGCATATGCGCCCTATAGCAAAAAAATCCTCTCTAAGAAAAAAAGAAGAAGAAGAAGAAGGAGAAGGAGAAGAAGAAGAAGAAGAAGAAGAAGAAGAAGAAGAAAAGAAGAAAGAAGAAAGAAGGAAAGAAGTATTGTATCACTACCAGATATAGAAAAAAAAAATTTTTTTTTTTAAAACCTTCACTTCTGTAAATGGAAAGTGACCTTAAAAACCATGACGATGGGGCCAGACTGTGGCCTGGTGGTTAGAAGGCTCGGTCCCCCGTGGCCAACCCTGCGGTGCAAGTTCTGGACCTGGTGGCTTGAAGACCATGCTGGGCACATGTGTGTGCTTTAAATCCCAACAGGAGGGAGAGTGGAGAAGGAGGGATTGCAGCATGGTCACCCCCCAACACACTTCTCCACCCCCGTGGGGTGCTCTCTCTCTCTCTCTCCCTCTCTCTTTCTCTCCCCCCCCCTCTGTCGAGGGCAGGCACCCTCTGGCAAATTAAAACACACACACACACACACACACATGCACACACACAAGAGTATTAGTCAATCCTAGCAGCTCCTGCTGCCCACCGATGGCTCTGAGCTTGAAGCCTGCCCCATCTCCTGGAGGAGGAGGTGCAAGATGGGAGGAGAAGGGGAGAAGTCCAGCCAGCACCCATGGGAGACTTCCTCTTCGAATTGATCAGAAAACTCAAGGCATGAGGACCCCCCCCCCCCCCCCGCCCCCAGCTTCTCAGCAGGTGGATCGGAGGGGAGGGGCTGCAGGCAGAGCCTGTGGGAAGTTTCTGCCCCAGTCCAGACACGATCCAGACATACCTGTGCTGATTGATGCCTTCCCTTCCAAGTCCTTGCACCTGTTAGTGTAGGCGGGACGTGGCACCCGGTGAGTTTCGGACTCCATTCTGCTCCCCGATGTATTTAGCCACTTCCGTGCCAATACCAAACTGTTCTACATCGGGTGCCTCTGTCACATAGCCTAAAGTCTGACTGAAGGAGTCCTCCCACTTAGTTCTTGTTCAGAATTGTCCTGGCTGAATGCTTTACCCCTGCCTTAAACAGGAAGTTGCTGCTGAGCGTGAGCAGCGCTCAGTGCCCTGCAGTCCTGCTGTGTCCCAGCCGCCAGCACCTGCCCCTCCTGACCTGTGGGCGCTCCCACCTGTGCGCTCCAGGAGCAGCCTCCCCTGGGACTGGCAGGAGCTGTGGGAACACCCCTCGGCTCCCTCGCCCCCTCCCCTCCCCACCTGACCCCCTAGTTGCCCCCCACCAGGTGGGATAACTCCAGCTGCCTCTCCCTCACAGACTCCCAGAGTGCCCCACAGGATGGAGCCCCCGTGAGTTGTCTACGTGGTGACTCTGGGTGTCAGCTGCCCTCCCTTCCTGCTCTCACTTCCCAACTTCCCTCCCCATCAGGGCCAGCCCGGAGCCCAGCAGGTAAGGGAGCTGAACTGTACATGGTCAAACATCAGGGTCAAAGCCTGGCCCTGGTGGCTGCAGAAGCACACCGAGCACGTGTGCACACACGTCCAGAATCCCGCTGGGGACTGCACCGTGACCATGTCCGACTGGGGGCTGCTTTCTCTCCCTCCCTCCCTCTCTCTCCTTCTCTTTCTCCCCTTCTCCCTCTCTCCCTCCCTCTCTCTCCCTCCCTCCCTGCCTCCCTCTCTCTCCCTCTCTCTTTTTCTCTCTCTCTTCCTCTCTCCCTCTCTCCCTCCCTCCCTCTCTCTCCCTTTCTCTTCTTCTCTCTCTCTTCCTCTCTCCCTCTCTCTCTCTCCGTCTCTCTGGCAATCAAATACGCCCCCCAGCAATTAAAAGAATAAAGTAAAGTGTGACATAGGACCAGCTGATGGCGTGGCGTTTACGGTGGCTGGATCCCACATGGCCAACTGTGTGATTTGAGACCTGGACCCAGTGGCTTGAGAAACATGCTGGATGTGTGTGGGTGTGTGCCCAAATCCCGAGAAGAGAATGGAGGAGAAGGAAGTGTGGCGTGGCCATGTTCCCTGAGGGTAATTTCTCATTTTCTCTCTCTGTCTCTTTCTCTGTGTCTCTCTCCAGTGAGGACACACACCCTATAGCAAATGAAAGAGAGAGGAGAGACAGAGAACAAAATATTGGGTTGCTGAGAAAGTCATGATGCATTTGTGCATGGAAACACAGAAAAATTCGTCATGAGTTTCCCAACAACCCAATAAAGAAAAAAAAAAAAAGACACAGGCCACCCCCACTCCCCACCTCATGGAGCCCTGTCCCCTCGGCATGATGGAGAGGGTGGGAAGGGACTCCCCTCCCAGTGTGGGCAGAACTTCACACCGGCCTCCGTGGCCGCAAAGCCTGCTCTAGCCTCATCCACGGTCCTGGGCACACCTTCCCACAGGCCAGCTCCAGGGACATCAGAAAGTCCTTCAGACTGGACGGCTGGCACGACGCAGGCCTGGCTGGAGCCCACGGGTGGCCGTCAGCCCTGGGCAGGGCCAGGAGAGGACACCCAGGCCTGTCCTGGGGGAGCCCACAGGGCTGCTCCTTGACACAGAAGCAGCCAGAGCCTACACACATTCGTCCACTCATGTTCACTCGGCAAATGTTTGCTGAGCACCTACTACGTGCTGGCCACTGCACTAGGCACCGGGAAGACAAAGGACAGACCCCAGTCCTCATGGAGCGACCCTCTGATAGGGGGACACGGACAAGAGACAAGGAAACAGCAGCAAACTCCAAGGGTGTGGTCAGCGCTTCAGGAAAAAACAAACTGAAGGGGTGAAAGTGGGTGACAGGGTGGGCCCTGAGGGGGTCGCTCAAGACCAGACCTGGGTGCAGAGAAGGAGCCGGCCATGCAAAGAGCTGGGGACAGGGTCCAAATGGAGGGAAAGGCAAGTGCAAAGACGGGGGTAGAGGGCAGGTGTGCTGGCGGAACTGGACGCCACACTGAGGCACGCTGGAGAGGAGCCCAGGCAGGGGACAGAGGCCGGGGCGAGGTAGTCACTGACATCGAGCCACGGGAAGCCTGCTAATGTCTGTGGCAGTAACGAGTCACTCGGGGAGGCGTCCTGGCCATCGGATGGGGAGCAAGGGGGGGCCTGGGGTCTGGGCTTTTCTTCTTGGAGTCTTGGTCAGTGGGAGGGAAGGCCAATGGGAGAGGCCTCCGCTGACACTGGGTCACCCCAGGCTGCCACAGGGAAGAGCCACCTCACCCAGGTGGGCCTGGCTGCTTTCAACCAATCACAGAGCATGTCCGTCTCCGTGAGATGCTGGCTATGGAGAATCGATGCACCAAGCTGTCCACACCCCTCCCAGAGGCTGCACGCACATCCCCAGCCCGGGAGCAGGAAGTTGTCACACCGTGTGACGAGGGTTCCGGGGACGGCCTGGACATGCACTGTCATTTGGATTGGCTTTGGAAGAACAAAGGAAAGTCTGCTGGAGAGAAACCATCACCAAAACGGCAGAAGCCAGACCAGCCAGGTGGGGTGATGAGTAAGGCACTGGACCCCACAGGGCCAACTACACGGTTTGAGTCCTGGACCCAGGAGCTTGAGACGCAGCGGGTGTGTGTGCTTGTATGCCCAAAAATCCCGAGAGGAGAATGCAGAAGAGGGGATTGTGGCGAAGTTATCCCCCAGGGATACTTTCCCACTCTCCCTCTCCCCTTCTGTCTCTGGCTAGCACACACACCCCATACCAAAAAAATAAAAAATAAAAACAGCAGAAAGCATCCTGTTGCTGGCTCTCACACTCACACAGCCTGAGCAGTGTCCAGACCGTATTCGCTGGCAGAGCAACGGGTTCTGCTGCACTTTGGATATTCAAGTAGCTGGCATCGCAACTCCCGTGCATCTCTTTCCATTGCCGTTATTAATTACTAATGTTTTGCTTCAAATTGACTTACATTTTTACTGAAATAAATTTATTTTAAAAGAAAACATTTACTGTTATCACTAGAGTTCAAAAAAAAAAAAAAATCCACAAAGAACAAAGAACCACAAATCTAAGATAACCAGAAAAATAATTCTCATGAAAACAAAACAATATTATTAAAGTCTACCTGTTGAGAATAAAAGCAAGCCCCAGACTGGGAGAAAATATTTGCAAATCACATATTTGACAAACGACCGACTAGTATTCAGAAAATATAAAGAGCTCTCCAAGCCCATTAAAAAGTAAACAATCCAGTTCTTTAAATGGGCAAAGCGTTTGAGCAGACACTGCATTAAATTAAATGGACAGGTGGGAAAAGCAGCCCAGAAACGACATTCAACGTCATTTGTCAATAGGGAAACACAAATTAAAGTCACAGTGAAATGCCTTTATACACCTATTTGAATGGCTCTGTTTTAAAAACAAACAAACAAACAAAACCCTGATAACACCAAGTGTTGACAAGGATGGGCAGCAGCTGCGCTCACACTTTGCTGGCGGGATGAGAATGGCATCGGCGCTTCGGGAACGTTCGACAGATTCTAATCAAGGGAGGCACGTGCTCAGCCGGTGACGCCACTGTTCTACTCCTAGAAGTTTACCTGTTTGCAAATGTTTCCAGTGACGTCAGTCAAAATCTCTAAAAACCCGGGACCAGCAGTTAGTGTAATGGCTATGTCGTTGGACTCCCATGTAGCCCAGACAGTTCAAGTCCCAGACCCGGTGGCTTAAATTCACACCAGGCGCGTGTGCATGCGTGCCCAAGATCCCGAGAGGAGAATGGAGGACAAGGGATTGCGGGGCCATCCCCCCCAGGGGGTGATTTCTTGCTTTCTGTCTCTCTGTCTCTCTCTTTCTGGCAAGCGCACACACCCTATAGCAAAAAAACCTCTAAAAAAAAAGAAAGAAAGAAAGAAAGAAAAAGAAAGGAAGGAAGGAAGGAAGGAAGGAAGGAAGGAAGGAAGGAAGGAAGGAAGGAAGGAAGGAAGGAAAAGAAAAAAGAAAAGAAATCTCTAAAAACCCAAAGCAGCCCAACGTCTGTCGCTTGGTGAACGGACCCACGCTGTGTTCCCTTCATACGCTGGAGTATCTGGCCATGAAAGGGACCGTTTCCTGGGTCAGCCCGCGGTGTGGAGGTTAAGGTGGCTGGATCCTTCATGGCTGACAGTGTGATTTGAGTCCCAGCCCTGGCGGCTTGAAAAACATTTTGGACATGTGCGCATGCCCAAAACCGCAAAGAGAGGAGTGGAGGGAAGAGGAGGGATTGCGGTGTGACCATGCCCCATAGGGAGTGCTTTCTCACTTTCTCTCTCTCTCTCGGCCTCTCTCCAGCAAGTGCACATACCGTCTGGCAAAGTTTTTAAAATACTAAATAAAATGAAAATGAAGGGGGCCAGCAGTTGAGGTGGTGGTTAAGGCGCGGGACTCCCAGATGGCCGACTGTGGTTTGAGTCTCGGACCTGGCAGCTTGCTTTCTCACTTTCCCTCTTCTCTCTCTTTGTCTCTTTCTGGTCCAATTAAAAAGTCATAAAAGTACATTAAATGAAATATTTCTAAAATAACATTTTTAATTACAATTAAAAGGAACCACTCCAAGTATGCATCCCAAGAGCACCGTGTCGAGCAGGGGAAGCAAAGCCAGACCAAGCCACCGCAGGCCCCACGTGGACGGCATCCTGGAAGAGGCCGGTTTATAGGAACAGAAAACAGATGGGCTGTGAAGTCCGGCGCCGGGGAACCAGTGCGCAGGGACAGAAGTCAGCATAGCAGCGGCCCTGAGGGGGAAGTGAGTGCAGGGGAGGGAGGCATCTCTGGGGCGGCAATGACCCATCTGTCCACAGGGGTGCTGAAGACTCGGCTGTGAGAACCCCTCCCGCTGGTGGCTTCTGTCTGCATGCTTTCGCTCACCGCACGGTCAGAGACATCTAGCTGGAGACCGGTGCCCGAGGACCAGGCTGCGGCCAGCTCGCTTTCTCACACGGGGAGACTGGCAAGGGCTCCATCGGAGAGGCAGGTTGGCACCAGAGACAGCCTGGACGTCCAGGAAGGACTGTAGAAGGTTTGCAGCACGAACGACCCTAATTACGTGGCCGGATGTGACTTAATGCCCCACCATGAACCCTATAAAATGGCACGTAGCCCAGTGGGGCCTGTCACCAAGTGAGGGCAGGTGTGGCCGGGGCGGCGGGCTAACTGGACTCGGCCTGGGAAAGCCTGCTGGGGTGAGGGCTGTAGGGGTGAGGGCTGCATGCAACTGCAGCAGCTGGGCAGCAGCTGAGTCCCCTAGCACTTTCTCATCTCTGTCCGAACGGGAGCCTCGCACATAGTCAGCCTCCACAAGGCCACTCTCGGCACTCTCATGTCACCTGTTCCCTCCACCAGAGTCACTCCTTTCTCCCATCCTGACCACCTGACAGACTCGTAAGCTCACCTCCTCCTCCCTGACACCTGACTGACCAATCAATATCGTCACTTTGGGGTCTCTGTGGGGGCTATTTCCTCCGCCTTCCCCTCCTCCCGTGGGTCAGTCAGATCCTCTGCATGCAAGGGATAGAATGCCAGCCCGTACTGTTCCCAGCCCCAAATGGGAAATGCAGTGACTCACAGAACTAGAAAGTCCAAGGCATGCTAGTTTCAGGTATGGCTGGATCCAGGCGTTCACACCGTCCAGATCTGCGTTGCTCTCTCCCCAGCAGACTTTGCCCTTGTTTTGTGCTCTTCTGCTCTAGGGTTTCTTTTTCTAAGTGTATTCATTCATTTCTCCCATGAGAGAGGGAATGAGACTCCCAACAGGGGCTCCATGCTGCACTCCACCTCCCGTCTCAGGGAGGCCCCAGGACACGAACCCAGGACCTTTCCTCTGTGGCTACCGTGTTCCCACTGTGCTACTGCCGGACCTCTCTTTTGTCCTAGGCTTTCATTTGCTCACTGACAATCCAATAAAAATAAATCACATCTCCTTCTCAGTTGTCACCGTGTAATGACGTTTCAGTCAATGACAGATGGCATAGACAATAGTGGTCCCCTGAGGTCATCTGCCTGGCCTAGACAGGCCGGGGGTACCCCATCCGGGCTGTGAGCACACCCCGATGGTCGCACAAGGAAGAACTCACCCAAGGAAGCCTCTCAGAACGCATCCCCATCGTCACGTGACCCAGCACTCAGATCCTGGGGTTGGGTGTCACTGGGCGAGACCCAGTCACCTGTCCACCCCTAGAAACAGAGGCTGAGGGACACTGCCCCAAACCTCGTGACCTAAGATGGCAGAAGAATAGATTCTCCTGTAGGAAACTGGGGTGCTCCTCCCAAGAGGAGAGGTGCAGCCTAACCGCCCATCACGCCCCACCTCCCTGCAGAACCCTGCCCACGCCAGCATGCTGTGCAGTCTCGGGGCAACCCCTTCCCCTCTCTGAGCCTCGTCTTCCTCCTCTGGAAAATGGGCAGGAGGCTGTTTAAATTCCAGCATTCCAAATTCCGGGATAGCTTCCAGAACTGGAGGCTGCTCCCTAAATCCCAGGAACGTTCCAGTACTTCTGGGGACGGAAGTGAAGCCTCAGCCAGAACCCCCCCTCCCAGCCCTAGCCTCAGAACATGCCTGCAAGATGACAATTGGGCTCCCTTCGGCCGAAATTCCACTCCCGTGGGGGCCCTGCCAAGGAAAACAAGCCCAAGAACCGGGCATGGAAGGTGAGCATACTTGACGCGCTCCGAGATGACAAACTATTTACACAGGTGTGGGAGCCGTCCCCGCGCACCCAGCTCGCCTTTCTTCTTCTCCCTCTCCTTTCCAAATTCTTTCCCCCCAGGGTGCTGACAGACGTGCCAGCAGAGGGGGTGGCTGGTCGCAGAGGCCTGCCCAGAGCGAGTCCACAAACCCAAGGCAAAGGGGCAGAAAGGAGGGGTCTGTGCCCCGTGGGCCCCAGCCTCACTCACTGCCCATGCGCTGTCTGCCCCACTGCCCTGGGGGAAGCGAGGCTGTGGTCCTGGGGAGCTCAGCACGGCCTGAGCCCTCCAAAAAACCGGCCAGCCTGGTGGTGCAGTCAGGAGCCGACTGACGCAGGGCCAGCAGCCTGTGGCTGGCCACGGTTGGGACCCCTGGGTCGGCCTGAAGACACCCAGGGCCTGAGCACCACGTTCCTGAGGTCCCGATGAGCGGGAGAGGATCCTGGCATGACAAGACCCCATTGAGGGCGTCCCGTCTCTCTCTCTCTCTCTCTCTCTCTCTCTCTCTCTCGCTCTCTCTATCATACATGTGCTCCCTACCACAAATAAAAATTTGTAAAAAAAGAAGAAAGCAACTCATGTCCAGTCCATTCCTTGTCCACAAGAAGATTGTGGGAGCGAGAGGTGAAAGCAACTCCGGGGGGTGGGGGTCACACAGCCAGGTAGCACCTGGCCCCAGAGCTGGCGAGGACAGTTTTCTGGGCATCTTCCCCATGCCCACCGGTGTGCTGTGCTCCGAGAGTGCGCCGTGAACCGCAAGGGCAGGGGTTCTGCCCTTGCCATCGAAAGGCCACGCTGGCACAGACAGCACTGTGCCTCCCTGATGCTGGAACAACGATGCGGCTGGGACAAGATGACGTCTGAGACGAGAAAGAGGAGGAGGCAGCCGTGCAGAGATGGAAGGGAGGAACTTCCAGCAGATTGCAGAGCGCATGCAAAGGCCCTGGGGTCAGAAGGGGCTGGGTCGGCTCAAGAACAGAGAGGAAGCCAGTGGGTCAGAGCGCGGAGCGGAAGAGGAGTGGGTCAGATGGGAGAGCACGGTCATCTCCACGTTACCGAGAAGGCTTCCGAGGCCCAGAGAGGGGCAGCCACATGCCCGCAGTCACCCAGCAGAGCCAGATTCCAGCCCCGCCTGCCTCCTCCAGGGCCTTCCGGCCTCTAGCCTGCAGCTGGCCCGAGGGTGAGGGGCATCTGGCAGGCACTGCTCCCTGAGGGAGGGAAGCAGAGACTGAGGTGGCTGCTGAGTCACGGGGAACAGCAGGCTCCCAGGCCACGAGGGGCTCTGCCTCAGTTTACCCCTGTAAGAAATGGGCTTAATAACATGTCTGCCTCCAGGGCTGACTTCAGAGGGGTCTGGGAGGGTTAATTACGGCTGGCAGCTCCGTGAGCCTTGATAAAAGGCGGTGAGACGCGGGCACTGGTAACCTGGGCGGGTAATTTCCCCCTCTGGGAAAGATGCCCAAGGGTCCCAGCGGGAGTCGCCTCTGGTTCTGGACCAACCCCAGATGGGTAGGGGCCTGATGTGCCACAAGCCTCCTGCCTGGACTCTGAGATCCCCATGCCAGGTAAACGGGGGCTGCGAGTGATCAGAAGTAGGCCAGGGTTCAAGTCCCAGCTCTGCCATTGCTCTGACCAGGAGACCCGGGTGACACTCCTCGCCTCTCGGGGCTTCTGTCTCTCCATCTGCACAAGGGGGTGCAGCCTGGCCTGTCCCACACGTGTACCAGGACAGCTGGCCGCCTGACCAGCCCATCTCCCCGCAGCGTCTGTTAGAGGCCAGAGTGGCACATCGGGTCACAGACATCCATGCCGCCAGCTGGCTCTGCCTCCATGACCTGAGGGAAAAGGCCTCCCTGACCTGACAGACTTTTCTAGAGATAAATAATCATTCTAGAACACCTCCTGGAGACTGAAGCCTCCCGCTCTTCCTCCTTGGGCTCCGCCCTGGAAGGCCAACCCTCCCTCTTCCCTCTCTGTGGCTCCTAGGTCTTCATCCACCGCCCTGGCCTCCCTGCCTCTACACACACATTCATGTACCTCCATGAACATGTACACACATGCACACATATGCACCTATGTGTATGCACAAACACACCTGCACACTCAGACACATTCATACACACACACATACACATCTGCACGTGCACACACACACATCCAAACTCTTGGGCAGCTATGAGTACACAGCCTGGTCCCTGACAACCTACAGATGGTCTCTTCCAGGGTTGGGGCAGAGTCTGAGGCTAGAGCCCCCTTCCTTTTCCTAGTCCCTTCACGGGGCAGCCTCGTGCCCTCACACAGGCGGGGTTACTGAGGCTCAGCCATGCCCATGTCAAGGACTGAGCTGTGGAGAGGCTGGGAGAGCCCACACCCAGGCCTGCTGGGCCCAGCCCTCGGCTCCCCTGCAACCTGACTCAAAGCCCTCTGGGTATCCCCCGCCTCCATTGGGGAGTCTGAGGCCCAGCCAGCCTCAGCCCTGGAACAGGCTCCCAGTTGAGTCCTGGGCAGGAGGCCCCCTATTGTGAGTGGGGAAAGGCCGGGCCCTTGGCAAGGGCCCCTGCAGGTACAAGGGGGCACAGGAGGCCCCTTTCAGGAAGAACTGGGGTTCAGACAGCTGTTCTGAGTCAGCCCTGCAGAGCCCACCCCAACCCCTCCCCTCACTCCCTGCTGGGCCTGCAACTCCCAGATTCCCATGCCCCCACCCCTGCCCATGCACCTGCAGCCCCTCTGCCTGGGTCCCATCCCTCACTCCTCTGCAGGGCTGGCCTCTCCTGTATGTTCAGGTTCTGCTCTGAAGGCACCTCCTCAAAGGGAGCCCCCAGCTCCCTCCACCATGCCCCTGCTTATTTCTGTCAGCGCTCTGGTCACAGCAATGACCCCCCCCCCCATGCCTGTTTTCCCCCTAGAACACGGTGAGTTCGGTGAGAACAGGGGCCTGAGGGTTCCATCTGCACGTTCACCACCGTCCTGCAGCACAGCGGTGCTCAGTGAACGTGCGCTGATGGAATGAATGAAAGATACACAATTCGTAGCACGGGAGGGCTGGGTCTCCCGGGCCCATCACCAAAGGACGGGTGGCTTCTCCAGGGTCTTAGAGAATGTCAGAAGGAGCGCAACGTCACAGCATAACCATGGTATTTACCGGCGCTTCCGGGGCCAAGCCCAGGACGTGGATCATCTTGGCTGCACGAGATCCCATGGGGCCGCTCCTGTCATTCCCATTCTCCAGAAAGGGAACTGCAGCTTCGGGTGACAATCAGGACTGCTCCAGGTTACCAGTGACTTGGCGACCGGCTGTGACGGAATAGGGAGCCACCTCCACCCCAGCCCTGCTGAACCTCCAGGTCCCCTAGAAACCACATGGTCCCTGGATTCCTGGCACAGACCAGAGAGGGTGTCTGCCCTGCCCTTTGCGGCGTAGCTGGTCAGCTGCCCAGAGGATGCCTGGCTGCCCGGGCGGCAGGAGGGAGCAGATCTGGCGGCCATCCTGTCCCGAGCTGCTGGGCCACCGGGCAGCGGGAGTTTCTCTCCCCGGACTTACTGTACATGATTCAGCGCCAGCCCCAGTTGTGAAATCTGGGAATCTTGTGGGCAAGGCCAGGCCCAGGGGATGGCTGTCTGGGAAAGGGAGGCCGGGAAGGGGTTAAGGGGGGCAGTGGGGGCCCCCTGGGGAGGCGCCAGGCCAGGCCGGCAGAGAAGGCGCTGCTGCTGCCTGGGCTGGCCGCCTGTGGCCTCTCTGACATCACGGCTGCGTCAGCCGGGCCTGCCCCAGCCCCCACTTCCTTCTCTGCCTCG
Source organism: Tupaia tana (assembly GCA_026018925.1). Classification (NCBI taxonomy): domain Eukaryota; kingdom Metazoa; phylum Chordata; class Mammalia; order Scandentia; family Tupaiidae; genus Tupaia; species Tupaia tana. The sequence goes on from JAKSZU010000015.1 coordinate 14,915,251, forward strand.
GCCACATGGTCAGCCGCCTCCCCAGCGTCACGGTCCTCCAGGGTGCAGCACCCAGCCTCCCCTCCTGGGAGGGAGAGGGAAGGGTGGGGACGGGGAGAGAGTGAACATTACTTTGCAGACAAGAGGCACTTCAGTAAACAGGAATCGTGACAGGGTTCAGCCGAGCCGTGAAAACCCTATGAGCTGGACAGGGCAGGTAGGAAGTTACCACTCTTCACTCTTCTCTTTTCTTTTCAGGTTTTTGCCGTAATCTGCATGTGCTTGCCAGAGAGAGACAGAGACAGAGAGAGGGGAAATGAGCAATCACTCTGCAGTAAGGAGGGCTGTGCCACAATCCTTCCATTTGCCCAGCATGATTTTCAAGCCTCCAGGTCCGGGACTCAAACCACGGTCAGCCATGTGGGGACCAGTGCCCGAATCACCATGCCACCTGCCCGCCTGCCATCACAGTTTCTTTAGAGAAGAGACCGAGGGCCCAGAAGGGAAGGGGCTGGCCCGAGGTGGCCACGGCACGGCGGTCATTACTTGAAGTGTCAGTAACGGTCAGGCAGGCCTCCGGGGACTTCTCATTAGGAAGACGCGTGTGCTCCGCTGGGTTGTGTCCAAGGCAGCAAGGCCTGGAATTTTCTCCCTCTCATTCATGCGTCAAGTTCGATTCGATGGAATCACAATGATTTGACTAGGAGGAGGGCGGGGGTGTTCCCAGATCAGCAATGACTTTGGGGACTGCACGAAATAAATGCTGTCTTTGAGACTTCACAGCCATCTTGGGCTGCACCCCCGCCAAGCCCTTTTACACACAGTAGGCTCACTTCACCCTCACAGCACCCGTGAGGGCGGCCATGTTGTTGTCCCACCTCACAGAGGAGATGGAGGCCCGGGGAGGAGGGAGACCGCAGGCAGACAGCAGTGACCTAACAGCTGGCATGGACGAGTCCTTGACGCAGAGTACAGGGTCCACATGGCCTCGTCGGCTTCTCTGATCACCCCAGGAGGCAAGCATTATCATTCTCCCCACCTCACGGATGAGGAAACAGGCCAGAGAGGTTAAGTAACTTGCCCAGATCACACAGCAAGTAAGTGAGGAAGTTGGCATTTGAACCCAAGCTGTCTGGCCTCCGTCCCTGCCCAGGCACAGAGCTGGGGCTGGATGCTCAGGTGACTGAACCAGAGATGTCGAGGGCACCTGTCCCCTACGCTATCCCTGCTGTCAGCTCGGGGCCGCCCCACACGGGCAGGCATAGCTGGGCAAAAGCACACCGTCCCACCCCCAGGACGCCGCCCGCCCACGGTCCTGACAGCCCCACATGTGCAGAACCGCACGAGGACCAGTCTCCTCCCTACGAAGCAGAAAAGTCAAGGCCCAGAGAGGGCATGTGACCTGCCCAAGATCACACAGCCAGAGCCCTGCTCCTCCCCCCTGAGCAGCCCCCAGTTGTGAAGGCCCCAGGGGTTCAACTGGAGGAGGGAGGGAGGTGAGGCCTGGCTGTCCCCTGACTCACCTTGGGGACAGGACTTCCTCTCTCCCTGACTCTGGCCGAGTCCCACAAGCACCTGGATGAAGAGGGCAAGGACATTCCCAGCAGACGGGACATGGGTGAAGGGAAGCCACACGGGGATCAGGGGTGGAGACTCCCCGGGGCCAGATAACGGGCCTCAATGTCGGCCGAGCCTGCGCTTTGTCCAAGGCAACAGGGAGCCGTGAAGGCTCTGGAGCAGGGGAACGTGGTCACTAAGCAGAGCCACTACGGCGGTCGCCTCCCTCCGCTCTCCCTGATTCTGTCCTGACTGCTACAGTTCACGCTCCACCCACAGCCAGACAGACCCCAGGAACACCCAAGTCAGGTCATACCCCTCCTCTGCTCAGAACCCTCCACAGCTCCCGCCTCATGCAGAGAAAAAGGCAAAGTCCTCCTGAGGGCCCACAAGGCCCCGCGGATCCACGCCCCGTCCCCCTCTGCCTCGCCTCCTCCCACTCCGTCCCCTCTCACTCCGACCCAGCCACAAGGGCCTCCTCCTCCACGCACCTCGAGCTGCTGTTCACAGCCCAGCTCGGGGCCTTCGCGCTGCCTGGAGCCTGCCCCGTGGCTTCCTCCCTCACTCCTCCAGACAGCTGCTCAGACGGCACACGCTCGGTGCGCTGCCCCTGCCCCGGCCCACCTACTAAATCCCACCCATTCCCGCTCTGTCTCAGGCCGGTAGCCCGGCTCCCCTCAAACGTGACGGCCACTTGTCTCCCTTGGGCACTGCCCACTCGCTCCACCAAGGCGTGAGCTCCACGGAGGCAGAGGCCGCTGGCAGTCACATGCCCTGCCCCGTCCCCAGCGCCAGACCCGCAGGAAGTGCTCGACAAACATTCGTTCAACAAATGGATTCTTTCTTTTCCCTCAGAGTAACATGGCGGAGGCTTGGCTGGGACAGGATGTATTCAGCCCTCAGTTCCAAGATCCAGATGGAGAAGCGGCCTGTTACAGGTGGCAGGTCAATCCGGCCCCAAAGGCTGGGACTTTTGTCTCCACTCTGGGCCGCCCCTCTGGGGTTTAGGTCTCATGGCAGCACTGAAGCCGCCCATGAGGCTGCCATTGGGGTCTCTCTTTGGTTCCATCTTCAGTTAGAGGCTCAGAGAGGTAAGGTGGCCCGCCCCAGGTCACACAGCAACTCAGGGTGTGACTCAACCCTTCCTACCTCTGTATTTGGGTACCATAAGCAGCTCTGCCTCCCTCCTTCCCCTCCCGTTCAGCCAGCGTGTTTGCAGCTGGGATATCAGGCCTGCCCTGTGAGGCCTTGACATGCACACCCCACGTCCGGCCTGGCCCCGCCTGCTGCCCTGGCTGGGCCACGAGCCCTGCGCCTGGTCCCACATGCCTCAGGGATGAGCTGCAGGAGTGTAACCAGGCCCAGCTGACACGTCTCAGAGCAGATGTGGGGCTGCCTCCCACGGGTCCAACCAGCCTCGGCCAAGTCCCGACCTCCCCCTTCCCCAGAGCGTGGTACTGGGCCCTGAGGGCAGAGTGAGAGGCCAACAGGGACCCTGAAATGCTTAGAGACGGGGATGGGAGCAGACTCAGGCTGGACCCGGGACCGAGGCCTCGGTGCTCACGGAGGGGAAGGAGGCGGTTCTGGGCTGCAAAGCAGCCTGCCAGCCTACGGCAGGGATCTAACAGGCAAGCAGTGGGCTGGAGGTGGTGATCAGTACTTACCACTGCTCGGCCTCAGTTTCAGAGAGACGAGAGGGAGTGGTGGGGACTGGGGCACACGCCTCATCTCAGCTAAGCATAGTCCCCTGGGAATGGCCAGGTGCGATCAGATCCTTGGGCACACTGATTCCCCAAACGCAGGTTTTATGTAGCATCTGCAGATTTTTAAACATTGGTTCCATTGTTTTTTAAAAACAATTTTGCATGAGCCAGCTGGTGTGGGGTTAAGGGGCTGGACTGCACACGGTCTACTGTGCAATTCGAGTCCTGGACCCAGAGGGTTGAAAAACACTCCAGGCACTTGTGCTTGTGTGCCCAAAATTCCAAGAGAATGGGAGAGAAGGGAGTGGCCATCCTACCAGGGTACTTTCTCTCCCCTCCTCTGTCTGTCTCTCTCTCTGGGAAGAGCACGCACCCTCTAGCAAATTAAAAAAAAAAAAAAAAAAAAAAAATCTACAAGGACAAAACCAAGCCCCGTCAAGGGCCAGTTCCACCCCGTAGGCCTCCAGTTTGCAGTCTCTGTCTGGCCCCGTGGAGTGGCCAGAGAAGAAGCGCATCACAGACAGATCCGAGGCAGGATCCAAGGGCTGGGCGGTGCCAGGACCCAGCGCCAGCAGCTCCGAGGGACTGCGGAGGTTCCTACCATCTGGTCCCCTCGTCCAGCCCACGCCCAGCCCTCCAGCTGGCTGGGGTGGGAGGGGACTGGGCGGGGACTGAGGTCTCCTTCCCCACATGGGAAGCAGCTGTGGACGTGTCTGCCAGGCGGATCCCAATTCTCTCCCATCCCCTGAGTCTGCAGCCCCAGGAAGTAGGTGACTCCTCTTATGTCCCAGGGTGTCCCCAAAGCCCGCTCCTTGCTCCAAGCTACATGCTTCCACAAGCACGTTCCAAATTCTTGCCACATCCCCGGGGACCAGACTGCAGATACGAAAACTGAGGCTCAGTAGTGCGAGAAGTGATCAACCCAGGGTCTTACGACCAGTACCCAGAAGTGCTGGACTTACACCCGGGCCTCACACGCTAGAACACAGGGACCTCACTCTGTCTCCCCTGCTAGAACCCACCCACGCTCCGAGCTCGTCTGCACTCTGTCTCCTGGTGTATTCGACAAGCAGCGAGGCCTCGCCCAAGCGCGGGCACCCAGACAGCGCTCCTGTGCTGTTTGTCGAATGAATAGCTCGCTCTTTCCCCAAAGCCGACGACCCCCTCCATACCCAATCTGTTACCTCAACCTCTGACCACCTATCTGCACGCTTTCCAGAGGCCTCCTGGATGACCCTCAGGCATTCTCCAAATCATCATACCCGAAGTGAACGCAGCAGCTTCACTCCCAGCTGGTCCTCTGCCTCAGTGACCCCTCCTGCAGAAGGCTCCCAAGGGCCGAAGCCCAAGCATCATCCTTAATGCCTCTCCCTCCAGACCTCCGACCCGCGGGGTCGCCAAGGCCTACAGGTCTCATTCTCGGCGTTCCTCAAATCTATCCACCTCTCACCTCCTCCGAGGCTGCCAGCCCATCTCGTCATTTTCACCCGGCGACTGCCTCCTGGCTGGTTCCCCTGCATGGCCACCTCCGGTCCCCAAGCCCAGCTTCCCACAGCAGCCCGGGAACATCTCACCCAGTTTTCTGCAGCTGCGATAGCAGCTCCCTTCACCTGGGAAGTCCAAACACCTTGGCCAGCCTTACCCTGTCTCCATGCGCGGCACCATCGAGCCAGCCTGAGCGATGCTCACTTCCCCAGGCCAGCGTCCCCCTCACCTCCGAGCCTCTGCACTGGCTGTTCCTTCTGCCGCATGTTCTTCCCTCCTCTCATCGTCAAGTCTTTCCCAGACTACTCTGCAGATGCCCTTTGGGGTTCAATGGGCCTGTCACTGGCTTCATTCACCTTCCCTGACCACCTGAGTCTGGGGATCTTAGGAACCCCAGGAAGTTCTCCAGCACCACCACCACACCCCCACATAGCTCAGACTACAGTTGCAGGAACCAGAAACCCCTGCAGATACTTGATGCAGAAGGGACTGAATACAGGGAACTGGGTCCTTGCAAAATCATCAGCAGAACAGCCTGGCAAAACTGGCTTTTGGGGGAACCTCCATGGTCAGTCAGGGTGGAAGGGAACCAGGAGGTCACCAGGCCATCATCTCTAGACACCCCTAAACTGTAACTGGACACCAGATGTTGCTCCAAGAAAACATTCCATGACCAAGGCAAAACCAAGATGGCTTCCACTTCCGGACCTCTCAGGCATCTGACCAGCGAACTACGAGCACACAGAACCGTAGCTGCAGGAGGGCTGGCAAATGTGGCTCGGAGCTTTCCAGTCTCTGCAGTCTCTCCTCTAAGTAGAAGGAGATATTACTGTTAGTGATCTCAGGTGCCCTTGACCCTGGCCTCAGCATCCAGCACCCTGGGCTGGATGTGAGCCTCAGATTCCCAACTGAGGTTGACCAGACTGTGACCCGCGTAGGGGCCAGGGTTGTCTTGGCTCTGGCTCAACAGCACTTCACACAGGCCTTGGGCAAGAAAATTATATAGTTAAGCAAAAATGCTAATAGGAAGAAATGACAGGGCTGGCCCCGTAGCTCTGGAGTTAAGGGAGCCAGGTCCCATGTGGCTGCAAGGTTCAAGCAGTTTGAATCTTGGCCCCAGTGGCTTAAAAAATATGCAGGGGGGCCGGCAGGTGGCGTGGAGGTTAAAGGCACTGGATTCCCACATGGCCAATCACGGTTTGAGTCCCGGACCTGGTAGCTTGCGTTCTCGCTTTCCCTTCTTCTCTCTGTAACTGTCTGGTCAAATTTAAATAAATAAATAAAAATAACAAATGGAATTAAATGAATATTTTTTTAAATAAGAAAATGCAGGTACATATATGTGTGTGCCCCAACCCCCAGCAGGATGGAGAGATGGAGGAAGAGGAATTGTGGCGTGACCGAGCCTCGCCGGGAGTACTTTCTCCCTTTCCTTCTCTCTCTCTGTCCCTCTGGAAGCACGCATGCCCTCTGGAAATTTTTTTTTGAATGGAATCTGTCCAGCTTCAAGCTCTAAGCACTTGTCGCTGTGGTTAAGGCCGCATTGCCTGTCACGGTATCTTCTGGCATTCGGAAGTCACCGAGTTGTGCAATGAACAAATGAACACTCTAGTACCCCTCCTCTGGGGACCTTCAGCCCCTTCTCAGCCGCCTGGAACCCCCGCCCCCAACCCCCCGCCAGGCCTGAGGTTCTCTCCAGGCCAAAGCTCGAGGAGCAAAACGTACTCGTTACACTGCACTGGGACGCCCCCAGGGACTGCGGGTGACTCTTAGGCACCACCCCCACCACCCCCATAAAATGGGTGACATTTTGTGTTTCTGATTTTCTGGAAATATGATTCATGCTTTCACTAAAATTCTAAGCTCTCAAAACTTGATAATCTGTTGCATCAGAAGAGGACCTGGGCTCTGCCTGTCATCCCGACCTCCATTCAGACCTATGCTGTGGTGGGGATTTGTCCATGCACCCGTCCACTCACCTGCCCGACCGCCCACTCTCAGCCACCCGTCCATCTACTCCCTCACCCACACACCCATTATCTCAGCCTCCACTCCCCATCCACCCACCCTTCTATTTATTTCTCTCATCCGCCCACCCACCATGCATCCATCTACCCACCGATTCATCCATCCACTCATCCATCCAACTGCTCTCCCATCCACCCACTCATGCATCCACCCACTCTCCCATCCATGCATCCACCTGCTCTGCCATCCATCCACACATCCACCCACCCATCCATTCAGACACCCATCCATCCATCTACCCAACCATTCATCCATCCACTCATTCACCCACTCACTCTCCCATCCACCTATCCTTTCACCCATCCACCCACTCATCCATTCACCCACTCATCCATTCACCCACTCATCCATTCACCCACTCATCCATGCATCTAACCACCCATTCATCCATCCACTCATTCACCCATCCACCCACTTTCCCATTCACCCATCCATTCATCTACACATGAAATCACCAATCCATCTACCCACTTATCCATGTATCTGATAATTCATCAAGCCTTCTATTAAGTTGTCCATTCTTTTATTAATTTATTTATTCATTTAATTATAAGTTTATCTTTCACTCATCCACCCGTAATTCACAATATTCAACCATGAAATCATCCACACTATTTGTCTCACAATTGGTCATTTGTAATCTATTATATTCAACCGTCCATCATCTGCCTATTCATTTATCTCCTACTGTTTCTCATTCATTCATTATTTCAGTTGTTCATCATTTCATTCATTGATTTCTCTGATCTTTCATTTATCTCTCCATCCATTCCCACCATCTATAATCAGTTCCCTTATCCATCCACCCATGTACCCAGCCATTAAATTGCCCAGTTGACCATCCACCCATCTGTCAAAGTGCCACTCATCCTTCCACCCCTTAAACACTCCATCCACCCATCCTACTCCCTCTACCAGAACCAAAAGATGAATCACAGCTGGTCCTACCCTGTGTTCCTCATCGAGTGATGGGAACAGATAGGCACAGCCAGGTGGAAAATATTAAGAAGTCTGTGGGCGCTCTAGGCTGGTGCCCTCGCAGGAGGAGACTCGGGTCCATCCGGAGGTTCAGAGAAGGCTCCTTGGAGGAAGCTGGCATCTAAACCAGTCTCATAAAGACAGGGTCAGCAAGCAAGCTCCCCTAGACACCCCAGGGGTGGCTCACAGAACCCGTTCACCTGGAGGCCCACTGAGCTCACTGGCACGTTAAAAACCCTGGGGGTCTGCAGCAAGCCTTGGCATTGGTAAACCCAGGAACTCCTGACTCACTGGACTAGGGTACCCTTCTCCCCACATCCATCCTGTTATCCCTGAGAATCGTGTACTTCAGGTCCCCATTTGGGAACTGCTCATCTGGTCCAGACTTGTTTCCACAAACAAGAAAACAAAGTTCCACAAACAATCTCTGCCTTTGTGAATTCCCATCTAGCGGTGAGATGGGATGCACAGACGTTCCGGGCTTCCGTGTTTCCTCCCGACAGCTGAGGATGGTGCATGGCACACAGTAGGTGCTCAGTAGGTATTTACTGAGAAAATGGTGGTGGGAAAGGAGTCACTCCCAACGATCCTGGCTTTTAAGCCCCCCACTCCTCGGTAGCCCCTGGGTGACCTCAGCCAGAGCCACAACTTCCAGTGAGGAGTGGCGATCATCCCAGCGAGGACAGATGCAGGAGGCACATGCCGAGACTCAGCTTTGCTGAGTAGCTGAGTCTACCCCTGCCGCGTTCTCAGCCCAGTGTGGTTTCTGGCCCGATGGAGACCTAGAGGGCGTGCTAAGCCTTCGAGGCCCAGGCTGGTACCTGGAGGCCGCCTGAGTAATTTCCCAGTGTTCCTGGCCCGCCCGCTGGGGCATGGACTGGAAATTCCCTGTAATAGTTGCTAATTAAATGATTCCTGCTCCTCCTTTTACTGCGGCTCCCGCTCTCCCTTACTCAGCTCCCAGAGCGCCTCCAGGATCCTCCGCAAAGGAGTCCGACTGGTTTGGGGAGGGCTGGGCTGCCACTTCCCCTTCCCGCCACCCACCTGCCCGCCCGCTGCCCTGGCACAGCCCATCACAGGCTCTGGGCCAGCGTGCCAGGAGGTGTGGGCCAGGCAGCTCTAGAACTCAGGGCCACACGCCCACGCAAGGTGAAGGGACCCCTAAGCCCCTCCCCAGCCCGAGCCCAGCCCTTGCACAATCCCACTCTTTGTTCCGGAGATAGCCACGGGGATGAGCGGATGCACTTATCTGATGGGGCCCGCAGACTCCAGACAGTCCCGGGGCCTGCTTGTTCCTACTCAGTCTTTGGGCTCCTCTCTGCCAGGCGACGGTGCCCACTCTTGCTCCATTTGGGCACATCCTCGCCCTCCTTCCGGTGGGTCGACCTTTGTTAGACACTTCCTGCGTGCCCAGCCCTGAGCTGGGTGCTGGGGACACAGAGATAAGTGAGGCAAAGACCCTGCCTTCTGGCACACACAGCCTGATGGGGAGAGAGCAGACACTTAGAAAGACAATGGTCCCCATGCCATGGGTGAACCTCAGAATCATGTGGAGGGACAGAAACCCCCAAAAAGAACACACTTTATGATTTCACTGGTAGAAAATTTTAGAGAATACCAACTCACCTGCAGCAACGGAAAGCTGACAGGCCATTGCCTGGCTATGGCAGAGGGCAGGTGGGTGTCAGGTGGGTGATTTACAAAGGATGCAAGGACACCTTCGGGACTGATGGGCATGTGTGCATTGTTGGCTGTGTGTGTGGCTTCACGAATGTACATGAATGTCAGGACTGGTCAGAGTGTACACTGGGCTGTGTGCAGGTCCCTGCATGTCTGTGAGAAGCCGATAAAGCCGCTGGGTAAGAACGAGAGCTGGGAGGCAGTGTGTGCCATGTGGCAGGAAGGTCATGGGAGAATGCTTGAGGGTGGTCAGGGAAGGCTTCCTGGAGGAGGCAGCTGTTGAGCAAAGTTTTTGGAGATGAAATAGGAAAGAAAAGAGAGTGGTGCTGAGTTCCAGACGTCTGGGTTCAGATCCTGACTCCCGCAATCACACAGAGCTATGTGACTTCACCAATCTGAGACTCGGTTTCTTTTTCGGTAAAATGGATCCTGTAATAATCTACCTCCTAGGGCTGGTGGGAAAACTGAATTGGGGAAAGCACGTGGCCTGGCATTTCCTGGTCACAGCATCAGCAAAAGCCTGGGGCAGGAGAGGGACAGCAACAAGGACGTCTGTGTGGTGTCAGCGAAAACAAAGAGCAGAGAGGTGGCAGAGTGGGGCCGCAGCCTCAGGGACGAGGGCCGCAGGACATCCGGGCCCTGGTGAGGGCTGTGCCTATGTCCTGAGGACCGGGGAGCCGAGGCCAGCTTGGAAGCAGGGGGGTCTCATCACCAAGGTTGTCCTTTTAATAAGATCACTCTGATGATTACACGGATACATTTTAATGTGCAGCTGGGGAAACTGAGACTGGAGCAGAGGCTTGCACCCAGGTCCGACGGCGTCACACGGCTGGCAGGGACGTGACCTCTCGTCCTCCCAGCGCCTCTGCAATCCTGCAGGCAGATGAAGGGCTTCTATCTGGAGCACTTGCAAGCCTCCCGTGAGGGAGAACTCACCCTCAAGTGTTGACAGGCCTTCCTGTAGGGCCCAGCTAAGAGGGGCCTCTCAGACTGGACCCCGCTCTTCCCTTTGGCCCTGTGAGTCACACACACTACCCCGGACCGAGCCACGCTGGGGGGAGTCAGCTGCAGACAGGGAAAAGCTGGAAGAGTTGGGATGACGCAGAGACCCTGGGGCTGCCTCCCGCTCCCTGTCCCGAGGCCCAGGCCCTGCCCGTGCCCCCTCTGGGCTTCGATTTCCTCACTGTGAAAAGGGGGCAGCTCAGCCGCTCTGCAGTCTCCTTTCAGCTCTCGGGGAGCAGACCTGGACGGCAGGGGGCTGGGGCAGGCACGGAGTTCACGGTCCCACCCATCCACTCCCATCTGGGGGGCCAGGGTCGACCTCCGGGCAGGCGGGCCAGGCCCTGTCTGGGGATAAAGGCGGGTGCCCTGGGGTGCAGCCGGCTTAATAACAGGCTCCAGGATCCAGGGGGTTTGAACCCAGGAGGAGAAGTTCAAACACAAATTGAGCAGCCCACGCTCCTGTCTGCAGCCCTGAAAGCTAATGGTTCCCACTAACTTCAAACCCATTCACCCTGGCAGAGCCCCCCTCTGTGCGCCCCAGATGCCAAGCTCCCATTGTCCTCAGAGGAAGTCTACCTCCTGACCCGGAGCCCTGCGGTCTGGCCCTGTGCTTGCCTCCTCCCCGCTCCCATGGCTCCCAGCTCTGCCCGGCCCCCTCAGGCGCCCCGTCCTGCCTCAGGGCCTTTGCACTCGCTAGTCATCCTCTGACTCTTCCTCCCGCTGTCCCTGCGGCCAGGTCATCTGTTCGGCGAGGCCCTCCGCGACCCCCTCGTTGCTGTCACCCAGCCTTACCATGCACCATCAAAGCCTTCAGCGGGACATCCTGTTCCCCTCGCTAACATCCGTCCCGCCCTGGCTTTGCGCTCTGAGACAGCGGGTACAGGGACTGGCCAGCGCTGGGTCTGACGTCAGCAGGCCCAGGCCGGGCACAGCTGCCACCCACCAAGAGGTGAAAGGTCAATGAGACGGAGCCCACTCCGGGCCTGTCATTGCTCCAGTGACAGGGATCCTCTCACCCGCACGCAGCCGGGCAGGGGCGGGACAGACCTATGTGCATGCTCCCTGCACCCCATGCACACCTGCGCACACATGCATGCGCACGTGAGCACACCCCACCCCAGCGCCCGCCTGCCCGCCCCGTCTGCACAGCGGTCCTTGGCACCCAAACTTCTCAACTTTCCCTCCTTTCACTGGGCGCCAGCTGGCCCCGCGCCAGTCCCCCGCCCCCTGCCCCCCGCCCTGGGCACCAGACTCATAAAGGATGAGGAAGGGCCCGGGGTGGGCTGGCGGGGTGCCATGTGAACGCGGCCCCTGGGGCCCTCGCCTCCCCCCGCACACAGACACCTGTGTAATGAGTGTCATTACTGGGGACCCGCCGGGCAGGCCCCGGCTCGCCCCAGCCACCCAGGCTGCAATGACGTTGGGGATGGGGTGCAGGGAGCTCTGTGGGCCGGGGGTGTCTCTGCCCCCCACCCCGACCCCAAAGCTCAGCGCTGGGTTTCTGAATCGGCAAAGGTGACTTCCATCTTCCACACAACTACAGGCCTCAGGCCCCATGGCAGCCCAGGCTGGGCGTGGAAGGAGACGGGCAGAAACGCAGCGAGCCCACTGTGGGCCCTGCGAGAAGTGGCTCCTTCGCGTCCCACCGTCGACAGGGTCTCCACACCCTGCTTCCGCCCGCTTACCGCCCCTTGCCCCACTTTGAGTGCAGCTACACACCTCCGTGCACAGGCTCCAGGCTAAACACCCGCATCCTCTCGCAAGTCCCCACCACAGCCGAGGAGGTGGCTGCCCTCACTGCTCCACCGGCAAGAGAAGGCTCCGAGAGGGAAAGCAGCCCCCCCAAGTCACGGACACAGATGGGGGGGTGGCCAGCAGCTGCCCGGGCCCTCGGGCTCCCCAGAGTCCACCTTCTTAACCGCTCACCTCGCCTCACAAGTCTCCCACAGCCCCCCCGGGCAGGATAGGGGTCACTGCTGTGTACCCCATGCCCAGTCCAGTGCCTGGCAGATAGCAGCTGCTCAAAAAATCCCAAATGCGGGACCAGCGTTTGGCGGAATGGTTACGTCACTGAACTCCCACGTAGTCCATCATGGTTCAAGTCCCAGACCTGGCAGTTTAAAACTCATGCCAGGTACATGTGCGTGCACGCCCCAAATCCCAAGAGGAGAATGGAGGAGAAGGGATTGTGGTGTGGCCATCCCCCCCTCGGGGGGGTGATTTCTCACGTTCTGTCTGTCTCCCTCTGTCTTTCAAGTGAGCCCATGCACCCTATAGCAAAAAAAAAAAAAAAAAAAAAAAAAAAAAAAAACATATGAGTGAATGAATGAATGAACAAATGAATGAGCTCACTGAGCCCTCACAGTCCCTCTCCAGGTGGCATTTGCCAAGAGGAACAGAGGCTCACAGAGGTGACATGACATGGTGATGTTGTCACAGGCGGGATTTGAACCAGAGTGGGCTCTCACCCTTCTCCTTCCTTTCCCCTCTGGCCCTGACCCCTGTCCAGACTGTGGGCCCTGCCAGGGCCTCTGGGTGTCCCAGCACACAGTGGGGTGAGATGCCAGCCCCTTCCTTGGGTCCGAGGCCTCCCAAGATGGCCCTGGCAGTACACCTGTCACTTCCTCCCTCTCCTGATTCCCTAGCAAGAATGAATTTCCCAAACACACCCTATCTCGCTGGGACCTCAGGGCCTCCTTGAGTGCTGTTCCCTCTTCCAGGAGCACTCTTCCAGCCCCTCCGTCCTAACCTCAGCTTCCAGGGCACCTCCTCTGCCAGGAAGCCATCCAGATTGCCCCATGGCTCTCAGCTCTTTGAGTCGCAGGGTGACCCCGGGGCCCCCTCTGTGGGCCTCTCCTCCTCGACCCATGTTCTTACTTCCCTCTTCTTGTTCTCCACGGGGAGTCCAACCACTCAGTTCTCATCCCCACCCTGCCTTTGACCTCCTGTGCGAACTTGGCCTGAGCCGGAGCCCATCTGTCAGATGGGGAGAAATCCCGAACGCTGCAGGTGGAATCTCGTGCCCCTCGGTCACATCGGTCCCTCTGCTCAAATGCCACCAGTGGCCACTCTGTGAGGTCCGTCTCACCTTCTCTCCCTGGCTCTCCTCCAGCTGCCCTACTTCTTTGCATCTTCTGATCCATCTCAAGCCCCTTCTCATCTCACCCCTGCTGGAAACCTCTCCTCTGGGGGCTGGGCCTCCTCCTCCTCGAGGTGTCTGATCCAGGCATCCCACAGAGAAGTCCCTGGGGCCCACCCAGCTCCCAAATTCAGCTCACTTCCACAATGTCTGCCCCTGGGTTCACTGGACATGCCCCTCCACCAGGGCGGGCAGGCACTTGGTGTGCTGCCGTGTCCCCTGGGGTGTGACAACACCAGGAGCTCCAGCCATGGTCATGGGGTGAAGGGATGAACTCCGAAGTGCTGCCCCACCCCTGGCCCCCAGCCCAAAGTTCAGGGGATGGGAACCAGGAGGCCCCACTCCCCTAGCCCCAGAGCCTGTCTGGTTCCCAGCCCCATAAAAACCACCGCCCTCACCTTGCCCTGGGGCAGCGGAGGGTGAAGGAGGCGGAGGAGACCAGAGGCCCACCCACCCCGCTGCAGGGCCCTGGGCCTGGAGAAGCTGCAGACACTGAAGGGAGCCTCACCCAGAGCCTTCCATGTGCGCCGTGCGGTTCTAACACCGTGTGCTCACCGCCCTCGGCTGCTCCGCCAGGTCACCCCAGCACCCTACAGAGGTGAGAAACCTGAGGCACAGCGGTGCGGCCACATGCCCCATGCCCAGCAGTGAACAAATGCGATGGGTATAACAGACGCTGAGCCTCCTCTGGGGCCATCACTGGTCCACTTCCATGTCCTCTCGCCTGCACACAGCCAGCCAGGGGGATGCACAGACTTTCCATAGATTCCATGTGCCCCATGCACACCGGTACACACACAGATACACAGAGGAACACACACTGCAAAGAACAATGGTGGGACTTGAACCCAGCTCCGCCTATTATCTCTGCCAAGGCGTGCTTTCCCCCCAAAATGGCACATGAGCACCAGCTATGTGCCAGGTGCTGGTTCAATTCCTTAGGCAGTGACTCGGCCCCTGTGCCTGTTTCCCCAGCTGTGAAACAGACTACCTGCTGCCTCCTTGTCAGGCTTCAGTCAAATAGAGCTGAGTCCAAGCTGAATCCCCCACTTCCCTGCATGCCCGTAGGAGAACTCAGCCCCTCCCTGAGCCTGTTTCCCCTACTTGAAATATGACCCTCTGGCCCATCCTCATGGCCAGATGACAACACACTGAATCGCGGTGCTGGAAACCACATGGCCAACCTTGGGTTCGGATTCCTGGGTTGACTTGAAACATGGCCCTGGCACAAGCATAGACGCCCAAGATCCCTAGGAGCAGGAGCACTTGCAGGGACCCCAACGAGGGCACGTCTCTGCTCTCTCTCTCTTTTCTCCTGCGCGTCCATGCGCATGCTGTCTACCATAAATAAAATAAGCTAGAAACATGCCCACTGCCTCGTGACTTGCAGACCAGGAGGAGCTGTGCCTCCAGTGCTCACAGGGCCAGCGCTTAGCAAGCGCTCACTGTCGGCTCCTCTGGGCCTCACTGACCCCATCCGCCATCCCCGGACAGTCCTGCTACCAAGACCTTTGTTAGGTCACTGGGGCAAAGGTCCAGGGGGCTGAGGGCGGCCCTGGCAAGGCAAGGATGTCCCAGGGCGGGGAGGAGACAGAGTGGCCTGGATAGGAAGCGGGCGGGAGGCCAGCTGACTCACCCACTGGCCGGGCTGGGGGCTGAGCTGCGGCCCCCCACGCGCCCCTCCGGGCCCTGCCTGCGCCCAAAGTGCTGTGTCATGCTCCGTCATGTGGCTCCGGGTCATTAATACCCGAGTTCTGGGAAGCTTGGGCCGAGTTCCCGGAAGGGGTCAGCCAGTTCAGTAAACAGATTGGCTGCTCCGCCGTCACAGCCCGGCCAGGCGGGCGCTGCAGCCGGGAGGCCGGGGGCGGGGCCTGCAGCAGGAAGATGGGGCGTGGCCTGCATTGTGGGGCGTGGTCTGAAGCTGGGGGCGGGGCTGGGAGCCGGGAGCCGGGAGCAGCAGGCAGCCAAGGAGGCCCAAGAGCCGCCCCGCCCTTCGAGGCCCGCCGCTCTAAGGGCAGCCTGGCCCAATCTCTGCAGACGAAAGGGGAAACTGAGGCTTATCGAGTGCAAGATGCCTGCCGGGAATCCCACAGCAGGTCCAGGGTTCGAATCTAGGATTCTGGTCTCTACCATCATCCAGTGTTCCCAGCATCGCCCTGACTGACAGGCGGGGGTCCTCCGAGGCACCTCCAATGGCCCTAACCTAGACCCGATCTCCAAGTTCTTGGAGAAAGGGAGAAAACAGTCTGGGAAGCACGCAGCTCTGGGGCCCCGGCTGTTCCTCGTGGTGGGTCCAATGTCAAACCCAGCTTCTCGCATTTCCTGAGCGTCTACTATGTGCAGGGCAAGCTCCAAGGCGATGCACTCGCTGAGGTGCACGTCGTCTGGGTGACTGATGTGTACACCTGTGATCCTCACGGAGCCTGGCAGGTGGGCCTGGCCATCACCCCCTCTGTCATCTGAGGAAAAGGATGCCCAGCAGGTACGCAGCTGCGTCGTGTGGAGGAAGGCGGGCAAGCTCCAGAGTCACTTGAACCAGAATGTTCGGGTGTGGGCTTTGCCCCTCCCCACTGTATGGCCACCTCGCAGGGCCTCAGTTTACCCTCCAGTGAGTGGGGATGCTCGTGGTACTCATCACGGAGCCAGGCACGCGTGTGACATTACAGAGCAGTGGCTACAATGTGGACTTGGGATTCAGGTTCCACTCTGTCACGTCCTGGCTGTGTGACCTTGAGCATGTTGCTTAAACTCTCTGGTCCTCAGTGTCCTCTGTAAAATGACAGGAAATAAGCTGCCTCCGTGCAGGGCCAGGCATCCTGTGATCACTGGGCATGACGACTCATTCTCATAAGAAATCTCCACTGAGGTGAAGGGCCCTGGGCCAAGGAAAGACAGACAGACGAGGCCTCCCGTCCTTTGCTGCCCTCCTGTCCCCAGGGACGATCTGAATACAGGAGGTCGGCCTTGCCTGCCTCCAAGAGGCTGGGGTCCGAGGCTTACAGCGATCAATTGCCACCCACCCACTCCGGGCCGCCTGTGCTGCTGGGGACTCCTTGCCCCTACACTGCTTGAAAACCTCTGGAGTTGGGACCAGGAGATAGCGTAATGGTTATGTCACTGGACTCCCACATAGTCGACCCTGGTTCAAGTCCTGGACACGGTAGCTTGAAACACGCCAGACACATATGTATGTGTGTCCAAAACCCCAAGAGGAGAATGGAGGAGAAGGGATTATAGTGTGGCCATCCCTCCTGGAGGGTGATTTCTCACTTTCTGTCTCTGCCTCTCTGTGTCTCTCTGGTGAGCACGCACACACCCTATAGCAAAAATCCTCTCTTAAAAAAAAAAAAAAGAAAACCTCTGGGGCACTCTTCTTCCCACACCCCACTCTGCAGCCTGGCTGGGCCCCAGACAGGCCTTATCTTCACTCTGGTTTTCACAGTGGCCTCTGCTTGTAGCAACCAAGTCCTCTGCTACAAATCCTCTCCCCAGTATCCCGCTGCATACCTGCACACCTGCACAGGCACTGGGACCTCCACCTGGTCTGCCTTCACTTGCTCTAGCCCATCTGCCTGGCCTGGATTTCATCCATCCATCAACAAGCAGATTCCAAATCACCTCCTCCAGGGAGCCTGTCCTGATCATCCCCTCTGGAAGTGAACTCTCCCTGAACTCTTTGGAAACCTGGCTTGCCCCTTTCTGTCATTACACATCAGCTATTTTTACACATCTCCTCTAATTTGGGTGGTTGCGAGGTGGAATATTTGCATATTCCATAGAGATTGGGGGGGCGGGGGTATTGCCTCTAAAATACTTAAGGAAACCTACTAAGTCAAAATGAAGCACTCTTTAATTAACCACTCCAACTTCACAATTCAGCAGTAAATTTCTAATTTAGCACTTACAGAAACATCGTGTTGTTTGCAAACAGTCTGTGAGCGAGCGTCTCTGGTTGGGCAAACATTCCCTGGTGTGCAGGGGACTGCCAAGAACCCCAAGTCGGTGGTAAAATACACGAGCTGCTGTTGCCAATTTCGGAAGTGGAATTATTAATACTATTAAAATGTTTTTGTGAATTTTCCAGCCCTGCTTTCGTTCTGACCTGCCCTTTCCTCTCTGTTCACTCCCCACTGTCTCTGTGATCCCAACCCTTGGATTCTTCTTCCCAGTTCCCTCCCTTTGTACCTCCCTCCACCTCCACACACACACTCACACCTTCATGTGCACGCTCACTCACACACCTCCACGTCTGCAATGCCCTGTCTTTTTTCTTTAAAGAATTATTTTATTTCATTCTATCTATTCATTCATTCATTTTTTTTTTTAATTTGACCAGAGAGAGAGACACACACACAGAGAAAGAGAGAGAGAGAAAATGAGAAAACAAGCTACCGGGTCCAGGACTCGAACAGTGGTTGCCATGTGGGAGTGTCCGGCTCCTTAACCACCACACCACCTGCTGGTCCCCAGCTCTGTCTTCGTTTTGTCAGAATCTGCCCCCTCTTCAGAGCTGAGTCCAAGCTCTGCCCTCCCCAAGGTGCCCGCCAGCCCCAACCGGGAGTGGGCCTAGTTCTACAGTCACTGTGCCTATAACCCTGGGCCAGCTGCTTTTCTGCAAAATGGAGAAGCTACAGCAGAAGAGAGGTCTCGAACTCACAACCCTCAGGCTAGATTTGACCTGCTTATTCTTATATTTGGCCCAATTTTTTTTTTTTTTTTTTTTTTTTTTTTTTTAGAGAGAGATTTTTGCTACAGGGCACGTGCACTCACCAGAGAGAGAGAGAGAATGTCCCAGGTCCGTGCTCTGGACACACGTGCTTTGAAGTCTTGTTTGAAAAATTCATCGCCAAGACGGGATGGTGACCCGGCAGGGAAGCCCAATGTCTGTGGGGCTGACCCACGTGGGAAGGCTCCTGGTTCAGGTCTGGAGGCCTCCCTGAGTGCACTGGGCACCTGCTTACCCAGGATCCAGGCTGGCTGAGGCTGGGACGGGTGACGGGGAGAAGACTCTGCTGGGGGCTTTGTCTCTCTGTCTCTCTCTCTCTCTCAGAAGAAATAAATTTTAAAAAACACACTTCAGCATCACCTGAGGCCAGGTGTGACCACAGCAGACTTCCAGCCCTGCCCACACCTGCTAAATGGGCACCTGGGAGGAAAAAGCTCCCCACCAGCTCCTGTCTCAGTGAGAGAACACCTTTGCCCGCCCAGCCAGCCCGGCAAACCCTGCCAACACCTGCAGACTGGGTCCAGGAGCCGGCACCTTCCGCCCTGCTGCCCCCTGGGATCCTGGCCCCTCCAGTCCAGTCTCCCCACTCACAGTCAGAGGGACTGTGATTCCCAACCGGGGCGACTCAGTGAGGCCAGAGGCATTTTCAGTCATTACAACTGGGTCAGGGGAGGGGGTGCGACTGGCATCTAGTGGGTTGAGGCCGAGGGTCTGCTCGACACCCCACTGCACACAGGGCAGCCCCCACAAAGACTCGCCGGCCCCACGTGCAGCCGGCACAGGGCTGAGACTCAAGTCGACCAGGACACTCCGGTGCACACAACCTCAAATGCAATAAAAACCCAGATTACTCCTGCAGCCCCCAGGGCCCTCCAGGGACCCTCCCCGATCTTCCCCTCTGGAGGCCTGAGGTCTGAGAGGCCAGTAGGGCCCAGATCACCCATGATCCCTCTGGAGATCAGAGGTCAGAGAAGCTGACAGGGCCCAGATCGCCCAGATCAGCCCTGATCTCCCCTCTGGAGGCCTCTCTGACCTCATCTCCCCCAATCCTCCCCCTGCTCGCTCATCCAAATTACTCTCCTTATCTTTACACAACAATGCAAGCGTTTTCCTACCTCAGGGCCTTTGTATATGCTGTTCCCACCTGGAACAACCTGTCCAGATGCCAGCACGGCCAGCTTTTTCTCTTCCCTCGGGCCTCATGTCCCTTCCTTTATGGACATGTGACACAGTGGCCCCTTTCGCCGGGTCTCACTGTTGGACACACTCCCTCTGTCACTTGGGTTATTCCTCGACCGTCCCCCAGCTGAAGCGTAAGTGCCATGGACTCAGGACTCAGTCCCGCTGTCCCTGCTGTCTCGCTAGCATGTTAGCACATAGTAGGTGTTCAGGAAGTACTGAGTGGGTGTGTGGCCTGGTCTTGGGCCTCCTGTGCAGAGATTTAGTACACAGATGGCAGAGGTTCTTCCGTCCTGGAGGGAGCAGCTCACCGCGCCAAGACTCCAGGATCTAAAGCATCCAGGGAACTTCCATTCCAGGCTGGGAACGCTGCCCGAGGGGTTCACCCAGGGCCCAGCTTGGAGAGGGAGAAACCAGGAGAGGAAGAAAGAAGGGGAGACAGGGGCTGGGCCAAAAGGTGGGGGAGCCTGAAGCCACAGGTGGTGGTGGGCCACAGACCTCAGCTTGGAGGAGTCCCCAAGCTGCCCAGCTCTGGAGACTAGACCCCAGCCCCTCGCTGAAGGAGGGGTGCACCTAGAGGGGTGGGAAGGGCTGTCTGGAGACCTCGGGCTGCACCTCAGAAAGCAAAGGTGGGCCATTTGGTCCAGGAAAAAGCCACGAAAAGTGAGTTACTCACTGAAAACAGGGGCAGAAACTTTAGAATGACCTTAGACAGATTTGCCTAGGACATGGCTTGCAAAATGGAAAACAAAAATGTGAAAGTGAATAACTTTTCCTCTTTGACCCAACGAATTGTCACATAATTGCTGTGATGCACACACATTCTTAGAACGGACCCACAGAATCCAGCGCAGATACATTTAAATGTACTTAGGCAGAACCGTGTGACAGCTCCACGCAGTGTCCGTCCCATTGCCTCTGACCTTCCCAACAGAAGCATGCAGATGGTTTTCTGCAAAATGATTCCGTTTGCGCAGTGGCCATCGCTGGATTGGTCAGTGCCCCAGTGCAGTCTCTGGAAAAGTAGCCAGGCTGCAGCCCCACCCACCCAGGATGGACTCCTGCGATCACCTCCCTCCAACATTTCCAACTTCTGATTCATGAATCTGGCATGGGCGCATCTGATTGGTGGGCCCTGGTCACATGACCATGGCCAAGCTTCCAAGGAGGCCTGCAGCCCCCTGGCTGGAGTGCTGTTTTTCTCCCCAGCCCCCACTCCTCTGCTTGACACAGGTCCTGCAGCAGTCCCACATCCAAGGGCGGGCCGGCCCCTCATCCTCTGGTTTGAGTGGCTGAAGAATGTTTGTGCTCCATCTTAGAAACAAACAACAAAATATTTGTTATGTTTTTAACAATTAAAGGACTGATAACTTTTCTTATGAAAGTGGTCCAGAAGACAGGTCCAACCATGGTGGCACAGAGAGGAGGGCACCAGGGCACAATACCGCAGCCAAGTGGGGGGATCAGCAAGGGGTGTAATGGTTACATTGCTGAATTCCCACATGGCTGACCACAGTTCAAGTCCCAGACCCAGCAGCTTGAAACTCACACAGGGCACATGGGCGTGCATGTTCAAAATCCCAAGAGAAGAAGAGATTGCGGCATGGCCATCTCTCCAGGGAGTGATTTCTCGCTTTCTGTCTCTGTCTCGCCAGCAAGCGTATGTGCCCTATAGCAAAAATCTCTTTTAAAAAGAAAAACTGGAGCCAAGTACGGAGGATCCAGGTTCGGGTCCTGCATGCCCGTGATCCTGGCTGACTGGAAGGTCGAGGGGAGGAGCACGGGCTGGCGAGACCCTGGCAGGAGTAACTGACTGTCTCTCGGAAGAACTAGATGCACTTCAGACTGATAATAATTAAGGAGATAAATAAGCAAACCACAAACCAACAAGACCAGCATTCCACAGACAAAACAGCACAGGAAGAAAGCGGACGGGGCACCTGTAGGTGCCAGGGACTGGGAATGTGGACATGGACAAGGCTGGCGTGTCCTCCCGAGCTCAGACGAGGGGAGAAACGTCTGACAAGATGGTCCTGTGCCACAGCGATCAGGGACATCCCAGGGTCTGCGGGAGGTCGGGACACACTGGTGTTAGGGAAGGAGGAGCAGCGAGGACGGCAAGGGCCAGGCAGAGGTGCGGAGGGCGAGCTCACCAGCTACAGCAGCTGGAGTGTGGGCAGGGCCAGCTCTTCTAGAACTTTCTAAACCAGAGGTGGCCAACGGGGCCACATAGATCCACAGAGCTGGGTTTTGTTTATTTGTTTTTAATTCAATTTGTTGGCCAACATTTAAAAATCAGGGCTTTTCACATGCGACCTCAGAGTTCTGGCTTCTCTTATTGAATGGAAAGATCTGGGCCGTGTGCCGGCTGAGAGGCAGCGTCCCCTGAGCAGGGCCTGCTCTCTCTAGTTGACCAATGTCACCTCCCGGCCCACCTCACTCATCACCCCCGGCCCCAATGTGTCTGAGTGTTTGACTCCCCATTCCGAGGCGGCCCCTGTGATTGGGCCCAGCAAATCTGAGCCTCCCCAAGGACGCGTGGCACCAAGACTGCCCCGGACTGAGACGCCCAGGCCTGTTTGGGACCCAGCACCCCTTCCCAGGAGCTCCCCAGACCATGCCTCATCCCCAGGAGCTGCAGCCCCTGGCTGGTACCAGGAGGCCGCCCCGGGAAAGGCCCCATTCTGTTTAGGTTTTGTGGTCTCGTGAGTAACCAAGTGGAAAAAAACAAGCTCGAAAAGATAACAATTACAACAAAATTAAATCGAATCAGGCCCGTGACTCATTTATGGAGCTGTAAAAACAGAAAACAAAAACAAGCTGGTTCTGAGGAAGCGAGGCCAGAGGAGGATGGGAGAAGTTAGACGGGAAAAATGGAGTGTCTGCGGCAAGCACCCAAAAATGATCCCTGCGAGGAGGCAGCCATGCCCCGCCCGGAGGGGCCAAGGGCCACAGTCCCGGAGCTAGGGAAGCTCAGACCCCACGCCAGGGACCAGAGACTCTGCCTGCCTGTGGGATGGCCAGCCAGCCTTGTGCTCCCAAACACACCCCTAACTGGGTCCCATTAGCATTCCATTCTACAGACAGGGACACTGAGGCGTGGAGGGACAGGTGACAAGCCTCAGGTCCCAGAGTCGGAAAGTAAGAGAACGGAGATCCGAACCTGGCCCTACAGCTTCTGTCTTACCATCCCCAAAACAGGTCCCTCCGCCCAGGCCTGTTCCTGGAAGCGCGGAGGAGCCAGAGTCTGGAAGCTGCCCTGGGCATTTCAAGAGCCCAAAGGCCAGACACCAGACATGGCGCCCCTCTAGGTCCCGCTGTCCCCGCTTGTGAAATAATGGGGTCACATCAGGCAAGGCCTAAGGAAGGCCCCAGGAGCGCAGTGGTCTGACCCAGGGGAGCTTCCAAGCTCTGCTCGGCCCGTTTCCCAGAAGCCTCTGCCCCCAGGAGATGTAAGCGGAGCCGGAGGCAGAGCCCGAGGGAGCCCGCCCTGCAGGCCTGTGATTCCCCAAAGGTCGTCCTGACCCAGGGACGGGACTACGAGGGAGCAGGGAACCCGGCCAGGGAGCTGGCTGGGCAGAGACCGCAGGAGCCCAGGGCGGGCGAGAGGCAGATGGAACGGGGCCGGGGACTGGGGCACTAGACAGTGGCCACCAAAATGGACACCACGGCGCCCCAGTGGGCAGTGCTTGCAGAGGGAAGGTCACACCGCTAGGCGCTTCAATCATTCGTTCATTCATTCATTTCTTTGCCAAGTCTACCGAGCGCTTTCCCATTGGGGATTGGGAACATGGCGATGACCAGGAGCGACACAAGCGGAGCCGCTGTCCTGGAGGGGTGGACAGAAAAGTGCGAGCATGGCATGGTCAGAGCCATGGTGAGGAGTCGGGGTGTGGCCGCCCTGGGAAGCCGTGCGTGAGCAGAGACCTGAAGCCATGCCAGAGTGAACTGCCTTTGGAAAGGGGGGTCCCGGCAGAGGGAGTGGCACGTGCAGACGCCACGGTGGGGGTGCCTGGCGTGTCTGGGGAACAGTCCGAGGACAGCGTGGCAGGACAGAGTGAACCCTCCCACCGGCCAGCCGAGAGCAGGCACGGTTACTCTCTCCCCTTACGGAAGAGGAAATTGAGGCTCGGAGAGGGGAAGCGACTTGCCCGGAATCACACAGCCAGGAAGTGGCAGCGCAGGAGCGAGCATCGCCAGGCCGGGCAGGGGTGTGCTGTGCTGACTGCTGCCCCACGTGTGCAAGGAGGCCGTGTGGCCCCAGAGCAGCTCCCAGAGAGCATGTGTCACCCACCTAGGTCACAGCCATGGGTGGTATGATTGTGCAACCCAGAGCCCTGCAAGGAACCAGGCGGGGCAGAGGCTGGGCCGGTCCTGACGCAGCCCCTGCTCCTCCCCAGGCTCGACCTTGCCCTCGCTCTGCCTCCCCGGGCCTGCAGGGTCTCAGGGTCATCAAGTAGCTAAGAGCCTGGGCGTTCATTTGAACCAAGGTGTGAGTGAGTGCTAGCAGCCCCTGGTTTAACCCTACCCCATGCCGTAGAAGCAGCTCTGCAGCCTCAGTTTATCTGTCAGTCTCCAATAGCAGCAGGGCATTCTTCGGTCCAGAGAGGGAGGCATGACTTCCTGAGGTCACACAGCCAGCGTGTCGGAGCCAAGGCCCCCAGCCTGCTACTCCTGCCCAGACAGTTCTGCACCCTGAGCTCTGCCTCCTGGGCCCTTCCCTCTGCCCGCTGTGGGCACCAACTCCCCTCGCCCTGACCCTCCAAGCCGTGCCTACCTCTAGGCCTCTGCAGTGTCGTCCACTCCCCTGCACACATTCCACTCCTTGGCCCCTCCATGTATAAAGGACAAAGGCGTCACGGGAGAGAGAGACAGTGTGGAGCAGGGAGTGGCCATTTAAGCTACAAGGGAAGAGTCAGAGAAGGTGGCTCTCAGGTGCGACATCAGAGTGAGACTGGCGGGGGAGGCACGTGACAGGGCAGGTGAGGGCTCCAGGCAATGGGAACAGCACGTGCAAAGCCCCGGGGGTGGGAAGACCCATGGCTTATCAAGGAACTGCAAGGAGGCCACTGAGGCTGGAGGGGAGTATGGCAACGTGGGAGGAGGTGAGGCCATGGAGAGCTAGAACGGGGCTCACACAGGGCCTGGTGGGCGCAGGAAGACTTTGGCTTTTACCCTGAGCGATGTGCGAACCCAGGGAGGGGACGGATCGATCTAGGTTCCCAGGGTGGCTCTGGCTATGTGGGCCCAGGGGACTGTGGCAGTCCAGGTAAGGATGCCAGTGGCTGGGCCCGGGGATGGCCGTGCCGGTGGGGAGATGCAGGCAGATTCTGGCTGCCTTTGGAAGGTAGAGTCGGTGTGGTAAGCGGTCAGAGCGGGGGTGAGGGACAGCTGGTAGCATGATGGTTAAGGCGCTGGACTCCCCCATGGCTGACCACAGTTGGAATACCGGACCTGGCAGCTTGCTTTCTCACTTTTCATCTGTGTGTGTGTGTCCCCGACAGCAAATTTAAAAATAATTACAATAAAAGTAGTAAATGAATAATTAAATCATTTTTGAAGAATAAAGAAGTGGGGGTGAATGAGGACCAGGAATCGGGTGTCTGCTGACTCAGGGGAGCACCTGGAGGAAGCAGGCGACGGGCAGTTGTGGCCGTGCTGAGTTCAGGGCCCCTCCTGGTCACCCAGGGGTGGTGGAGACGGTTAGCAGAGACCCCAGTCTGGGGTCAGGGGAGGAGTTGGGTTGGAGAGGTGAATCTGGAAGCCACCAGGGGCTAGAGAGGAAGAACCGGATTCTTGGCACCCTGGTGGCCCTCTTACCTCCCTCCTCTGGCCCGCAGCAGGCCTGGCCTGGGGCGGAGGCTGAACTGGAGCCAGGAGCCCATGTTTCGAGTGCCCACCTGGGCAGGGCCACGGCAAGCGCTTCTCCCCCGGACTCAGCTCCTCCTCCCGCTGCGAGAGGAGGGGGCTGCACGCCCTGACAGAGCTGGCTGTAGCTCTTTAGTTCAGCCCTGCGTGTTAATCCCACGGTGGCCCCGACTCCGGTCCCCACGCTGGGGGTCTGCGCCTATACCCCTCCCGCACAGTGGGCCGGACACACACAGGAAGAGACAAAGACAGGGCCGAGGGCCACAGAGGGACAGAAGAAGGTAGAAGCAGAACGGAGAGAGGCAGAACTCCGGGGGGCTGACTCAACTCCTGCCCTGTGCTCTCCAGCACCCCGGACCTGCTCCAGGGAATGCATGACCCACCCCCTACACAGTCCTGGGTTGGAATCCCAGCTCGGGTGCTGACTGCTGTGTGACAAGGGGCAGGTGACTCTCCCTCTCTGGGCTCAGCCTCCCCATCTATGAAACCAGGGTGAAGCCAACCTGCTTTGCTGGTGACTGCATGGGCCTGACACCCACAAGCATTCAAATGCCCTGGGGTGCTCTCCCTGGACCAGGAGGAAGGGCGAGGGCCAGCTTTCTGAGCTCAGGGCCCATCTCCCCAAGGGGTAACTATTCACATATGTTTGTTCCTTTAACAAACACGTATTCAGCACCTACTACGTGCCAGGCACAGGGCACGGGGGACATGGCTGGGGGAAGACTGCTCCTGCCCTGGCGGGACCCAGGTCAGAGGAGAGCCAGCGGCAATGCCAGGCAAAACAACGGCCACATGGGCAGTAAATGGGGCAAGTGCGTTTGGGGGGCAAGGGGCTCCTCAAATACCACTGCCATTTCTCCAAAGGCCATGGCTGTGTCCATGTCAAACACCTTCACCCAGGGATTCCTGGGCCCCGGGCTCCTGCTGCGCCCTCCCGACCCCATCTCCCTGCAGCTCCTCAGCGTCCCCAAACAGGCACTCTTATCGCCCCCACTTCCCAGATGAGGAAACTGAGACCCAGAGAGGTGAAGCGACTTGCCCAAGGTCACACAGCTGGGAAAGGGCAGGAACAGGATTCAAATGGGACAGAGAGAAGGGTGTGGCCGAGGCAGGATGGGCCAGCGTCACTCCTGGAAGACATGGGGCAGGGGCACGAGTGGGGACAAGCAGGTGCAGAAGAAGGCTTGTGCTGGACCTCTCAGCGCCCAACAGGTTAAGGACAGGAACCTGCGTCTTTGGGCCCCAGATAGGGTGACAGCCACACCCAGGCTCAGCCTCTGGCCCGCGCCGCCTGCTGGGAACACAGAGTCCTCAGGACAAGGAGGCTTAAAATAGAAAGCGCAGAACCTGGGCCAGAGCCTGGAATGCCCCCAGCAGGCCCAGCTCCTGGAAGGGCCGGTCGCCGGCAGGCCTGAGGGCGGCTGGCCCAGAGGCTCGGGCCAGGGCTGCCAGGGCGGCAGAAGCGCAGCTCCAGCTCTTTCGGGACAGCTGGGTCTCTCGTGGTTGGTCTCCAGGTGCGGCTCTGAGGTGCTGGCTCCAGGCTCTGACCAACCCGCAGCTCTCCGGGTGTAACCCTGTCCAGCTGTGCGGCACGCCCCACGGCCTTGCGTCCTTACCTGCCATCGACTCACAGGGTTGTGCACCGTCACTCTGCCCATTTGGTGAGCACTAAGTGCTGGTACCGGGGTCTCCACAGAGCAGAGAACGGAACCTGCTGCATGGCTAAGTCACACCCACAGCACAGCCTACAGTGACGGGCACACCCTGGGAGGGGGCGGGGAGGAACCAGGGCGCTGGGGGCAGGGGGCGAGCAACGTCCAGAGTAAGACTTGGGCGGAGACCTCGAGGTGAGGCAGGAGACCCGTGTCCCCTGGGGGAAGAGTGTCCCAGGAGCAGGGGCCGGCAGTGCAAAGGCCCTGGGGCAGCCTGGGCTCGGGCTGTATCAGGGACAAGGAGGCCAGTGAAGGGGACTTGTGATAGCGGCCAGCAAGGAGGGCCTCGCCAGCCCAGGGGAGAACATGAGGACTTATTTTCAGAGTGATGGGTCCCTGGAGGCTTGCCGGGGGTGATGTGGGTGGCACAATCTTTTTTTGTGGTTATTTCTTAAGTTGTCTGAGGGCGCACCAGAAAGACGGACAGGAGAGAGAGGATGCGCCTCCCATGGGCTGTGGTCCTGCTGCCTCCACTTCTCCCTCCCAGCAGGATTTGGGGCAGCACGAACATGCCCCCAGCCTGCTTCTCGGGAGTCCAGGGCTGTGACCAGACAGGGTTGGCCTGTGGGGTCCAGGCTACAGGGCCAGCCCCAGACCCACTGTTTTAAAGGGCCCCTCTGGCTGCACATGGAAAGGGAGGTTCTGGAAGCTTCTGCACCTATAGGGATGAACAGTGAGGGCAGCGGTGGGCAGAGGAAGGCTGGGACTCGGGGTCTATTGCAGGGGCTGCTGAGGGGACTCTCAGAAGCCCCCCACCCTCGGCCTTGGGGAGCCCAGCAGGAAGTCGGTGGCCCGGCCAGGAGGCTGACAGGTACATCCAACTTGAAGCCCGGGACCCTTCCCTACCCTCTTTGGGCCAGGTGTAACCCCAGGGCTGGGGCAGGTGTCCGGGCGTCCCGGCCGACAGTGGCAGTCTGTGGGGCCCCAGGGCCAGGCAAGCACATGGCCACAGCCCTGCCGCTGACCAACCAAGTGGTTATACAGCCCTGAGCACAGGTGGAGAGCGCCCCCCGCACCCACCACACCGTCCGCACGTCGTCCCGTCCCGGGAGCACCCAATCCCTGCGTGCTGGGGCCTCTGGACACTGTTTGTCTACCGTCCCACAGCACAAGCGCAGACATACAGGGACTGAGACTCGCAGCAGGACCCACGCTCGCACACCCTCGGGACTGCGGCCCAGAGATGAGTCGCAGAAGGAGCACTGAGCCAAGTCGCAGACCCCCACGGCCTTCTCCGGACCTGGGACCCAGGGAACAAAGATGGCTCCTCACCCCCAAGTGTCTGGCACTGTGCTGGGGCCATGCAGACAGCAGCGGACAGAGACAAGCCCCCTGGGTGATGGCAACATTCCAGGGCAGGAGATAGGATTTCTGGGTGATTTCTCAGGTCAGAAATAAGAAGAAAGCAAAACCGCGTGAGGTGACAGGTCTGGGAGGGCCTCTCTGAGCAGTGACTTTGGGTCGGTCTGACTGCAAAGAGCCCCCGTGAAAGCTGACAGAAGCATGTCCCCTGCTCCCGAGGTAGCGGCACGTGCAAAGGCCCCGAGGCAGGACCCTCATGGGATGTTCGTGGCCCATGGACGAGGTCCGCTTGACTGCAGGTGAGCAGGACGGGCAGTGATAAAGCCAGGGAGGCCCTGGAGGCCAGGTCGGGGCACAGACCCCACAAAGCCTGTGGGCTGCAGGGAGGACTGTGGCTTCTGCTCAGTGTAAGGTGGGCGCTGTGGAGGGTTCTGAGCAGAGGAAGGACAGATCTGGCTCAGGTCTCACAGAATCTCTCTGGCTTAGACGGGCAGAGGTGGAGGCCAGAAAAGCAATGAGGAGGTGACTGCAAATGCCCCAGCTGGACCAGAGCAGAGCAGAGGGTGGGCCTGAGACTCTCGGATGTGCCCACTGGCGGGCTAGCCTGGGGGCAGGGAACCCCAGATGTGGCGCCTGGGCTACCCTCACGTAGCATGGAAACCCTGGGCTTGCGGGGCTGGGGCGTGGTCTCGGGGCACGGGCCTCACCGGGTGTTTGTGAGGATTCAATGGGACCCTAGAAATAACGGCTTAGACTAGCTCCTGGCACACAGTAGGTGCCTGATACATCGTGTTGGAATGAGAAGGCGCCTGGCCCACAGTAGGACACGAGTAAAGGGTGGCCTTTATCGTCATTGTAGCTGCTGCTGTTCAGGGTCTCTCTAGGCCCACCCGAGCTTATGGCTGCTCTTACGGCTGCAAGAGGCTGGACACCTCTCCAGTTCCATGGGTCCCCAGCCTGTTGCTCAAGGCCGCCTGAACTTTGGGGAACAGAGGAGGAGGGAAGGGTGGGGTGAGTGGGCCTCCAGGCGGTAACCGTGCACCCCACTCGCTGCCAGCCACCCGCCAGTCCACACAGGGGATGCCTCATCTTGCACAACACAGGAAAGGAGAGGCCTGGGGGGCGGCGGGTGACGCCAGGACCCCGTGTCCACCCTGCTGCAGACGGGATGGGCCAGGGAGGCCCCAGCCAGGCTTCCTGTGTGCCGAGCACACTGGGCAGAAAGGAGAAGTGGGGTCCGAGGTCACGGGGAGATCGGCAGCACCTCCCCTCCCTGGCCCAAATGTTCTGCCTGCCCTCCCTGACTCAGGGCCCTGGGTTCAAATCCCAGCCCCGTCATCTGCGTGTCTGAGCCTCTGTGTCGGGCACAGCCGAGGAGCAAGGTGGCTGGCTCCTCCTGGGCCCCCAGCCCCTGAGGGGCACAGTTGTCACCCTGCCCACTTCGCAGACAAGGGCAGCAAGGCCATGGTTCTTTCCAGACAGCACCTGTCCTCTTGGATGAGAGTGCCACGGGGAGGGCGGGCCTGAGGACCGACTGGGGCTGGAGACCAAAGTGAAGCCCACACGACCCCATCCTCCTCGTCGCCCCCATCCTCCCCACAGTCCTGCCTGGGCCCACCGCAGGCCCTGCTGTCTGTGAGACTCCCGTTCCCAGGAGCCCAGACGCCGCCTGAGCCCTGCTCAGCTCACTGCTCCAGGGCTGCGGCTCAGCAAGAGGAGGGCGTGCGCCTGCCCCACCCGGCAGGAAGCTGGCCTCTCCGGAGCACCTTTCAAGACCTCTCTGTGACCGCCCTAGGACATGTCTTCCCACACCGGCCAGAACTCTCAGGTCCCCGGGAGGCCGGCCTGGCCTGAGAAGGCTCTGCCGGGTGAGTGCCTGCCCAGGGGGCTGCAAAGTGGCTAGTGGACACCCTGGGGGATGACAAGGCATAGCTGGGGCCGCAGGTGGAGCTGGGCGGAGCTGGAGCTGGCCTGCCTCTGAGCAGGGGTCCCAGGCACAGCGGGCAGGCGGGCCCAGAGAGGCCGATTGCCACACGTGCAGCCCCTCTGACAGTGCCAGGGAGAGACCTATGACCCAGAGTTCCAGGGCAGGAAAAAATGAAGCCACGTGCAGAGCCCTGGGCCCCGCCAGCCCTGGTCAGCCCTCCCCTCTTCACGGCCGTCAGCCTGGCCAAGCAGCCGCCATCCTCGTCTGGACGTCGTCTGTCCCTCTTTTCCAGCCTGGTCTTCCCCTCCCCCTTGTTCCCCTGCACAAGGCCGGAGGGATCACAGATCCACCCTCTCCGGAGTCGCTGCTGCTTCTGCCCTCCAGTGATGGCAGGCCGCAGAGCCCCACGCCTGGCCAAGCTCCCAGCCTCACCACCACGACCACCTCCTCCTCCCCCGCGCGGCTTCCCCAGCGGCTCTCTGTTCCTTCAACGTGTCAGCCTGGCTCTCCGCACCAGGCCTTTGCCCTGCTTGCACCTGTCAGTCAGGTCTGTCAGCACCACCTCCTCCTAGAGCCCCTCCCCTGACTCTTCCCCTGCCCCGCCCCCCCCCACACCTCTCTGGTATGTCGTGGGGGCAGCACCCCATCTGGAAGTACCCACAGTCGGCTCTCTGTACCCACGCATTCTGCCACTGCATATTCAACCAACCACGGATCGAAATATTCCAGAGAAAAACGCAGTGAATTCTAACAGTGAGACGATAATACAGATAACCAAGACAACATGACAGCCCCGTCCGCAGCATTCGTGTCGTGGTGGGTGCTGCAGGTATTCTAGAGACGACACGCACAGGGAGGTGTGTGATTCCGTGCAATTACCGCGCTATTTATAAGGACGTGAGTGGCCAGTTCGAGCGCCCCACAGATGCTGGGGGAGAGCTGCACTTAGGTGTTCGCGTGTTTGCCTCTCGCCCCGGGACGTCAACTCCACAAGGACGAGGTCTGTGTCCACGCTGCTTGCTGCTGAACCAGCACCTGGCACAGGGCTGGCACATAGTGAGTGCTTACTAGGTGCTTGTTGAAAGAGGCTGAGAGGAAACGGCGTGAATCCCTGGTAGGTTGCCTCCAGAATCTTCCAGAGCCCACTTGCCATCTCCCTGGGGTAAGGGGCTGTGCCCTCGTGTGCTGGAGAGAATTCAGATCTCAGCGAGAACGGTGATCAAGGGTGACACCCGCCACGACCAGACGAGGTGCCAGGGCACCCGCGGACCGTGTCTTGTTAGTTCACTGCTGTCCCCACTGTCCCCAGGACAATGCCTGCAACATAGTAGGTGGCCGATAAATATTTGGTGAGGCCCAGCCTCTGTGCACAGCTGACAGTGTACGGGACTGTGGACCGGCAAATGGAAGCCACGTGCCGACCGTGGTTCCAGCCCCTGGCCTGGTGAACCGGAAAGGTGTGCTGGGCCGGAGTGTCTGCACATGCCCAGTATCCTGTTAGACTACGGACAGGAGGACAGGAGCGTGGCGTGACCAAGCCCAGTGGAGGGCGCTCTCTCTCTCCTGCAGGTGCATGCACGCACATGCTCTTGATCATAAATACAAAATAACAATACTACTGGGGACCAGCAGTTAGCGTAATGGCTATGTCGCTGGACTCCCACGTAGTCGACCGCGGTTCGCATCCTAAAACTCACGCTGGGCGCGTGTGCGTGCGTGCCCAAGATCCCGAGAGGAGAATGGAGGAGAAGGGATTGCTGCGTGGCCATCCCCCCTGGGGGATGATTTCTCACTTTCTGTCTCTCTGTCTCTCTCTGTCTGTCTGGCAAGCGCACGCGCCCTATAGCAAAAACCTCTTAAAAAAATAATAACAATACTATTCATTAAATGTGAATATATGCTTTCCTTGTCTAATTGGCTACTCCTTTCAAGAAGATAAACACCTGGGCCAGTATGTACAAAGTGGTTAAGGCGCTAGACTCCCACGTGGTCAGCTGCTGTACGAATCCCGGACCCAGCGGCTTCACACTCACTGGCACGTGTGTGTGCACACTCGAAATCCCGAGAGGGGAATGAAGGAGAAGGGATTGCAGCGTGGCCATCCCCCCGAGGGGTGATTTCTCGCTTTCTGTCTCTCTGTCTCTCCAGCAAGTGAGTGTGTCCTATAGCAAAAATCTCTCAAAAAAAAAAAAAAAAGAAGAAGAAGAGGAAGAAAAATACCTTTAGTTT
This sequence comes from Tupaia tana, assembly GCA_026018925.1. NCBI lineage: Eukaryota > Metazoa > Chordata > Mammalia > Scandentia > Tupaiidae > Tupaia > Tupaia tana. The sequence goes on from JAKSZU010000015.1 coordinate 14,947,745, forward strand.
GTTCAGCTAAGTACTAGCCAGCCATTCAGTGAGGCCCCACTGTGTGCTAATCCTGAGAACACCCAGGGAAAGAGTTTCTGACCTCCATTCACAGAAGAGGAAGCTGAGGCTTGGATGGAACTTGCCGGAGGTCACCCTCTGGGCTCAGCTGACCCCAGAGTTCTCCAAGAACCTAGTCTTGCAGCCTGGGGTGGGAGAAGGAGGCCTCCCCAGGCTCCTGCCCCCCACCCCCTCCAGATTCCCCAGCCCCTCCCTAGGGTCTGGGAGATGAGGACAGGCGGCCTCTGCTTCCCTTTTGGGCATGTCACAGGGCTGTGGTTAAACGGAAGCAGGGCCCCTGCCCATCCCGGGCGCAGGCCCTGGGGGCCCCTCCCTCGCCATTCCCAGCCCGGACTCTTCCCAGCTGACCATGGGGCATCGTTTCTCGTTCCTCTTTTCTCTGTGCAGGAGGAAGGGAGTGGGGCCTTGGGACAATCTCAGAGACTCAGTTTCCTCCTCTGACAAGCGGGGTTGTCTGGCACCTCGTGGGGTTGGTCCGTGGAGGGACATCAGTGAGGTAATCCATGGAGGCCATCGCGCCAGGTGGGGCAGGGAGGCCTGCGTCCATGGCAGGAGAGGTGGGTACAGGGGCCTCGTGACCCCACGTCCCGGCCCAGAGGCCCCGTACCCCTTCCCTCACTGTCAGGACCAGTGGAGCCCGTCAAGCCCACCTTCACCTCCCTCACTGCCCTAGAAGCTCCAGCCACGGGGCCTTCTGGACTCCAGCTCTCCCCGTGCTCCCACAGGCCCGCGCATGCGCAGCGCTCTCCCTGGAATGCTGGCCCTCCGTCTCTCACCTCCCCGGCCTCCCTCACCCTTCCACTCCGCCCAGCTTCTTCACCAAAGCCCTCCTAAGTGCTCAAAGCACTCCTGGCCCCTCGCGGATCCTCGGCTCACCCACACAGAGGGACATTTCCAAGGACGGCGTGGCTACTCTCCGTGTCCCTGCGGGACTGTGAGCTTTGGGTCGGTGCCCATGGCTGTCCCCAACCCCCGACTCAGAGCAGGCGCTTCCTTCGATGGCCCGTCCAGTGCCGCTGTCCAGTGCTGCCCGGTGGGAGCTGGGTCCCGCACGGCTGCACGCAGTTCAAATCCCAGCCCAGCGGCTTGGGAAACATGCCGGCCGTGTATGTGTGTGCCCTAAATCCTGATGGGATGAAAAGACAGAGGAGAAGGGAGGGTGTCATGACCGTGCCCCAGTGAGAGATGTGAGAGATGCTCTCTCTCTCTCTCCCTCTCTGTCTCTCTGGTGAACACACACACTCTCTGGCAAAAAAAAAAAAAAAAATGAATGAATGAATGAATGAATGAATGAAGGGCCAGGCAAGCCAAACCTCCCAGACACCTCCTGCATCCTGCTCAGCCTTGGGCTCTGCCCGCCCTTGCCCTACCCAGGCCCCCTCCTCCAGGATGGCTGCCTCTGCCACCCCACTCCTGGCCCCCTGAGGACTCTCTCATGTTCCCTGGTGGAGACCGGAGGGGTAGACCTGACTGGGGGCTTTCACATTGGGTGCCCCTGAGTCTGGCATCCTAAGCACAGGCCCTGGGGTCACCCTGGAGAAGAGGGCAAGACTGGGGGTTTCTGTCCCCATATCAGCCAGAATAAACTCCTCTTTTATATTTTTCATATTCAAAAAGACCAGGAAGGGCAGCCAGGGGCCGGGCCTGTAACCAGCAGGACCCAGTGCAGCCCTCGGCAGAACGCCAGCCCGGGCTCCAGGGGAGGAAACCCAGTGGCCTGCCGGCCCAGCTGGCGGGGGACACACGGACTCACGCTGCCCCCACTCGCCTGCGTGCGCTGGGTGATCTCAGCACACATGGCCTGCTGCAGCACGGGCCCGGGGCGGGCTGGACTTACGGACACTGTGCACCCGCCCAGGTCAGGAGAGCCACGTCCTTCCTGCGGAATCCCCAAGGGGGAACTGGGCCCCGGCCACCCCACCTCACGGGCCCCGCGCTGGGCTTTCCTATCTAAGCAGTGGGTCGCACGGCTCAGAAAGAAGGGTGAACATCAGACAAGGTGCTCCCAGAGGGAACACGGAGGGACTGAACGCCCCCACATCCCATCCTTGGAAAGCATCCCTCAGACCCACGAAGGCTCTGGCTCCTCCTTCAGACCCCCAAAGGGCCAGCTCCCTGCCCATCACTCTGGGCAGGCCAGCGGCTCAGAGCTTCCCTCCTGGGCAGCGCCCCTGCAGGGGGAGGCAGGGACCTCAGCCAGGGGTCACCTTAGGACCCACAGCACATCCCCACTGCATCCATGGGAGGAGGCACTGAGATGCCACCAAGCACAGTGTCCTGGGCACCTACTGGGTGCAGCCCTCTGCTGAAGGACACGGTCCCGCTTGCTGAGCTGGGCTCTCCTTCTGGGCGGGGATAGGGGGAGCAGACACGAGCAGCCAAAAGAACGTTCTACACACACTCACACACAGGGGCCTCGAAGGCCTCAGGGGCTGCCACCAACTCTACAGAGCATGCTGGCTGGGTGAGAAGAGGTGGCCGGTGGGGGCCATGGGGCCGAGAGTGGCCAGGAGGAGGATTCTATCTCAGGGAAGCCCTGACGGACAAACCAGGTGACAGTGCAAAGGGTGGAGGGCAGAGCCAGCTGGGGGCTGCAGATCAGAGAGAGCCCGGTTGAGAGCAGCCCCGAGGCCCGAGGCCTGATCCTCAGGGTGGTGGTGGTGCCATTTCCTGAGCTAGGGAAGACATGGGGCTCTGATCTGGGCAACTGAGCAAGACAGAGGAGAAAACTGGGGGTGGGGGGCAGAGGCTGGACTGAGGGGCCCATGGACAGACTGACAAGAGACAAGGGAGCCCTTGGAAAGGCAAAGGGGGACCGGCAGGTGGTGTGATAGTTAAGGCACTGGACTTCCACATGGTCAACTGTGGTTCAAGTCCCAGACTTGGCAGCTTGCTTTCTCATTTTCCCTCTCTCTGTCTGTCTCTCTGGTGTTACGTATCCTGTAGCAAATTATAAAATAATAATAATGAAGAATAAATTAAATAAATAATTATTTTGTAAAAAGAAAATGAAAAAGAGAAGAAAAGAAAAGAAGGGAAGGAAAAAAGGAAAGGAAAGGAACGGAACGGAAAGGAAAGGAAAGGAAAGGAAAGGAAAGGAAAGGAAAGAAGAGAAAAGAAAGGGGGCACTGTGCAGCCGGGCTCACTAGATGTGGGGTCAGGTGAAGGCAGGAGAGGGATTTCAGGCCCAAGGAGGAGCCCAGGGAGGTCGGAAGAGAAGCAGAGGGCAGCCCGGAGGCTGAGGAGATGATGTTCAGGGACGGAGGAGTCGTGGGGGACTGCAAACACTGCCAAGCAGGGACCAGTGGAAGTCTGGCAAATCCAGGCCTACCTGGCAAGGTAGGGGCAGACGGCAGAGAGACTCGAACTGCTGGCCCACCCAACTCTGTCCTTCCCCCCCTCAGAGTCTGCAATTTCTTTGGAGCATCTGGATAAGCTGAATCCTGATTGGCCTAAATCAGCCATGGAAATTCCCTTCTGGTGTAAAAGTGGACATGTGACTTGATTGTCACATGACCCCAGGGGAAGTCTGCTGGAACATCTAAGAAATATTGCCCTGCTTGAAAAAAGGGTAAGATCTTGAAGGAGAACGTCTTCTTTTGCCTGCCCCCCTTCCTTTCCTGGTTAGGATGTGATCATGATGTCTGGTGCCACAGCAGCCATGTGGGCCCATGAGGAAAAGAGAAGTGAAGAAATCCAACCTAGAGCCCAGGTTCCATCCTGGAATATTCCACATCCAGCTGTTTGTTATAAGACTTAATGTCATGTCTTCACTGTTCCAGTCACAGAAGATGGTCTAGCTGGGACAAGAGGAAAGCAGGCATGAACCTAACAGAAGGGAGCAAATACAGAGAAGAGATGAGAAGGCCAGAGGGGGTCAAAGTCAGGCCCAGGTAGCCAGCATCGCAGGCTCCATGGTACGAGTCGCCGTTACTGCGGATGGTGGACACTTGTGAAGGATGCTCCCGTTCACTGAGGACCTTCTTTTTTTTTTTTTTTAAGAGGTTTTTGCTACAGGGCACGTGCGTTCGCCAGAAAGACAGAGAGAGACAGAGAGACAGTGAGAAATCACTCCCAGGAGGGATGGCCACGCCGCAATCCCTTCTCATCCATTCTCCTCTCGGGATCTTGGGCATGTACACACATGCGCCCGGCGTGAGTTTTAAGCCACCGGGTCCGGGACGCGAACCGCAGTCGACTACGTGGGAGTCCAGTGACATAGCCATTACGCCAACTGCTGATCCCAACTGAGCACCTTCTTCATCCCAGGCACGGTTCCCAGTCCTGGGCGTCCTCAAGCCCAGGGGCGGCTCCAATGGGTCCTCAGCTCCAAGTTTCCCTGGTTCCCTGTTCAGTGAAGCACAGACTTTGAAGACCCACAAGGGCCCCTGGGTCCACCCTGCCTCTTCTCAGAGAGCACTAAGCCCCGCCCACACCTCCTGCACCCCACTGAGACTCCGCCCACTTGCATGCCTCCAGGGACAGGGCGCCCCATCAGGGTCCCGCTTTCCTAAGTCACTGAGTGCTGGGGCCTGATTCCACACTGATAAAGGACACTGATCAAGCCCCCCACACCAGCCTGGCCACCAGCTGCAGGGAAGGCCCCAGCAGGCGGTGCTCCAGAGCCTGAGGCCACCTCCCCCATTTCCATGGTCAGACCCAGGGCTGGCCCTGCCTCCTGCTGGAGCCCTGAGTCTGCCCAGGTTTGGGAGCTGGGGTGCCTGCAATGTCCCCAGGTCCTTACCCAGGGGCTGGGGTACAGGGAGGGAGCACTAAGCCTCCGCCCCGCCCACCGCCTCGCCCTGGGGCCCCTGGCTCACTGGCGACTGTCTCTGAGGTCCCATTGTTCCTGCCTGGCTGGGCGCCAGGGTCCCGGCCCTGCCCAGGCTCCCACTTCCCTCCTGGGTCCCCCACCGTCTCAGGGTTCGGGCGTCCCCAGGTGAGGTGGCAGCACACAGAGGGAACAGGAGCTCAGAGCAGAGCCGGCTCCGCCACGTCCCAGCCGTGCAGCCTTGGGCTGGTGCTGCCCTCTCTGAGCCAGGGCGGCCAGACCTGACAGGCCCTGTGAGGGCTCTCGAGGGGTGGCCCCGTGCCCGGCATGTAGTTAGGCCCCATCCCTGGCCCCCACGGACCCTGAGGAAGGCAGGAACTGGAAATGCAGGGCAGGGGGCACAGAGCAGGGGATGAGGAGTCCCAACCAGGGTGGCAGTGCCTCTGCGGTGTGACCTCAGGCAGACCGCGGGTATCTCTGGGCCCCAGAATGAGGGTAAGAAGTACTAGGACCCTCCTTCCTCCCCAGGAGGCCAACGGGAGGGGTGGGGCCAAGTTGCCTTTTCTTTCTTTCTTTTTTTTCCCCCAGCACAAAGGGCTTGAATGAAACCAGCTGCAGAGACAGAGAATTCTATTGTGGAGGCCAGAGGCTCCCCGCAGGCGGAAGAGGCCGCATCCTGGGTGCTGGGCTGGGTGAACGGAGGCCAAGGTACCAGCCAGAAATACCACCAGCAGGGGCCAGCCACGGGGAGGGGTGTCTCCCACCCGCTCGGGGTGCCATCCTGGGAGACAGCCTCAGACACCTCCCATTTAGCCACAGTCTCTGGACACAGACGGCCATTTGCCTCCCCTAGCCTCCGTTCCCCTCTGGTAAATGAGCACAGACACAGCACTTTCCCTCCAGGAGGGGCCGCTGGCTGTCACCACCTCAGGGCGGGCTCCTCAGACGCGCTTGGGTGTGATCCCAGCACTGCCACTCAGGGGCTGTGTGACGGGGAAGCCACTTCCCCTCTCTGTGCATTGGACAGCAGCAGGACAGCTGGGGAAAAAGGGCTGTGGAGCCGCAGAGGGCTGTGGAGCCCGTGATCTGCTGGGATCAGGGGTGTGCTGCCGCCCCACCTTCTAGCAGAGCCCGGTGATCCGCTGCTGAGGCCCAGGCCCAGAAGCCGTCTGCTCTCCAGGGGTTCCATCCCACTGTTCTCCAATACCTACTGCGTGCAGGTTTTGTAGAAGCCAAGATTCTAGGAGGAGAAAGACATTAAACAAAGGGCTAGTGTGGGGGCCAGCAGGTGGCATGGTGACTGGGGTGCTGGACTCCCACATGGCCAACAGCAGTTCGAATCCTGGACCTGGCGGCTTGCTTTCTCACTTTCCATTTACCTTTCTCTCTGTCTCTCTCTGGTCAAATTTTTAAAAAAATTTAAAAAATAAACAGGGACCAGCAGTTGGCCTAATGGCTATGTCGCCGGACTCCCAAGTAGTCGACCACAGTTCAAGTCCCGGACCCGGTAGTTTAAACTCATGCCAGGCATATGTGTGTGCATGCCCAAGATCCCGAGAGGAGAATGGAGGAGAAGGGATTGCGGCGTGGCCATCCCCCCGGGGGGTGATTTCTTGCTTTCTGTCTCTCCGTCTCTGTCTTTCTGGTGAGTGCACGCACCCTATAGCAAAAACCTCTCAAAAAATTTTTTTAAATAAACTATTCTTTTTAAAAATTTTATCACAGAAATTATACTAAAATAAATAAAAAGGGCTAGTGTGACAAGGCTGAGCACATAGTAGGTCCCTAGTGGTACCTGCCCTCGGTTGCCCCCGCTGGAGTGTAGCTGAGCTCTGGAAGGCGGCCTTCCTGGGCTTCTCCATCAGAGGGGCAGGTGGGGTGGGACACAGGCACACGTGTGGGTAGGTACACGGTTCTGTGCACCTCAGGAGCCAATGGAGGTCAGGGCTCCTGGAGGAAGCGCTTACTAATAATAAAAATAACATCCATTGAGCATCATCCTTAGGAGCCGGCACTGATCTCTCCGTAAGAGCCCTCTGCAGGTTTTCTTCCACGTTCTACAGGTGAGAGTCCGATCAGAGAGGTTCAGTAAGCCACCTGAGGTCACACAGCACAGACTTGGTGGAGATGAAATTCAAGCCCCACAACCTAACACTGCCCCAGACAGCACGCCCCAGCCTCTGGGCTTTGCTCTGGCTGGTTCTGCCCAGATCACCTCTTGCCACGTTACCTGGCAAAAATCACACGGAACGCAACCTCCTCCGAAGCCTCCCCACCTACCCCGCAGGCCCCTGCAGCCCTCAGCCCTCCCTAAGGAAGAGTCAGCGGGTAGGGGAATGGCAGCATCGGGCGCTAACTCATCCCAGCGAAAAGGACGGAGGAGGGTGGATGTTCCGAGGCCAGCGCGTGAGGGCCTGCACGGGGTGAGCCCCATCCCCTGGGGGACACATCCGAGGTGAGGAGGCCTGCAGGATTCCAGACCCTGCACCCGTCCCCGTGCCGTGCTGAAGGGGAGAAGGGAACGGGCTGGGGGTGGTGGGGGGAGGCTGCATGGTGTCCACTAGCCTCAGTCGGCCCACCTAGGAAATGGGAACATGCGGGGCGGGCCTCGGGGCTGGGGGAGGCTCAGTCACTGGGGCCCGGCCTGCGGGGACGCCCCGAGGCTGGCCCTTATTACCGCTGATATTATTACCATCGCCGCGACACGCCCGGCAGCCTGTGCGCTTCGAGGCCTGATTCTTCCTGTAATGAAACCAGTCTGCCCAGGCCTGGCCGAGGGGCCCCATCACTCATTTAATTATCATCTTCAGGGAAGGGAAGCCGCCCCCACGGCCGCCTGTTTGCCTGCACCCGTGGGGGTAACCCAACGCCCCTCGCCGGAGCAGCCCCCAGGATTTTGTCTTGCCCAGATCCCTCTATTTGTCCAACCCCAAACCAGGGCTGGCATGAACTCAATGCCCTGCATTGTGGAGCGCCAGGCCCCCCGGGCCTCATCCTTCCTCCAGCTGCAGATCCGGCCCCCAGGAGGCGTCTCAGGGGAAATCAGAAACCCTCAGAAGCCCGGTGGGGCCCACTGGGCGGCTGCCTGTGGGTGGGGGCCGAGGCTCACGCTTCTTTTCTGAGGCCTCATCACAGCTTCACAACCTGGCTGTTGTGGGGGGGCTCTGACTGTACCCACTTTCCAGATGCAGAGACTGAGGCTCCCTGGGGCATCAAATCGTCGCCCAAGTTCATGCCCGTGAAAGTGCCTAGCCCAGGTCAGGCCGAGTCAGGACCCATCCCCGGGGGAGGCCTGGTACTGGGACATGAGGCTGGAGCCAGGTGTGGGGGTGGGGGTCCTAAGGGAGCTGAGGGAGGACACCAGAGACCTGAATGGGCAGGGGTGTCCTGGCTACGGATCTGCCCGGGTTCAGGCCCAGCTCTGCTCCTGCCCTGCCCAAACATCTGCTCCTCTTCAAACTTTGCCTTCTTGGGCCAGGAAAGGGGGGACAGCGAGGACTCCGGCCGACCGGCATGGGGACCCGTAGCAGGCCGCAGCACACCGTCTACACGGGCTTACAGACGGTGCCTGGCCCAGCCCGTGGCCTCCTCAGTAGCAGTGCTGGAAGCCACACACCGACGGGTTCAGACCCTCAGGTCGGCCTGAAACCACGCTGGGCACTCGAGGCCAAGATCCTGGGGAAAGGGACCGTGGCTTGAGGGTGCCCCCTCACGCCCGCTCCATCATGCATAAAATACACACACACCCCCAAATGGCAAAGGTTACAAGCAGGCAAACTGCTGGGAAAAGAGAACTAAGACAGCTCCGGGGTGCCACCGCCCCACCCACGGGCATGGTGCCGATGGGGGTGCTGGCCGCTCCTCCCCCGGGGGCCACCTGAAGCAGCAGACCCCCGCTGCTCATGTCTGGGAAACAAGGCCTTTCTTTCTTTATTTTTTTTTTTAGAATTATTTATTCATTCATTTTCATTCATTGTTATTATTTTTTTCATTTGACCAGAGAAAGAGTAAGAAAGGGAAAGCGAGAAAGCAAGCCGCCAGGTCCGGGACTCGAATCATGGTCAGCCATTTGGGAATCCAGCGTCTTTAACCACCATGCTGCCTGCCAGCCCCAACAAGACGCCTGCTCAAGGTACCCTTTGAGCGGGCTCTGCTTCCCGCCAGCCCTGGCTGCTACCGTCGATCCGAAATACACAGGCAGCGTGACGTGACTGACTGTGCCAGGTAACGGGTACCTGGAGGCTCACCGGGTGTCCCCTGGCATGCTCTGTGTGGGGGAAACAGTTCCTGAAGAAAGAACCAGGAGGGCCAGCCCGCCAGGCGGGCAGTGAGTGCCCGAGGTCAGCGCAGGCCACAGGGCTCGTCCCCTGGATGGCCACGCTTCCCTCTCCTCTCCTGGTACTTCAGCCTCTGGGCCCTTCGCCACCCTCCCGGTGGTCCAGCTCTCCCTGCAGAAATTCCAACCACATGGCTGGGGAGAGGCCGTGGGGGTGGGGGACAGGACTGCCGTGTCCCCGAGGAAGGCTGTGCCCCTGCCTGCAGGTCCCGGCCAGTCTGCAACACCAAGGACATCCAGCTCCAATGGGACCTGAATCAGGTGTGGAGGCGGGTAGGGGTGAGTGGGGCGGGGGACACTCTGGAGATCAGACCCCTGGCCAGCTAGCTGTCCTTGCAGAGAAGAGTTTGGGGGCTATCTTGTTGTCTGCCCATTTTCCACACTAAATGCAGTGGCCCACCTGTCACGTGTCACTGGGCGTGACGGAATCGCCTGAGGGCACTGCGCAGACTTGGCCTGTGGTCTCCTTCCTTTGCTTTCCTTTTCCCCACGCTGACAGCTGAGAGTGTATGTGGACAGGAGAGTCCTGCATAGACTCCGTCTGCCTGGACACCAAGCTCTTCCTCACCGTCTCTTCTACAAGCCGGGATCACCCCACACTCTTCTGGGCCTTGTGTTTCTCTTTCAAGAATGCCCACACAAGGGCCAGCAGGTGGCGTGGAGGTTAAGGCGCTGGATCCCACGTGGCCGACTGCATGTTCAAGCCCTGGACCCAGTGGCTTGGAAATCACACCAGGCACGTGTGACCAAACTCCCGAGAGGAGAAAGGAGAAGGGATTGCAGGGTGATCATCACCCCCGGGGAGTGATCTCTCACTTTCCCTCTCTCTCTCTTTTTTGGAGAAGCACACACACCCTATAGCAAATTTAAAAAAAAGAGAAAGAAAGAAGAAAAAGAAAGAAAGAAAGAAAGAAAGAGAGAAAGAAAGAAAGAAAGAAAGAAAGAAAGAAAGAAAGAGAGAAGAGAAGAGAAAGAGAGAAGAGAGAGAGAGAGAGAGAAAGAGAGAGAGAGAGAGAGAAAGGAAGGAAGGAAGGAAGCAATACCCACGTGAAACCAGTGCCTCTCACAGGCTCACTAGTCACTACAGCCAGAAGGTGAGAACAACCCAGACGCCCGCCAGGATGAGTGGGGACACCTCGCCTGTCTGACGGTAGAGCCTTGCTCGGCCCTGGACCGGCAGGACGCAGATCCCTGCGGCAGTGTGGAAGCAGCTCAGAAGCCTGGCACGAAGTGAAAGACGCCGGACCCAGGCTGTGTGTCGGATCTCGTTTCTGCGAAATATCCACTACAGAGAACCCCACGGGGGACAGAAGGCAGATGGGTGGTTGCCGGGGCTGAGAGGAGACAGGACGGAGGAGAGGCTAACAGGGGCTCCTTTGGAGTGACGGGAATGTTGTGGAACTATTAATAGATCGAGAGGTGGTTGCACCACATTGTGAATAAGCCAAGGGTTACTGGGTTGTTCACTTCAAAGCAGGTAACTAGAGGTTATTAAAATGGCTACGTCTATGTTAAAACATATAAAACACGCAAGTGTCTCTTCCTCCCCCTTTTTAATACAAAAGTAAAACACTGTCTACACTGTAATTTCTTTTGAAACTTTCAGTTAAAATTCAGTTCTAGGAGGCCAGAGAGCAGACAGCGGTACAGCGGGGAGGCAAGCTCCAGAGCGGGAAAGTCCCGAGGTTCACATCCCGCGCCTTCCTGGGCAGCGCAGCTCGCATGTGGGCATGCCCATGGTCTAGGCTGGCGGAGGCGAGCGTGGGTGATGACCCGAGGACCCTGCCGGGTGTCTACCTCTCTGTCTCTCTCACTCATGGAAGAAACAAATGAATAAACTTTGAAAATAAGATAAATTCTAGATGAGAAAGTATTTGCACAGCTAAGACTACTTAAAAATAAGCCAGATGGAACTGGTCCTGTGGTCTAGTGGTTAAGGGACCCAGATCCCACATGGACAGCCATGGCTGTCCTAGGGCCTCCCCAGAAGCTTGAAAAGCGTGCTGGGCATGTGTGAGTACGAGCCCAAATCCAGACAGGATGGAGAAATCGAGGCGTGATGGCGGTGTGACCACACCCCCGGGGGTGCTTTGTCCCCCCTCTCTATCACTCTGGCCAAGCACATACACCCTCTGGCAATTAAAAAACAACAAAAAATAGTCACCCTGGAGAACTGTGAACCATTCTTTTTTCTTTTTCTTTTTCTTTCTTTTAAGAGAGATTTTTGCTATAGGGTACGTGCGTTTGCCAGAGAGACATAGGGAGACAGACAGAAAGCGAGAAATCACTCCCTGGGCAGAGGGTGGGGGGAGGGGGGGACGGCCATGCTGCAATCCCTTTTCCTCTATTCTCCTCTCGGGATCTTGGGCACACACACACATGCCCGGGATGAGTTTAAGCCACTGGGTCCAGGACTCGAACCACAGTCAGCTAAGTGGGAGTCCAGCAACGTAACCATTACACCATCTGCTGGTTCCATGAACCACTCTTTTTAATGGCTATCTAATATTCTATGGTATGGATAGACCAGAACGGGGTCCTCCATTTCCCCCAAATAATCAGTGATGAGTTTGGGGTCTTTGTCCCCCGGGCCACATGCGGCTCCAGGCATTTTATACCCAAGATTTCACCTAGGGCCTTCCCAAATCCGTGGCAAAAACCAAGGTTCGAGGACACAGCCAGGAAGGGACTGAGCCAAACTCGAACCCAGGCCTGCCTGACCCAAAGCCACACAGGTCTGGTCCTACTCCTCGCTGGCATATGGCAGAGATAAGACGCCAAAGGTGCCTGCCCTGGGGAGCTGCTGCCCCTGTGGGAGACAGACAGGCAGCCCGGATGAATCTGAGTGTCACGGCCAGTTCCCAGAGGCTGAGGTTATGGGAGAAAAGGGAAGGGAAGGGGAGGGGAGGGGAGGGGAGGGGGAGGGGGAAGGGGAAGGGGAAGGGGAAGGGGAAGGGGAAGGGGTGACAGGAGGTACAGTGGAAACAGGGCGTGGGGGCCCTTACAGGAGGTAACATTTGGGCAAAGTCCTGAAGGAGGCGAGAGAGAGAACACTGGGGTTTTATCCATGTCAGGGAACAGCTTCAGAGCAGGGGGAACAGCAAACGCACAGACCTAGAGCCAGGGAGCTGCGGGGACCTGGCAGCCGCTCCACCATGAAGGGAAGGAGCAAGGCCAGGCCACAGAGCGCCCAGCCTGGCCCAAGTGACGGGCCTTTATTCTGGGAGCAGTAGGGAGCCATGGAAGGGTCTGGAGCGAGGCAGGTTGGAGGTCAGGGTTTGGTTTTGAAAAGCTCCCTCTGGCTTCTCCAGGTGGGGAGTGGGCGGGGGAGCGTGTCCTGGCGGCCCAGGCAGGGGTCAGCACAGAGGTGGAGAGAAGCCAGCGGCTGGGATTGGAGGGAGGGCCTAGCCCACCTCCCACCCAGGCCTCCCTGAGTTTAGTCCCTCTGGGAGGAAGCCAGCCCCAGTGGCCACAGAGAAAGTGCCAGAGGGGAAGCAGGACTCTGCTGACTCACGGCCTGGGCCGGCTTCCCTCCTGGGGAGTCCCGAGCTCAGATGGTGGGATGGGCAGCCCTGGGAGACTGAGAAGAATGACGCCAGGGCACAGACAACCATACAGCCTATAGATGTGTGCAATGGCTGAATGTAAATTAAAACACATACTTTTTTTTTTAAGTGGTGGAGCCAGCAGGTGGATTAGTGGTTAAGGGCTGAACTCCACACGGGCCAACTGCAGTTCAAGTCCCAGACCCGGGGGTTTGAGACTCAGGCCTGGTGTGTGTGCACTTGGGCCCAAAATCCCAAGAGGAGAATAGAGAAGAGGGGATTGCGGTGTGGCCATCCCCCTAGAGGGTGTTTTCTTGCTTTCTCTCTGTCTCTCTGTCTCTCTCTGTCTTTTCAGCGAGCACACACGCCCTGAAGCAAAAATTTCTCTTAAAAAAAAAAAGAAATGGTAACCTACTGGCCTGGCTGGGACAAAAGGGAAGTCATCAGGGAGGGCTTCTTGGCAGAGGTTGTATTTGAGGAAGAATGAAAAGTAAGTAGGAGTTCGGACCAAAGATAGAAGGAAGAGGAGCATCCCAGACACCGGAACAGCACCTGCAAAGGCCCCGTGACCACAGGCAGCCTGAAAGGAGGCCCGACAGGGCAGGAAGAGCCACGGGGAGGGAGCCTTCCCGGCCACAGGCCGCGCCGGCCAGCTTGCCCCTGCCACCCTCGAGCTTCCCTGGTGGCACTTCCCCACCACCCACGCCTCTGAGCTTCACTACAAGCCGATAAAATAATAAGCACAACTGAAATAGAAATAAAGGAAGTCCCAGAAACTGCTTTTCTCTTTGGGGAGACAGGACATTGGGGCTGACAGCAGAGAGGCCGCCGGCTCTGCAGTCCCCCCGCAGGAAGGTCACGGAGAACCGCGGCAGCCCCGTCCCTCCCTCCGCACCCCTCCAGGACCAGCTGTAGACTTGTCACAATGGGATGGGGCAGATGGCAGCTGGAGAGGCAGGAGCTGGCCTGGGGCTGCAGAAGCAAGACCCGCGGGTGGCAGAGAGGAGAGGGGGCCATGGAAGACAGGGGCAGAGAGACAGCAGAGACAGAGAGGTGCACAGAAAGGAAAGAGAAAAAGACAGGTGAGAGAGATAAACAGAGAGAAGAGAGAAAGAAGAGGGGGCCAGCAGGTGGCATGGTGGGTGAGGTGCTGGATCCCACATGGCCGACTATGCAGTTCGAGTCCCAGACCAAGTACTTTGAAAATCACACCGTGTGTGCGTGCCCGAGATCCCAGGTGGAGAACGGAGAAGGGACTGAGGCGTGGCCATCCCCCAGGGGCTGACTTCTCACTTTCTGTCTCTCCGTCCCTCTCCAGTGAGCCCACCTGTCCTGTAGCGCATTACCAAAGAGAGGGGGAGAAGACAGGAGGCCTGGAGCCGAGGGGATGCAGGGGGAGGTGAGCTCCAAGCAGTGAGGGGGTCCAAGCAGGCAAGACCTCAAAGCAGCTGGCAGGCCCTCCGAGAGACGGGAGAGCAGGAGGAGGTGTGGTGTAGGGGGGCCCTGGCTGCGGGGCCCAGGGAGGAGTGCCTGCCGTGGTCCAGGTAGGCCCTGGGCTGTGCTGGGGAGGTGGGAAGAGATGGAGGCGCCAGGAAGCCCTGGAGATGCCCAGCGAGCTTCACTGGGGCCGGGCGCTGCTTTAAGAACCCCCTCTCTGACACAAAGGGTCGCCCCTGCCCACAGCCTGTTTTCGTCACAGAGTCCAGAGAACACACATGTTCTTGGTGACTCAGAAACAAGATGCTCCCTTCAAGGTCAGGTGTGCAGAAGGAAAAGAGGAGGGAGGGAAGGGGAGGGGAGGGAGGGGGGGGAAGGGCGCCTTCCCCCCCCCCACCCCCCGCACCATAAACTCACCTTCCAGAAACTCTCAGAACTAAGGGTAAAGGAAAGGCGGTCCTGGGAGAGAAGAGGGTCTCTTGCCTCTGTAGAAAACGTCGGAAAGCAGTGATTCACTCCTACCAGAAACGAAAAGGAAAACGGTACTAACAGCGACCACCGCTCCCACGTGCCAGCCACGCGCCGCGCGCTTCCCAGATACCTTCTCTATTTTCACGAATTGGCATTGTGTATTAGGATTACCAAATTCAGAGTCTTACTAGTTTTTTTCAAAAATGAGAGGAGAAGAAGAAAGGGGAGGACAAGACAGAGAGGAATTCTAATCTCGCACAAATATGGAGCTCATTCTCCAAACCCTCCAGGCCTTTTCCTGCCTCAGGGCCTTTGCACATGCTGTTCCCGCTGCATGGAATGCTTACCCCAGAGCCAGCCGCAGGCTCCCTGCCTCCCTGTCTCCCTGCTCACAGAGAGGCTATCCTGGCCGAGCCACGGCCCCTCCACCTCCCCTGTGGTTTCCTTCACGGACCTGATGCTACCCGACGTCGTATCACTTTATCATCTTTCTGCAGCCCCCGGGCCAAGATGGCATCTGTCTCATTCACGGCTGTATCCTCGAGGCTCCGAACAGCTCCGGGTACGCAGTAGGCACGCAGTGAAACGTCTCTGCCTGGGTGAGTAAGTGTGAGCGTGAGTGGGATCTCTCCCCGGCTAGGCCAGGAAGAGGGGTGCTCCGACCCAGCGGCTGGGTCTCATGCACCCGGCTCACAGTAGGCCCTTGTGGAATGAACCAACAGACAGACGAGTAGACAGGCACAGTGGGGAGGGACGGGGTGAGGCGACGGCAGGTTCCAAAGCAAGAAGAGCTAAAGAGGAGACAAAGGGAAATGCAGCCGCCGGGCTCCCTGAGCGCCTGGCCTCGGCCCACCCCTGGATCAGCTCATTTCATCCGCCCAAAAGCCCTTCAAGGAGGTGCTAGTTTAAGCCCATTTTCTAGATTAAGAAACTGAGGCCGAGTGAGAAGTATTTTCCCCTGGGAAGAGGCCTGTCTGCCTGCAAAGCTGGCTCTCCCAGCTGGGTGGGTCACGTCCACCCGTGTGCCAACTATGCCAGGCACAGGGCTGAGCTGAACATTTCCCAGAACACTGGGCAGGCCAAGGAAAGCACAACCGACTCTCAGAGTTCGAGACCTGTGGTCTAGACCTCGGATTTGGGAACAGGGAGATCACTGAGAGTAGACCAGGCAGAGAGGGCTCCCTGGAGGAGGTGGAAGAGACCAGCCATGGGCCTGAGAGGAAAAGACCTTACCTGCAAAGAAGCAGGAGGGACCTGAGGGCAGGGCAGCCCAAGTCCTCAGAGCCCTGGAGGAAGAGGCCCCGCAGGTCAGACCAGACCTCACCAGGAACCCTGGGGGTCAGAGCACCAAGGCTGCCCCACACCCCCCTTGGCCCGAAGGTCTGAGCGGCCTAGGAGGTTAGGAGGTTTCTCCGAGGTGGCCGGGCGGTAACAGCACTCGCCTGAGCTTTTCTTTTCCCCTTGAGGGTGCGTGAGCATTCTTGTAAGTAGCAGGGAGAGGGGGAGAGAGGAGCACCTTCCACAGGGTCCGGTCCCACCACGATGCCCTCCCCCGCGTCCTCCCGCCCTCAGACCTCAGGACTCGCGCTGTGCCTGGCAGCTTTCAGGTCCACCAGGCCGGGGATTCAAACCACCGTCACCACATGGGACCTGGCTTCTCTTGAGCAGCGCATTACGGCTCTGCCAAGGAGCCAGCCCTGCCCGAATGTTCATACCACGGGTCACTAGAGATAACACGGGTTCAGGCAAAAACATCCGAGAATGAGCATCTGGCCTGGAAGGAAAACACATTTAAGCAAATGCCACTGCGATGCGGTGCTGTCCCAAACAGCCACCCGTAGGTGATTCTTTTTTCGTGGTTGTCCATCAGTTCTGTCCATCTCTGATGCGAGATGTGGGAACGTCTTCATGTTTGACCTGACTGGGCCTCCATTTGAGTCTTACTTCACTGCTCACTAGGAGGGAGGCTTCGGGCCAGACAGTTAACTTCTCTGTGCCGGATCCTCTGCAAGACGGGGTGAGGCAGCAGCAGTGCCCAGGGCCAGATCCTGCAACCTGGCGATAGTGGGAGATAATGGGAGCCGAGCACTTAGAAAGTACTTAGCGCATAATAAGTTCTTGCTCTTGGTCTCTCTGTCTGTCTGGCAAGCGTCCATGCCCTATAGCTAAAATCTCTCTAATAAGTACTCAAGAGGTGGCCATCATAATTAAGGCTATCGATTTAGTAACACAATGCCATTTCTTTTTTTTTTTAACAATGTTATTTATCATTATTTTTTTTTATTATTTACTACGGGCACATGCACCTCACCAGAAAGAGAGAAAGAGAGAAAGTGAGAAAGCAAGCTCCCAGGTCCAGGACTCGAACCACCATCAGCCGTGTGGGAATCTAGTGCCTCAATCACCACTCCATCTGCTGGCCCCAACACAACACTATTTCAAACCATATTATAAAACATACCGGAGACGGCAGTGTGAACTCATGTGTAGCTAAACAGAGGTAGAGACAGGTACGCGTAGACATATTCGGGTACGTGTGTATACACGGCTTCATCTACACACATTGCTCTCTTGGCTCTGTCAGCTGGAATTGCCTAAAAGAAATGACACCCCGGGAGCAATGAGCACATCCGGCGGGCAGGCCTTGGTGTCTAATACCATCCCCCAGTGAAAGGAGTCGGGCTCCTCAGAGAAGCAGCTGACTCCAGGGCTGCAGGAGAAGGCGAACGGAGGAGCCCACAGCAACGCGCAGTGCCGGGGTAAGGACGCAGACACAGGAGCGACCCGAGAGCTCCCCAAGGCCAACCTTGGAACAAGCTGGCAACTCAAGGAAGCAGCATGGAATGATAACCCCAAGTACAGATAAAATAAATATTCACAACTTCATGCTGCTGAGAGTAAAAGATGAGATAGAAAGGGGGTGGGGTGGGGATAGAGAAAGAAAGAGAGAGAGAGAGAGGTGG
The DNA here is from genome assembly GCA_026018925.1 of Tupaia tana. Classification (NCBI taxonomy): domain Eukaryota; kingdom Metazoa; phylum Chordata; class Mammalia; order Scandentia; family Tupaiidae; genus Tupaia; species Tupaia tana. The sequence continues at coordinate 14,965,328 of JAKSZU010000015.1, forward strand.
CATGCACACACATGCACTCGGAACGGTTTTCAAGCCGCCAGGTCCAGGACTCGATTCGTAGTCAGTCTTGCGGGATCCAGCACCGTAAGCATGGGCCGGCCTGCTGCTTTACTTGTAATAAAGTACCGTGCTAACATAAAACGGTGAAAACAGGGAAACTTGTAAAGTACTGGCCTTCAATTTTCTGTACAGGTAGAACTGTTTTTAAACATGAAGTCTGGGGGACCAGCAGTTAGTGTAATGGCTATGTTGCTGAACTCCCATGTAGTCTACTGCGGTTTGAGACCCGGACCTGGTGGCTTAAACTCATGCCAGGCGCATGTGCCTGCGTGCCCAAGATCCCAAGAGGAGAATGGAGGAGAAGGGATTGCGGCATGGCCATCCCCCCTGAGGGCTGATTTCTCACTTTCTATTTCTCTGTCTCTCTCTGTCTTTCTGGTGAGCACACGCATTCTATAGCAAAAATCTCTCCAAAAAAAAAAAGTAAATATAAATAAATAAATAAATAAATAAATAAATAAATAAAGCCTAGGGGGCCAGCAGGTGGCATGGTGGTTAAGGTGCTGGATATTCCCACATGATTGACCACGGTTCAAGCCCCACACCTGGTCGCTTGCTTTCTCACTTTGCCTCTCTGTTTCTCTGTGTCTCTCTCTGGTCAAATTAAAATAAACGAGTGAATAAATAAAATTAAATAAATAATTATTTAAAAATAAATAAATAAAGTTTATTCTTGGGACCTGCATATGGTGGAGTGGTTATATCGCTGGACTCACACATAGTAAAATACAGTTTGAGTCCCAGACCCAGTGGCTTAAAACTCACACCAGGTGCATGTACATGTGTGCCTAAGATCCCAAGAGGAGAAGGGAGGAGAAGGGATTGCAGCACAGCCATCCCCTCAGGGGGGTGATTCTCGCTTTCTGTCTCTCTCTCCAGCAAGTGCACGTGCCCTGTAGCAAAAAGTCTTTCTAAACTAAATAATACTAAAGTTTATTCTTAACTTCTGGACTCTTTTTCCGATAAACTCTCGTCCACGCTGTCCTAAGTCACTGAACGACTTACGACACCTGGCTGACCGTCTTCGGCCTCAGTCTGCCATTCTGTCGACTGCCCTGTGAGCTCTGACCTCGGGCTTCCGGAGCACGGTGGTTTGTCTCTAAACCGATGGCGAGTGGCCCTTGGTGAGGCCCTCTCTGGGGAATTGTGTCTTGAGCCAAAGGGCCCGTTCTCTTGGCTCCGGAGTCACTGCTGGGTTCATTGGTCTTGCAGAAGCCTGTTGTTTTCTTCAACGTCTCGCGATTGCTATCGTAGGGCTTAACTCCACAATCATTCCAAGTCCACATTAAACTTCTTTTTTCCCTCCATTTTTTCCAAATCTATCACCCCGCATGGCATCTCTACCCCAGTTTCCAGGCCAGGAACCCCATGAGAAACGGTCTAAAGGCTCTGTATAGGTCACTTCCAAAGTGAAGAAAGATACGGTCCAATGTGCAATCGTACCCCAGGGGAGAACCATATGGAAGCCCAAGGGGACCCCAAACCTCTGGGCCCTCACTCCCTGTCTCCTTCCTGACCCCAAGAACAGCTGACACTGTCAGGAAGGAAACAGTGAAGGGGAAGTACATGGCAAGACACCCATTTCTCAGAAAGTCTGGCTGAGGAGTCAGGAGGCCTGGGTTCAAGTCCCACATCTGCCTCTGACTCATAATGTCACCTTTGGCCACTCACTTCCCTCGTCTAGACCTCAGGTTCCTCATCTGGGAGTCAGGGGTTGGACCAGATGACCTTCCAGGCCTTCCCCAATTGTCACTGTCATGGAAATCAGACACCAGCTCCCTCCCCAGCCCACCTCGCTCTCCCAGTGGGCACCAGAGTCCAGAGCTGATGCCCCAGCCACATTCACAACTAGCAAACACATGTGCATGTAACATGCTGAATTGCACTAACAGAGTGCAAAGACATTTGTATTCTCTTAGAACAGAAAGCTGCAGGGGGCTGGCAGGTGGCATGGTGGTTAAGAGCGCTGGACTCCCACATGGCTGACCGTGGTTCAAGTCCCGGACCTGGCAATTTGCATTCTCTCTCTTTCTCTCTCTCTCTGTCTCTCTCTCTGTCTCTCTCTCTTTCCCTCCCTCTCTGGTCAAATTAAAATAAATAAATGCATAGATAAAATAAATAAAATTCAATAAAATAATTCTTTAAAGAAAGCAAGCAAGCTGCAGGAGAGCATGTGCAAGTGCTTTGTCCAAGGCCGCACATCCCAGAGTGCCCAAGCTCCCGGCTGGAAGTGAATCATGGTGAGTTTGCACTTTGCGCTTTGTACTCACTCATAACTCTGGTCTTTGTTTAGAATAATTACCCTTGGGATGAAATTTGGATTCCTCATCCCTGCCTTCCAAATGCTGCAGGATCCACTCCCTCCCTCTGTCTCACCCTCTCCCTCTGTCTCACTCTGTTCCCGTGTGGTGGCCGCCCTACTGCTCAGCAAGCCCCCAATGCGACCCCAGGACCCTTGCCTCTGCTGTTCCCTCCAACACCGCCCTCTTGGGTCGTGAATGTTCTCAGGGAGGCCCTCCCTGTCTGCGTGGCTCACTGTCCATCACACCTGCTGGCCTGTTTCCCTCCCAGCCTTCCCTGCCCCTGCAGTGCCCCATGCACTCGCTCACTGCCCGCCTCTTCCCACACCGTCAGCTCCATTAGCCAGGGGTCCCTGCTTCCTTCTGTGAGCACCCCGGCAGTGCCGGGGCCTGGCACAGAGCCGAGTCTCAGTAGATGCTGGTTACGAGGATGGACGAACAAATGAATAAAACGGCATCTTAGAAACCCTCAGCCGTGCTCCAGCCGAGCTGTCTTGTCCCTGTGATGGGGTGTCCATGGTCTCCTGGTACACAGAAAACCAAGAGCTGGCCTGGCCACCCGGTGTGTGGGCCCCTTCTGCCCAGCGAGGTTCCCAGGGAGACAGGCACGGGGAGGGCAGTTGGGCCCTGTCCCCGGGACACACACCCTTGTCTGCAGCAGGGCCTCCTGGGCTCCTCCTGGGCTCCCTGTCCCACCACCTGGCGGGGCCCTGGGACTAGCACTGAAGCCAGGGGTACAGCAGCCCGGCCTTGACCAGTTCAGGGAGCCAAAGTCTGGCCCAGTCCAGTGATGGCTGACGTCGGTCTCTTGCCCCAAACGGGCCCCCGATATTCACTGGGGCACAGGAGATCCCAGGGCCCTGAGCCCCCTCTGCACCCCTCCAGGCAGCCCCGGGGCCCCATGCAGAGGGGGTCCAAAGAGACCAAACCTGGCCCTGAGCAGCTCGGCTTGACCCCATTTTCTGGATCTGGACACTGAGACCTAGAGCGGGACAGGACCTCAGCAAGGCTGACGAGCAGCAGGCAGGAATCGCATTGGGAAGGTGCCCACGTGTGCATTCACTGGCGTGTGCACACGCACACGGGGGCACCGTGTGGGCAGCTGTTCCCAAGGCCAGGCTCAGCCATGGCGGAGCCCTCGCAGACTCTCGTCAGCCTGGTGTGCAGAGAGTGGGTGCACCCACGCCCCCTTTCGCCTCTGAGCCTGGCCCGGCCCCACCCCGACCTCGTCAGCCTGACTCAGCTCAGACTCAGTATCCCCTCTGCTCAGTGACTCCAGAGACTGGTGTCAGCTAGGACAGGGGTCTGGGTGCCTGTTTCTTCCAACCCCACCCTGGGCAGGGTACCATGCCAGCTTGGGCCAGGGAAGGAAGGGGACAGGGCAGGAGATGGGTACCAGGTCTCTCTGGGAACCTAGGGCCCAAGCCCACTCGCCTTCCCTTGGAGTGGAGCCGACCCCAGGGCCCTGGTCTAGCCACTCACGCTGTTGCGTGCTCTCGGACTGGCACAGGTGAGATCATCCCACAAGCCTTCTCCAAGCAGCCTGGGCTGAGCGGTGCTGGGGCCCAGAGCTGCCCTCGAGAGACCCAGGCTGGGCAGGGGCAGGCAGATTCAATCACCTGAGTGCAGACCCCTCCATGAGCACTTGCTGCTGTGTGTCCTCAAGCAAGTCTTAACCTCTCTGGCCTCTGTCTCCTTCCCAGGTTCGTTGTCTGGCACACCGTAGTGTTCCCGATTCAAATGGAGGCTTCCCATGTCCAAGGCCTGCTCTGGCCACAGGGGGGAGAGAGGCTGGAGGAGGGCAGATCCTGCCTTGGGCCGGGGAAGCCCCCAGTCCACCTCCTGCCTCCAAGGAAGTTCCTGCCCAGCAGAGCCCGGACCAGTAGGTGGGAGCTCGGCCCGGAGCAGCAGAGGGAAGGGTGCCCTGGGCAAGGGCACAGCCTGTGCAGACCACAGCATTTCTCTTGAGTCCAGCCTCCTCCCCACCCTTCAGGGCTCAGCCCGAATGCCGCCTCCTCTTCAGGGGGACCCCCTGGTTTGCTCACTCTGAGGCCCCCACCCCTGCGCTCCGTGAAAGCAGTGAGCTTGTTTTCCTCCTTGAACTTTTGAGGACCGGATTCACTTGTTTATGATGTATCCCCCCACCCAGTTCCCTCAGGGCAGGGACCACGTCTGTCCCAATTACCGCACCGACCTGAGTCTAGCACGGTGTCTGGCACACAGTGGGGCTTCAGGATACACTGAGCATGACTCTCACAAGTTACTCCACTTCTCGGTGCCTTCCCTGCAAAGTGAGCGTCATAACAGCGCTCACCTCATAGGGTCATGGTAAGAATTCAGTGAGGGGCCAGCAGGTGGCGCGATGGTCAAGGTGCTGGACTCCCGCATGACTATCTGCTGTTTGAGTCCTAGACCCGGCGGCTTAAAAACACACCAGGTGCATGTGCGTGCACCCAAAATCCCGAGAGGAGATTAGAGGAGAAGGGATTACAGCATGGCCAGCCCCCTTGGGGGTGACTTCTCATTTTCTTTCTGTGTCTCTGTGTCTCCAGTGAGTGCATGTGCCCTGTAGCAAAGATCTCTAAAGAGAGAGAGAGAGAGAGAGAGAGAGAGAGAACTCAATGAGTTACTAGTTGCAGCCTTAGCAACGTTGGGAGAATTAAGTGAGTTAACATCTGTAAAGTCTCAGGATGGTTTCCTTGCTCGTGAGCACACAGGTGCCCTGCATACAGGTGTAAATAAAAAGCACGAGGCGTGAGTGGAGAGAATGGCACGCAGCACGGGGGGTCGTACCATCACAGGTCGCCACAGTGCGCGAGTTCAAGGCTCTTGGTGTTCTCGCCTGTTTCCTGACTTCTCACTCGGACAAATTTCCAGTCCACAGAAACTCGGAACCCGGTGATCACCACGGTTCAGGTGCTCTCCCTCGAGTGAGATAAAGAAATGCAAATGCACAGACTGTCCTTTTCTTCTCTCCCCTTGACCCATCTGGGAGCCAGCTGAAGGCATCAAGATAGGCCACACCTAAACTCTCAGCTGCTATGAATTTTTCTTAAAGATGTATTTATCTATTTCACTTCATTTTATTTGTTATTATTATTTATTTTTCATTTTACCACAGAGAGAGCGAGAAAGGGAAAGTGAGAAAGCAAGCTGCCAGGTCCGGGACTCAAACCACAGTCGGCCAGCGGGAGTCCAGCACCTTAACCACCACATCATCTCTGACTCAGGAACAGCCTGTGGTATGGTGGCTAAGATGAGGATCCCACATGACCGACTGCATGGTTCGAATGCCAGATCCGATGACCTGAAAAACGTGTGTGTGTGTGTGTGTGTGTGTGTGTGTGTGTATGTGCATGCCCAAAATCCTGAGCGAACTGAGGAGGCATTGCAGTGTGGCCATCCCCCCTGGGGGATGCTTTCTCACCCCTCCTCTGTCTCTCTCCTGCGAGTCCAAGAGCCCCCATAGCAAAATTTAATCTAAAAAACCAACTCCGACCCGTAGGCGTGCTTCCCTGGAGCCCACTGTGACCAGCTCTGATCCGCATTTGCGTAAGTGCGCTGCTAATCCTGTTGAACCTGGGCGTACTTGGCTCTAGAAACCACCATCCCCTGGTCTCAGTCTCCCATGCTTCTCTCTAGAAACCGTCATCTGCCAATCTCAGAGTCGCAGCATCTGAGGTTCAGTCTTCTGATAATTGGGGTTCCAGGCCAGCCGCTGCCGCTCGGTGAACCCACATGGCCCTGAGTCTATGCTCCCAGCCAGAGCCTTCCGATGCCACTGGTTGGTGCCTCTGAGCCCTGATTCCCACTTCCCAGAAACCAGTGCCGGGATGGAGCAAGGGGAAAACCCAGCCCATCCCAGGTCCCAGCACAATGCCAAGCCCCACAGATGCCAAGTGACACAGGACTTGGGTTCCAGGCACCAGGGTGAGAACCGGGCCAGGCTGTTCCCTGGGGTGCTCAGAACCACCTCGAGCCAGCCGGGTGAGGGGCAGACAGCGGCCCCCGCCTCCGCCTGCCCGTGGAGCAATCATCTGAGTCACCCCCACCTCATGACTCGCCAGCGCGCCACCACCGAGGCCTGTAATTACGGCCTCCGCCTCCTCCTTCGAGGCTGGGTCTTATCAGCTCATCGGCCAGCAAAAAAGGGGGACGCCCCAGAGGTACCCCACAGACGCACAGGTCCTAGGGCTCAATGGCACGCGATCCGGGCGTGCCTCGGCCCTGGGTGGCAGCTTCTCCTAAACCCAAGGTTGGCTTTAGAACGCCCACCACCCAGTGGCGGGCCTCCATTCCAGCACACAAGCCATCTTCCTGTTGAAGCATGAAGACCCAGATCACTCGGACAGTTCAGAGCTCAGTGTGCAGAGCCCAGTAAGGGGACCAGTTCCGTGTCAGGCACCCAAGGGACCTGGTCAAGGTTGACCCAGGGGAGCATGGCCTGGGGTTGTGGCAATCCAGACCTCGTGGTGGATGTCTGAGAAAGGAGGCAGAAAGGCTGTGGGTGGAGGGACAGTTACTGGGACTAACCTTTCACTCCTTTCCTTCCTTCTCAGCCGCCTCGGACCCTGGAGGAAGGAAGTCTGGCTCCCATTCCACAGATGAGGAAACCGAGGCTCAGAAAGGCGTGGACCAACTCCCCCTCCAGGCTAGGGCGGCCAGGATGGTGCTGTAGGGGAGTGGGTGGGGCCTTGCCCAGGGACCCAGCTCCCTCCTCCTCCAGCAAAATGAGATAACAGTGAGGGACTGGTGGTTAGGGCAGTCCAGCTGCACTCCAACCTCCTGAGTTCAAATTCCCAACTTGACACCTCCATGCCTCAGTTTCCCCATCTTTCAGTCGACGGTAACAACGCTGACCTCACCTGGACGTTGCGATGATCAAATCCGGCACCTAGCGAGATGCACACAGCAAGGTTCTCCCCCACACCCCACCCCCGCTACCCCTACATTAGTGGATCCTCCTCCCCGGGGTTGATGGGAGTGGGGAGGCTGACTCTGTGTCCCCATCATCTCCCCAGTGTACGCAGGCCTCTGGGAAGCTGCAGCTGGTCCCCAGACCATCCCCCACCCCTGGGCCGGGTCCATAGGATCGGCAGGCACCTTCACCCCACACCTCCAAAGACTCACAGAGGCACATCTCAGGGCCTGCAGTAGGGCTGGTTGCTTTGCAATTATTAATAATTTCCTCCCTCTGTCCCTCCCCCAGACCTGCTCAACCAGTCTCCCCAGCAGCCTGACATTTGAACCAACTATTATTCTCTCTCCCCGGGAACAGGAACATGGGCTGCTGCGTTGATGCTGGGTGGGGAGGAGCCCGGGTCACCCCCAGGCCCCCTTGCAATCCCGAGTTCTCGGGTACAGCATTCAAGCCTCCCCAGGGGCGGACCGTGCTCCTGAAGGCAGGGAGAGAATGAGAGGGTGAGGGGAGAGGAGCAGAGATTGAGCCTTGTTAAGAGGCAGACAGGGTGGAAAACCCTCGTAAATGAGGCGAGAGCTGGAGTGGCTAGAAGTCAAACCCAGGGTCTTTGCCCTTTACTTGCTGTGTGGCCATAGACAAGTCACTTCACCTCTCTGAACCTCCACTTTCTCGTCTGCAAGATGGGGCGATGGATTTCCACATTGCAAAGTCAGTAGGATTTAAGGGGCCTGGGCAATAGGGGCATATGAGGGAAGGGTTCTCAAGGTCCAAGACCTGCTCTCACCCTTTTCTCCAAGGACCCAGAGGGGCTGGGCCAAATGCCAAGCAGAGCTGCACTGGAGAAGCGCCCCGAGGCCTCAAGGGACCAAAGCCTAAAGGCCCAGTCCCATCTCCAATCACAGCCAGCACCCGTGGGTGGCGAAAGGCCAGGGCACACCCACACTACCCCGGCTTCATAATTCTCTGTCTGGCCACCCTGAGAGCTGGGGAACCACAGCACCCTGTGCTCCAGCCCGACCCGGAAAGGCCTGCTGCTGTCCTGGGGCCCCTCTGGCCCGAGGAGCGGAGGGTGACCCTGAGTCCATGAGAGCCGTGGAAAGCCTCTGAGCAGGGGCAGAACCTGGGTTGGGGTTGCCAAAAGGTCACGGTGTAGCAGTCAGGACCTCCCAGCAACACTTTCAGCCTCGTGGAGTACTTGAATGGCCAAGAGCCCAAGCTGCCTGGGTTCAAAACCAGGCTCCAACACATGCAGCCACGTGGCGTGAGCAGGGCACTGTGCTTTTCTCACTCAGCGAGCGCATCTGTAAAACGGGACCGACCACAGCCACTGCCAGGGCTTCAGTGCAGCGACTTGGGAAGCACCAGCTGGGTGCCTGGCACGGCCGTTGTCCAGTAAGCAGACGCTGGTGGTAGTTTCCGCATCCACCGGGTGGTTCTGCTCTTTCCGCTGTTCCCTGGCCGGCAAGCCTATCCCCATGCTGTTTCTCATGCGGACCCCTGTGTATCCCCTAAGGCCCTCTCAGGGCTAGCTCCGTGGCAGCAGTAATGCGCTGCCCAGGAAGAGCCGGATCCCACACAGCAACCCCGGTCTGTCTAAGCATCCTGCTCAGGGGGCCCTAGGACATGCACAGTGCCCATCCTACGGGCAGGAGGATGGGGAAAGGATCGTGGTGTGGCCAGACCCTGGGGGCTCTCTTTCATTTTCCTGTGCACACTCACATACTCTATCATAAATAAAAAGGAGGGACCAGAACTAGCGTAATGGTTACATCACTGAACTCCCACGTAGTCGACCGTGGTTCAAGTCCCAGACAAGGCAGCCTAAGCTTGTCCTAGACATGTGTGTGTGTGTGTGCCCAAAATCCAGAGAGGAGAATGAGGAGAAGGGATTGTAGCATGGCCACCACCACCACCACCCGGGGGGGGGGTGGGGATTTCTCACTTTCTCCTCTCTGTCTCTCTAGAGAGTGCACGCAGCCTATAGCAAAAATCTCTCTAAAAAAATAATAATAAATGAATAAAGGGAAGGGCCAGCCAGGTGGCATGGAGGATTAAGGTGGCTGGACTCCACATGGCTGACTGTGCAGTTCAAGTCTTAGACCTGGTGGCTTGAGAAACACGCCAGGTGCACATGTGTGCGTGTCCAAAATTCCAAGAGAATGGAGGAGAAGGGATAGCAACGTGGCCATCCCCCCAGGGGTGATTTCTCTAATGAGCTCGTGCACCCTGTAGCAAAACTAAAAAATAAATAAAGGGGAAGAAGACCTTCCCAAATAGTCTCTCCTTGGGAAGCTGTCTCTGACCCCTTACACACACGTACACACGCACGTGCACACACACAAGTCCTCTTCTGGGCTCCCTGGCACCGCTCCTACAGCCCAGCCACACCGTGGGACCGGCTGCTGCCTGCCAGGTTTCCAGGGGCTGCCGGTGCCTGGCGTGAAGGGCTGGTGTGCTCACTCGCTCGCTCACTCTCTCTCTATTTATCTATCTTTTCTAATTTCAGCCAAATACAGATCACAGAAATGCCCACAAATACAGATCACAGAAATGCTCACACATGTGGCCAAAGCTTATAGTCTCACGCCAAATTTCAGAAATGTTCTCAGGTTGTTGCCAAAGCAAAAGACAGTGAGGGTCCCGAATCCGTGAGACGGAGGTTGAGCGCACCTTCAATCCGGCGAGTCATAGATTGATTTTAAAGGGAGAAGGGGCAGAGACACAGCTCTGTGTGCCGATCTGAGACCGGCTCCAAGATAAGTTGGCAAGTGGAAAAATAAAAAAGAAGCTTAGACAGGCGTGAACTGTATCGGCTACCCTGGCAGGAGGGAGTAGGGAAAGCAGCGAACGGGGGAGTGGGGGGAGGCCGGGACCGCATACCTGTCTGCACGTACGTAGAACAGTTCCGAGGGGACATGCGGTTACAGTGGCCACTTCTGCGGGGAGAAGTCGGAGACGGCGGCCAGGTGGGTGGGGACTCACTCTTGGCCCTTTGTGACCATAGAGTTTGTAATGCTGGTTCTCAGCAGCTACTCAGGAGTGAGTGTTTAGGGTCGGGAAGTCACAGACTTCAGCACTAGGTCCCGCGAATGGAGGAACACCCCTCACCCCCAAGTCACCCTGACTGGCACACTCTCAGTGCTGGAGAGCTCGGTTTTCCCAACCAGCTCACCCCTCCCCGGGCCATGCAGAAAGGCGGGCTGGGCTCAGTGAGGTGAGGCAGAGACCTGAGTCCCTGTCTAGGGACCACTCAGAGTGCCTGCCTGTCCCTGGGTCCAGGTGGCAGATGGGCAGGGTGGCAGGGTGTGCTCTGCTGTGACTCAGGCCCCAGGGGTGCCCAAGGCACAGCCAGCTTCCCAGGACACAGAGCTGTGACTCAGGGCCATGCAGCAGGGCCAGCTCAGGTGGCAGCTGGCAGGCCACCAGCACACCCGCGCCCTTCCCAGCCTCGAACCCCAGCAGGGCCTCTGTAGCAGGCACACTCCTCCTTCCCACTACTGTCCCCCTTAGCCGAAGGTAAGATGAGAAGATTGAGGCTCTGGTGCCAGGAGGTCCAGGTTCAAATCCTGCCTCTGCCATTCTGGCTGAATGAGCCAAGGCACTCAAGCCTTAGTTTTTCCATCGGTAAAAGGAGGTCATGGACCTGGCAGGTGGCGTGGTGGTTAAGGCGCTGGACTCCCATAAGGCCAACTGTGATTCACATCCCAGACCCGGTGACTTGCCTTCTCACTTTCCTTCTCTTTCCCTCTGATCCAATTTTAAAAATAACAATGATAAGTAAAATTAAATTAAATGATTCCTTAAGTGGGGAGGGTGGCCTACTGCCTGGTCTCCCTGCTGAGTCATCTGCGTGGAGTGCCTATATGAACTTCCGGCATGAAGCCCGTGTTCACCACATTAGCTGCACACAGGGGTCACCAATAGCAGGCCTCAGAAGGAAGTGCAGGTGCCCCAGCTCCCCCTGCACGGCCTGGTCAGCAGGCCCAGGAGGAGTAGGCCTCGGAGCACCTGGCTTGGCAAAGATCCACAGGCGGGCCTGGGTGGGAGGTCTATGGCCCAGGGCTGGAGCTCTTCCCTGTTTCATTAGCATGTCGCGGGGCCTAGACCCCACAGCTGACACCGCCAGGGTGGGCCTCCCCAGCACGGGGCCCCAGTTTGCTTTAACACTGCCGCCATCTTGAAATTCTCAATTTTGTACCAGGAGCCTCATGTCTGAGTTCACACAGGGCCCGGAGTTCTGTAACTGGTCCTTACATGACCGACCCAGCGTGCAGTCCTCCTGCCTTGGCCTCCCCAAGTTGCTGGGATGGATCAGAAATCGCTCATGGCCCGTGGAGCGCAGCACCTTAGCAGTGCAGGCCACTGAGCTCAGCATGCATCTCTGCGTGGTTCAGTGAAGGACGCGGGTAGTGTGGCCATCACTCGCCCAGAGAGTCACGGATCCCAAGGCTTCTTGTACAGGGAGCCAGCTACAGCTCACGAGGTGGACAGACTCACTGCAGCTCTCCAGACAGAGATGCAGCCCGCCTGCCGGGCCCGAGCTCCAGTCCCACGGCCTCTTGCAGCGTCGGGGGCGGTGGTGTGGGCCAGCACAGGCCCTGTCTGTGGGTCTCGGGCAGCCAAGGTGAGCAGCGAACTCCGCCCTCCTCAGAGCTGCTCTGCTTCTCTTTTCTTAGCCGGGGAAACTGAGGCCCAGCTCAGGGTAGGAGCCGGCCCAGCTTGGCGAAGGCGCCTGCCCAAGAGGTGTCCTGGCAGGGTGCCCAGGCAGGGGCGGGGGCCTCTGTGAATCGCTCCTCAGTCTCTGCCGACCACAAGCGGGTTGGGTGAAAGGCGGCTGCTCCCCGCCCGCTTCCCCGCCAACGTGGGCCCAAACAATGGGCCTTTGTGCCCAGCGTGGGCGGACTGTCAAGGTGCGCGGCCCTGGCCCTGGGCCCTGGCCTAGGCCTCAAGAGGGCAGGAGGGCTGGGCAGAGGCCGGTGGGCCGAGGGGGGAGGGAAATCCAGCAGAATGGGGTGCAGGGCCTCCCTGGGACTCTCAGCGCGAAGGAAGCCAAGGCAGAGGGAAGCAGCCAGTACCCAGGGCCACAGAGTGCGTGGGGATCAGAGGCGGGCTGGAACGGGGACAACAGCCTCCCTCCCACTGTGGCCCGAGGGTCGCCGCCTGCAGCAAGGGATGTCCCTGCAGCTGAAACCCGCCCTCAGGTCAGCAAAACCAGGGCCTCCTTTCTCCTCACCCCACCTGTGTCCCCCCGCCTCAGGGGCTCAGCCCAAAGCCTTCCGTGTCACCACAAGGCCAGGAAGTCATCACCGGCCCCCACCTGACCTCGCCCCCAATGGGACCACGTGCCCCACGAGAAGCCACCTGGTCAGGCAGGCACTGCCAGGAGCCCCATGTCACAGGAGGAAGCTAAGGCTCCAGGAGGACAGGGCGCTCACTGAGGTCACCTGCCCGGGGGAACTGTCCCCGTGTGGTGGGACCCAGAGATTTCTGACGAACCCCAGCTCTGTCCTGTGTGGGTACCATGGGGAGGTGGGGCCGAAGACCAAGCCCTTCCCTTTGCCACCCACTTCGCGGTGGGAAAGCCAATGCCGACAGTGACAATGACACGCCGACACCAGCCACGGAGCTTTTAAGAAGCATTTTACATACGGAATTTCATTTTGTCATCACGGAATCGCTGGGAGCTGGGTACTGTCACTATTCCCATTTTACAGACGAGGAAACTGAGGCCCAGGCAAGGCAACGTGCCCCACGTCAACCAGATGGTACACGGATTTGGACCCTGGCGGAGTCCGCTACATGTCTCTGCTCACTCAGCCCTCACCACCACTTTGCCAGGCAGTGAGCTCCCCACAGTACAGGTGAGGAAACAGGTTCTGGGCAGCTAAGTCACATGCCTGGAGGTGGAGCAGGAATTCACACCTGGGCTTCTAGGCTCCAGAGTCCAGTCTCCTTCCCCTCATCCGTGTCACAGCCAAGTCGCCTGCATTGCCCTGAATCCCATCCGCAACGCCCACCCCTCACCCCCATCTCCCACCTGGACAGACCCAAGGCCTCACCGGACGCATAACAAACGCTCATGAAAGGACCCTGCTGGGATCAAGCTAAACGTCCACGTGCAGGGGCTCAGAGGAGATCCCTGTGGCCTGTCCACACGACAGAGCCCAGGGTGACAATGGAGGGACGCACCGGTGGCTCAGCTAGTGGAGACGAGCTTCAGAACAGGACACGGAGTGAGAAAAAGCGAGTTGCAGAAGAAATGTGCAAGTGACACCATCTGTCCGGACCCACCCACAACCGAAGTGCTCCAAATCCCTTGTGAAATGTGCTTGCGTGTACACGTGTGTGTGTGTGTGTGTGTGTGTGTGTGTGTGTTAAAACAAAGATGCAGGGGACCAGTAGATGGCATAATGGTTATGTCACTGAACTCCCACTTAGTCGATCACAGTTTGAGTCCTGGATCCAGTGGATAAAACTCACACTGGGCACAAGCCCAAAATCCTGAGAGGAGAGTGGAGGAGAAGGAATTGCAGCATGGCCATGTCCCCTGGGGAGTGATTTCTCATTTTCTCTCCCTGGCCAGCCCAATGTGTGTGTGGGTGGTGGGGGGAATACATACATGCCCTGCCCATCACCCGGCAATCTCACTCCTAGATCCACACTGGAAGAATCGCCTTGTCACGTTCCCCACGAGCGTGTAGGAGAACGTGCCAGCAGAAGTACCCACCAGCACACCTCCCCATAGACAGGAGGTCTGCCGAGTAGAACACTACACAGCGCCGAAGAGGCTCCTCCATGACAGACACCCCGGGATAACGGTGACCAAGCCCAGGCGTTCCACGACGCGGCAGAGCACGCATGGTTCCATGTGTATAAAGCAGGCTAAGCCAGTGGGGGCAACAGAAGTCCCCTTCGAGGGCAGTCTCTGGAGGCTGGAGATGCACTGTCTTGGGCTGCTAGGAGCCCATGGCCAGGATCTGGGCAGTGCAGAGCCACGCGGCCCAGCGTGGACGCGTACGCTCGCTGACACTGCTGCTTAGCGGGGCGGAGGCCACCGAGGCTGGGTTTGATCCCAGCCCACCCCGAAGCCAGGCACTGCAGTAGGCGCCTGGCAGGCGGTCTGCATCTCTGTCTGGAGAGCTGCAGTGAGTCTGTCCACCTCGTGAGCTGTAGCTGGTCCCCTGTACAAGAAGCCTTGGGATCCGTGACTCTCTGGGCGAGTGATGGCCACACTGGGCACAAGCCCAAAATCCTGAGAGGAGAATGGAGGAGAAGGAATTACAGCATGGCCATCCCCCTGGGGAGTGCCCCATGTCCTCATTGCTCAGAAGGCTGGGACAGGGCAATTGTGATCTAATGAGACTCTACCTTAAAAAAATAAAAGTGTGTTTTACGTGTGCAATTTGTACCTCAATCAAATAAGCAACAGAAGAACAGGGACACACACAAGACTCAGAGACACCAGATCCGGGGTGGCAGTAACTCCCAAGGGACACGGTCAGGCGGGGCTTGACACAGAGGGGCGCCACCTGGACTTGGGTGTTTCCCTTCTGTCGCTGAGTGACGGCCACATAGGAGCCTGCTTCCCTCAGATCTTTTTGAATGTCTAACATGGTTCATTGTAAACCAAACCAGGGACCAGCAGGTGGTGTGGTGGTTAAGGTGCTGGACACTCCCATATGGTTGACCACAGTTCAAGTCCTGGACCTGATGGCTTGCTTTCTCACTTTCCCTCTCTCTCTGGCTGATCAGACTAGAAAATATAAATAAATAAATAAATAAATAAATAAATAAATAAATAAATATAAAGTTAAATAAAATAATTCTTTAAAAGAAAAAAAAGAAAGCCAAACCAGAAACATAAAACATTTCCAGGGCTTCTCCTGCTCCAGAGCACACAATGGCTCCCTAAGGCCAACCCTCCTCTGGCGTGCCATTCGAGGTCTCACCGAGGCCTCAACCTGTCTTTCCAGCCTCTTCTCTCACCCCTCCCCACCGGCCAGGCTGGTGTCCTCACTCTTCCCCTAACACACCTTGAACATTCCCATCTCCACGCCTTCCCTCCCACCTGGAATGCTCTCCCCATTCCTGTCGTCTTGCTCCATACAGGCACTATGCCGACTGCTCCAGGCTATTAACTCCTGAAATCAGGGCCGGCCGAGGGGAAACTGGGGCATTGCTTTCAGCCCCAACTAATCTCCACCATCAACCCCTGAAGTCACCCTAAGTAATCCGAGCATGAACAGCAGTGCTGACCCAGCCTCCATGGCGCAATCAGTTGTATATGAGCTGCAAGAAGCCACGTGGCCCACCACCAGTTCGGATCCCCGGCCCGGTCCACCTGAAATTCATCAGGTGCCCAACCTGACAAGCTGGAAGGCTGGGGGAAGGGATCGCGCATGACAAGGCCCTGTCAAGGGTGTCTCTCGTGCATGTGTGCATGCACACGCACTCTCTATCGTGAATAAAATAAATAGCAATGTTTTTAAAGTACAATAATAAACAGTACTGCTGTGTCAATGGTTTCGGGACAAATCCTCCCATCCCCACCATCCGCTGGGCCCCTCTGGGACGGAAACCCTGACCCACCACTAGATTCAACCCTCATCTCTAAAGGTCAGGTCTCTTCCCTTCTATTTTACCTGGGAAAAATGGAAGCTCAGAGAGGGCAAGTGACTTGCTCGAGACACTCAGCAAAGGCCGTCTCACTCCCGAGACCCTTTCCTTCCCTGAAAGCCTCCAGTCGTGACTGGCCTGTAAGCTTGTTCCTGCCTCAGGGCCTTTGCCCTCTGCCCCCTCGGCCTGGGACGCCCTTCTCTGAGATATGCCCATGCCCGCTCCTTCCCGTTCTCTGGTCTCTGAAGTCAGGTCGGGCCCACTCCCAGCACTCCCACAGTTACGTTTCTCTATCACGTTACAATACTTTATTCTACTCACAAAGCTTAGCACCAGCTAAAACGGGTTTGCACGCTTATTCATTCACTTCGGTGTTACCTGGCACGCGCCTGACACCGCCCCTTACACTACGAGAACCCAAGGGTCCGATCTGTGTGGGCCGCTGTTGGGTCCCAGCGTCGGGCATTGGTGGATGCTCAGTGAGCACCACTGGCTGACTGTGCCTGCCCAGGACCTCACAGCAAAGCTGTGACAGACACGGGCCCAGGGCCACCTGCGGCCACCTCTGCTCTTACTTCCTCAACTGCTCCAGGTGTGAGGCCGCGATGGGCCCAAAGAAGCAGAAAAAGAGGCCACGCTGACCAGGACATGCGGCCTCAGGCCCCCACCACCTGCCAAACAGGTTGAAAGGGGCCCCGTCCCTCTGAGAACATGAACGTTCTGCTGTTAATTCTCCTGAGTTGGTGCAACGGTCTAATTTTGAGTTTATATTATTATTCACATTTAATTTGCAGTTTTGTCTTTATATTTTAGCTCTGTTTTCCCAGGTTTTTAGCATTTTCATAGAGGCTTGTAAAGCTCATATGATCCTGGAGAGATAAAGGTAGTCAGAGAGAGACACTGAGAGATGGGGAGAGAGACCAGAGAGATGGCAGGATCCTGGGACAAAACTGAGAGAAACAGGTAGATGGGGAGAGACAGAGAGGGCCAGAGAGACACAGAGACAATGACAATGACAGAGAAACGATGGGCAGAGACCAGCTCCCGCAGCTCCCTGTGAAGACGCGCCTCGGCGGCAGCAGCAACCTCAGAACTTGCTGAGCACGTGCTCGGGGCACACGTGTGTGAACACACTCTGCAACTGACGGCCCGACCACCACCACCACCCTGTAGGGCAAGCGCCCCCTCACCCCTATTTTTAAAATGAGGAAACTGAGGCAAGTTGTACAGCCAATGGGTAGTGAAGCCAGATTGGACCCCAGGCCTGGCCCACACTCCAGGCTGAGCCATTCTCTTCATCTCGGGGGGTCTGGCTTTATTTCAGGGTGCTCTTCTCAAATACGACCTGCAGCAAATCACTGGGGACTGGTTAAAATGCAGCTCCTGACTCATCCAAGCTTTGGGAGAGACAAGCCTGCCTTTCTTTTTCCTCTTTTTTAGTTTATTTCTTTATGAGAGACAGAGAGAGAGAGAGAGAGACTCTCAACAGGGCCTCACACTGCCATCACCCCTAGCCTTCCCAGTTAGCCTGGGTCACGGCTGCACGACAGTCAATGTGCACAGGTGGACCAGGGAACCAAACCCATGACCTCCATGTGAGCCGGGCCTCACTGGTCTAAGACCCTGCATTTCTAATAGAGGCCCAGGTGGATCCATGCCGTGGGCCTCAGCCCCACTCTGAGCCAGGAGGGTCTAGAGGAGTCTTGCTCTGCAGACCCAGTGGTCACACAAGGCACGAGGGCCCAGGAGTCACAGTCACCCCAGCCATCACCCACACCCACGGGCCTGGGTACTGTGCTGCCTCTTTGGGGGACCTTTCTCCTCTCGGCACTTCCTGCTGATCCTGGGAATTCCCCGCACGCTGACTGCCCGGCTCCCAGCGTCAGCCGCACAAAGATGTTCATTGTAGCACTGTTTATGGGGAAGACGAATTGGAGCCACCTAAGTGTCCATCAATAGGGGACTGTTACATCCACTGAGACCCACGCAGCCTTCCAAAACGACAGCAGTACAAAACTCAAAACATCGGTGACATTTGACCCAGCAAGTCCACTTCTAGGAATATGTCTTACAAGACACTTGCACATGGACACAAATATGTTTGCACAAGGCGCTCTGTTGAAATCTGCGGTGGTGAAAGCCTGTGAGCCCGTGTAAGGAGCTGGGGATTAAATCATGGCCCATTTCCACGACAGTGTCGTGCCACCTTCAGAACAGGGGGACTCCCCAGGCCCCGCCGCGGACACGGCGAGATCCGCTGCTGAGTGGAAACACTCTACAAGGCGCAGACCGTGTGCCGTCTTCACTCGCAGTATCTGTGGGAAAACAGAAAAAAAGCACAGTACACGTTTTTGCTGTCTTGGCAAGGAGCTGAGAGTGTGGGAACATGGACGAAAGGGAGTCTTTGTGCTTTAAAATCTTCAGCATTATTGGAAGTTGAAACAAGTCTCGCTCCCCACCCCTTTTTCTGTCTCTCCATTTAAACACTGTTTTTAAAAACAAACCTCGGGGTACCCCACCCCCCGAAGTGACCGGCCCCTTTCCCTGGCACTTGCGTCTCCCACCCATGGGCCTTTGGTATCTGGCACTGCATGAATGTATTATCTCTGGACACAAGTTAAAACTCATTAAACTTAAATTAAAAGTTGACATTGAAATAGAATCAGTCCGTGGCATGGCAGTTAAGGTGTCTAAATTCCACATGGTCTACTCTGTGATTCACGTCCCAGACTGACAGTTTGAAAAACACCCTGGGTGCATGTGCGTGCATGCCCAAAATCCTGAGAGGAGAATGGAGAAGGGATACCGTGTGGCCATCACCCCGGGGGGTGATTTCTCACTTTCTCTCTCTCTGTCTGTCTTTGTCTCTGGCAAATCTGCAGACCCTATAGCAAATTATAAACAAATAAACAAAAAGTTAAAATGTTTATATAATGGACAATTGTTGCCTTTATGGATGTGAGAAAACATTTGTGTTAAATTATTGAGGGGAAGAAAGTAAGCCGATTCATATATGTGTGTGCATATATATATATGCACACACACCATCCACAGAAGTCCATGTGAGAAGGTGTAGAGAAACCTCTGAAAGGCTATCGCCACCTGTTAACAACTGAAGGCGCTAGTATTTAATCTGTAAGTGGCTTAATTCACTTAATCTCACCAGCAGGGTGAGATAAAGGGACTGGTACTATCCTCATTTCAAAGATGGGAAACAGGCCCTGCAGGCGAAGTCACTTGCCCAGGTCTCACAACCGCAGGGAGGCAGAGTTGGGATCTGAACCCTAACCTGGAGCTCAAGATCCCTCAACTGCAAATTAATTCCTACTTTGTGCTTTAAAATCTTCGGCATTATTGGACGTTGAAACAAGTCTTCCCTCGCAGCCGCTGGTGTAGAGAACCGGGAGGGTGGTTTAAAAAGAGGAGTTTGTCGGGAACCAGCAGTTAGCGTAATGGCTATGTCGCTGGACTCCCACGTAGTTGACCGCGGTTCGCGTCTCAGACCCGGTGGCTTACAACTCACGCCGGGCGCGTGTGCGTGCGTGCCCAAGATCCCAAGAGGAGAATGGAGGAGAAGGGATTGCGGCGTGACCATCCCCCCTGGGGGGTGATTTCTCGCTTTCTGTCTCTATGTCTCTCTCTGTCTGTCTGGCGAGCGCACGCGCCCTATAGCGAAAAACCTCTCCAAAAAAAAAAAAAAAAAGAGGGGTTTGTAGTCAAGCCAGGGCAGCGAGACTATTCCAGATGAAATGATATTGAAGAGACCTGATCCCAATTGCAAGGTCTGATCCTGGAGTCTGAACAAAAAAAAAAAAAAAAAATTAAATAATATGGGGGGGGAGGGAAACGTCTTCAAAACATTCAGAGAAAGTCTGTATTGTTAAAATAAAACTACCGTGGATTTTCAAGTTTTTTTGCACTGAAATAAACTCAAGCAAATAAAAAACAGTTATAAAGGGCACTTCGGAGCCATGAGTCATTTGAATATGAACTGAATGTTAGGCAACACCGTTGAATCCATGCTGAGTTTCTCTGGGGTGACCGCATCGTGCATCCAGGTTATGTCAGAGAAGGCCCATGTCCTTCGGAGGTTCTGAAGCCTGCAGGGTGAAAGGTTAGAGTGTCTGCAGAAGTCATGTGGAGAGACCCAGAACACACCGGGCCAGCAGTGGCAGTCGCGGAATCTGGGTGAAGGGACGCGACGGCGGTTTGTGGTGTGGTTTTCGCACTTCTCTCTAAGTGTGAAACTTTCTAAATAAAATGTTGGGGGACACTGAGGATTTCAGGGCGCTGCACTAGGGGAGCTACAGAGAGGCACCCAGAGAACTTTCTGGATTGATGTGCGTATCTTGATCTGAGTGGTTACACAACTGCGTTTATCAAAGTTCACAGACCTGTATACCAAAAAAAGTATACTCTATGTAAATTACATACCCGTAAAAGGGATTTGGAAAAACAACAACAGTTCAGGGAGACAAAGAACTGGCATGGCCCACGCGCTCGTACACACACTCACACACGCGGACTGGAAAGACAGGGGTCCTGCTTCAGCCAGCCTCACCTGGACCTGTCCTGTAGGCTTCAGCAGCACAGAGAGGCTGCCCTCCAGGTCCCGGGACCCCCAGCCCAGCCTGGGGCACTTCCTCCTGACCCTCTCTGGCCTGAATCCAGGGCCTAGAAGTTTCCAGGAGAGACACATGACTGACTTCCTTGTACCCTAGAGAAAGCAGACCTGGGCCCCTCCCGGGGCATCTGCAGCCCCAGCAGACAGGGTGAGCAGGCACATCCACCATGGCTCGGTCCACCCACCACCCAGGGCTCACAGCAGGGCTTCAGGGGCCCAGGGGAGGGAAACCACTTGCCCAAGTCCCAGCAAGTCAGACAGCTCTGTCTGAGGTCGCTCGTTCTCAAACAAAAGCTTCCAGCCCGGATGGTCCCACCCGACGGCCCCGTTTCCCGGGTAGGAAGGCCAAGGCCAAGGTCTGTGTCCGAGCACAGACCTGCGATGTCTCCAAGCCCCGACGGCCGCCGCCTCCCTATCTCGTGTGGTTCTCGCCGGCTCATGGTGAGCATGGGGGTGGGATGAAGCCTTCAGTCCCTGCTGTCGTCCTCTGTCATCCCTGCTGTCCCCTCCCAAACCTCCTTCACTCCCACCCCATCAGGCAGAGGACCAGATACAGAGGGCAGATGGGGGGGTCCCACACTCGCCCCCCATCGCCCGGGGGAGTGCCCACATGGCACAGGGCCATGGATTCTGCCCAGCCCACGAAACTCACCTCACCCAGAACCTGTTTCAACTCCTCCAGCGCTCCTTGGCAGCCAGGAACCTCATTAACGATGCCAGCACCTCCCACACACCGCCCGGAGAAGAGGAGAGGGCGCACCAACAATGGAGCTCTGTGGCCCGCCCGGCCACGCCTGCCCAGGGACCCCGGCCCCAGGTGGGCACCGAGGAGGCCCAGAGCCCGTGCCGGCTCAGGCCGGGAGCAGTCCTCGCTGAGAGATGAGGCCTGGCCCCACCACCCGTCCCTGGGCAGGCCACATAGGCCCGGAGGTTGTTCAGCCTCCTTAATTAACCGGCAATGATTAGAGGCCACCTTGGAAGGCCCCCAGGGCTTCAGAGAGGGCTGCAGGCCTGAAATCGGGGGGCAGGGATGCCCTGGTCAGGACAGCCTCAAAGGCTCTCTCCACATGCAACTGGGAAGGGGCCTTATTTCTTCAGTCCCAGTTCCCTCTCCAGAGAGCCTTGGGCACAACATCCCCTCCTCTGGCATCGGCTGTGTGACACTGGGAAAGTGGCCTCACCTCTCTGTGCCTCGGTTTCCACCGGGAGGAAGGGCAGGGTGGCGGCGAGACTTGATTAATGACTGTTTGTGAGACGGTCCTGGAGATGCCGCTGATAACAGGCCCGGCTATTATTCTGGGAAGGCACCAAGGAGTGTCTGAGTCCGTAATTACCAAGAGGATGAAAACAGCAAGGAACAGGGAACCGGGAGGCCTCGCCCGGCCCCGCGCTGCCCCCACGCAGCCCTTCTGCCCTGGCAGGGGCCCCTCCTCACCGAGGGAGACCCGGGAGAGGAGGCCTCCGACCGGTCTGGGCCCCGAGCCTGCTGATCCTCCTCCGGGGACCAAACGTCTTACCCTGCTCCCTTCTCCCTGCCTGCCTCGCCCACGCCCTTCCGGCCTTCGTTCATTCTGTAAACGCTCCTTGAACACCTGTCCTGTGGTGGGCAGTGGGGCACAGCAGGGCCGGGACAGGCAGGGCTCCCGCCTGCAGTTTAAGTCCCCAGAAGCTAAAGAAACAGGACAAAGGCATCGAGGGGGCAGAATAATTTTCTTAGCAGGCTGATGTGCTAGGGAAGAACTGGGGGACTTTAGCTCAGTGCTCAGAGAGGGCCACTCTGAAGGGTGAGGTGACACTGGGGCTAAGAGCCAAATTGTGCCATAGAGCAGCCTTGAGAAGAAGGCTCCAGACTGTGGGAACAGCGTGTGCAAAGGTCCTGGGGAGGGAAACCAGTAGGTTGGAGGAGGCTGGAGTAGAGGCCAGAGGGAGAGCAGTGGGAGGTGAGGTCTGCGGGCAGGGTGCAGTGGCGCAAGATGCCATGAGTTAAATGAGTCGAGTTGAGGGGCCAGATGGTAGCTCAGTGATAACACATGGCCCTCTGCGAGGATGACCCACGTGGGAAGGTTCTGGGTTCGAGTCTGGAGACCCCCCTGAGTACACCGTGCTTGTGTGCATGCCCATGACCCAGGCTGGCGGAAGCCAAGGTGGATGGTGGCATGGAGGCCCTGACCGAGATGCTCTCTCTCCCTCACGGAATAAATTTAAAATTTTTTTAGATGTATTGAGTTGTTGGGGCCAGCAGGTGATGTGGAGGTTAAGACATTGGGTCCCATATGGCCAGGTACATGGTTCTAGAATCACGGCGGACGCATGTGTGCACATGCCCACATCCCAGAAGAGAATGCAGTAGAAGGGATGGTGGTGTGGCCATGCCCCCTGGGGATAATTTCTCCTTTCCCTCTCTTCGTATCTCTCTGTCTCTCTCCAGTGAGCACACATATCCTACAGCAAAAGGAAAATAAATCTAAAATAAAACTGTGCTGAGCTGTGTAGACACGGGAGGAGGTGAGGCGAGGGGACGGGCAGGCTGACGGCAGCTGGGCGGGACTGACAGAGCTGCACTGGGGTGGGTGGGACCGGGGCAAGTTGAGCTGAGGTGAGTGAGGCTGAGTTGAACTGAGGGGAGCAGGGTGGGGGGAGGTCGAGGTTGTTCACATCGAGCTGATGGGAGTTTCAAACCGAACCGTGTCCTGTCAAGCCGGGTGCGTCAGGGCCTCGGCTGACCTCACAGAGCCGGCCTGTGAGCATCCCAGCTGACCCAGGCGAGCCGGGTTAACTGAGCTGACACAAATTGATTACAAGGGAGTTGAGTTTTGGTTTTTTTGTTTTGTTTTGTTTTTGTTCTTGTTTTTTGAGAGGTTTTTGCTATAGGGCACGTGCGCTCGCCAGACAGACAGAGAGAGACAGAGAGACAGAAAGCGAGAAATCACCCCCCAGGGGGGATGGCCACGCCGCAATCCCTTCTCCTCCATTCTCCTCTGGGGATCTTGGGCACGCACGCACACGCGCCCGGCATGAGTTTTAAGCCACCGGGTCTGGGATGCGAACCGTTGTCGACTATGCGGGAGTCCAGCAACATGGCCATTACGTTAACTGCTGGTCCTGGGAGTTGAGTTTTGTTGAGTTGAGTTGAGTCGAATCAAATTAAAATCCCCAACAGAGTCCGATGCCACCTTCACCCCAGCCTCAGCCAGCCCCAGATCGTGGGCACACTCATGTCTGTGTACTCGGAGAGGTCTCCGGACACGAACCCAGAACCTTCCCATGCAGGTCAGCCGTTCAGAATGCCTCGTCTTTCTGCTACACCACTGGCCAGCCTTACAGTGAGTTTTAAAGTGAGTTGAGGACCAGCAGATGGTGTAATGGTTACATCACTGGACTCCCACGTCGTCAACCACAGTTCAAGTCCTGGGCCTGGTGGTCTAAAACTCACACCAGGCGCGTGTGCATGCATGCCCAAGGTCCTGAGAGAAGAATGGAGGAGAAGGGATTGTGGCATGGCCATCTCCCCTGGGGGGGGGGGGGGGGGCGGAGGGTTTCTCGCTTTGTGTCTCTAGCAAACACACATACCCTATAGCAAAAATCTCTCTCTCAAAAAAAAAAAAAAAAAAAAGTGAGTTGAATGGAGCCGAATTAAGTCAGTGTTCCTAGGGCTTTTTTTTTTTTAATAATCAGTGTGGACACGTTTTCCCATCTCCTCCCTCTGCAATGTTAGTAGCACTGATACGCTGCATACCTTACCTTTGCTCTATATATAAAGACACCCATAGCGTCACCCCACAAGAACCAGCTCTCCCTGCTCAGGGGTGCCCTTGCCCATCTCCCTACCCCACTGCCCTAGAGAACACCTGAGGCCAGGAGAGCTGCACACGCTGAAAGGGAGTCCGCTCATCAACCTGGAGGAGGGGCTCCCTGGCGTGGACTGAGGCCGTCGCAAGGTGAGGCCGAGGCCAGGCAGAGCTCAGGTCAAATCCGGCCCATCACCCCTGCCCCAGCCCCATTCCTCCCCTGTGGAGCAGAGGCATAGACCAGGAGGAGCCACAGAAATGGGCAGACTCAGGCCTGAGCTCGGGCACAGCATTTAGCTGAGCCGTATGGCTGGGGCTTAGGAAGAGGGGTGGAAGGAGCTGAGGCCTGCAGGGCTCCACCGTGTCCTCCCCGTGAACTTCAAGGGATGACAGGAGTTTGAGTCTTATCCTACAGACCGTGGGAACCATGGGAGGATTCTGAGCAGGGGAGGGACAATGACCGCATGGATGGAGGCCCCTGCATGGAGCGAGAACTGACTGACACGGCCAGGGCGGCCCGTCTGATTGGCCGAGTGGAGTCACGTGTCCTTGCTCTAGCTGCAAAAGAAGCAGAATATAAGGCTCGGGGTCCCAGCCTCCTTTGTGGGGGTGAACAGTCGCCTCCTAAACCTGGGAACTCCCCTACCCAGGGAGGAGGCCCGGTCTGGACAGTTGGGCAAATGCTCAAAGTGCTCGGTAATAACAACACAGAGAATTGGGCAGAGCACGAGGCTGGGTGAGTGGCAGGGAAGAGGCTCAGGCTAGGCCTGGCGGGGGCCTCCCCAGCCAGAGACACCAAGCGGGCCCCACACAGGCAAAGGCACCCTGGCTCCCAGTCTGGGTGGGGCCCCGGACACAGCTGGGTGGAGGATTCGGGCAGGACTGCCGCCTTCACTGAAGGAGCTGCCTGCTTGCTTCACCCATGAAAAGGAGGCTCCAGTAGCTCCTGCAGCAGCTCTCGAGGGGCCCGTGAGACACCCCATTCACCCAGAGAGCCCCCTTTCAGAAAGACAGGCTCTAGAGCAAGCAAACCCAGGAATTCACCTCCAGTTGGTGTCTGCCTCGCTGAGCCTCAGTTTCCCCACCAAGGAAGGGGTAGAACCAACCCACCTCAAAGGAAAGGAAGTTGCATGTCCACCCGGGGGGATCCGACGGCCTCACGTTGGTTGTCATGGGCACACAGCATCCTGATTTCACTCACACCGACCACGCATCTGCTACACGCAAAGCACCAGATCAGGCGTTTTGCACCTGGGGTCCGCTTAATCCCCACAGCAGCCCGGGGCACTCAGACCCGGATCTACCTGACACCCCACCATGCTCCTAGCAGCCCAGTGGATGCCAACCTCTGCTTCCCGAGTGCCTGCCTACTGCCGGGCACTGTGCTGGGCACTTTACGTGGATTCACACGCTTCATCCTCACAACCATCCCCGTGCCAGGAGAGGGCACCGAGGCTCAGGGGGCTTGTGTGATAACACAGAGAAAACTGGAAAATTGAGATTCGCACCCTGGCCGGTCTGGAGCTAAAACCCCAGTTCTTTCCACTCTGCGGACACAAGAATGAGCACAATAGCACCATGTTCTGAGCGTGGGCTGGGTGCTGGCCCTGCTCTTCACTCTTTATCTGCAGTGTGTCATTCGTTGTCACCACGCCCTGTGAAGGGAATACTATTATCATCTCCATCTTCCAAATGAGGAAACTGAGGCTCAGAGAGGGACGTGAACTTGACCAAGTTCACACAGCAGGAAAGGGGCTGAGCCGAGACTGAAGCCCAGCCAACCCCAGAACCCACACCCTCCACCACCCCTCCACATGCCTGACTGCAGACACACCTCCTCTGGGAAGCCCTCCAAGATCCACTCCCACCTCTACCACCCCTGCATCCCTAAGTGCACATCCCCCTAGCACTCAACTGGGATTTTCCACATATATGCTTGCTACGGGCTGCAAACACTGGCTCTCCAGGGTTTTTGTAGCCAAGTCCCCTACAGGGGATCTTGCACCAGCCAGAGCCCCATCCACCCATGACAACTGTTGACCCTTCAACCATGGCCCTGTCTCCAGCCCAGGCTTCATGCCTGGTGACTTCAGC
The DNA here is from genome assembly GCA_026018925.1 of Tupaia tana. Lineage (NCBI taxonomy): Eukaryota > Metazoa > Chordata > Mammalia > Scandentia > Tupaiidae > Tupaia > Tupaia tana. The sequence continues at coordinate 14,991,731 of JAKSZU010000015.1, forward strand.
CCGTGTGGTAAGGGTGGGAGGGATGGGGAAGCAGTGGCGACAGTTCTGTGGGATGGGGGGTCCGCCCTACCGCTTGTCTGCTCCCCAAGGGGCACTTTGGCAATCAGAAAAAGCAGTGGTTTTACCAAGAAAAGGAGGAAGAAAACACAGGCAGAGGGAATCGCAGCATGGGTGAGTCAACACCAAGTGGGCGGGCGGGGCCTGGAGACCCCAGGAGCACACAGTGGGTGAGCAGCCCAGGAGGGGGGCGATGGCAGAAGGACCTGGGAAGGACCTCCGTTGAAAGGAGGGAAGCACATGTTTTGGGCATCTCTGTGCCAACTCAGCTGTCCCCAGCTCCACCCGGCAGCCCTGCAACGCAGGTATCCGCATCCCCTTCTAAGGAGCAAGACATCGAGGCTCAGAAAAGCTAAGTGACTTGCCCGAGGTCACGCAGCATCTAAGTGGTTTAACGGGCACTGGAGCCAAGGTCCACAGCTCAGGAAAGCGGTGAAAAGCACAGACATTGCAGTCAGACCGGACTTCAGTCCCGGCTCCTCCACTTGAAACCCTGTGACCTTGGGCATGCCACTGCTCCCTGGGCCTCAGTGTCTCTATCTGCACAATAGACACAGCAACATGCCAACCCCGCAGGCAGCAGGGCGAGTCTCTGAGCTGGTGCAGAGATTGTCTCCAGTAAGAGAGAGGTCTTGTGGGGCTGCTAGTGAGGGCCCTGCTTGCATGCCCCCATCGCCAGGGAACCCAGTTCCTTACAGGAGAGACGAGGTCCCCACTGGAACAGGGCTGATGGGCCCTGAGAGGAGCCAGACATTAAACACATAAAGCCTTACGGAACACATCTACTAGACACTCGTTTGTTTAGGAAACATGAATACAAGCGTCCAAACAGAATACCTAGGGTATATTTTTCTGATCATCCATTTTAAAAAGGACACCATTGGATAAATCAGATGACATTCCTTCTCCGCTTGAAACCCTCCATGGCTCCCAGTGTCTTCAGGGTCAAATCTGAACACCTTAGCACAGTCACACAGCCACAGAGATGGCGTGGTCCAGGTCTTGCACACCCGCCTGACCGTGCCCACTCTGTTCCAGCCACGTGATTCTCACTGTCCCTCAGACATGCCAATATCTTCTAGTGCTCAGGGCCACCCCGCGCATGTGGTTCCCTCCACCTGAAGCTCTTCCTCTCTCTCTCCACCTGGCCAAGACGTCCTCAGGACAGTCACGCGTGGACCCTGCATGCCTCTCAGCGCGGCTCAGTGGGCTTCCTTCCCCAGGTCCTGCGAAAACCCACGCAAAATGGAAAGAAAAATCGCCAGGAAAGAGCATGAATCACTTGTTTACAGGCGCTAATTAATTACTAAGCTCGAAAACTTGATTTCCATTCTTCTTTTTTTCCCCTCTCTGCCCTTTGAGAATGTTTGGAATCCACATTGTTTCCCAATGCAAAAGTATGTCAGGTTTATTTTTAGCAAATGCACATGATGGCTGGGACTGTTATTCATCCCCCACGTCAGTGAGGAGCCGGCCCCAAAGTGTGCGGGCCGCTGGATGCTCTTCAGAGGTACCTCCTGGAAGGCCAGCTGCTCTCCAATGGCCCATGGAGCTCCCCGAGGCCCAGGCTGGCTCCCTTTCATGCTGAGGGGCTCGGCATAGGGGCTCCAGGCTGCATTTTCTCCTCCAGGCCAGGGGTAGCGCTGTGGAGTGGGCAGGTAAAGAAAGAGCAATTTCTCCCAGGCTGACTGAGCAAAGGCCTTTTCCTGGACTAGCCAGTGCCTGGCTTTGGTATTTCAACATTTTGACCCTCTGCTGGTTCACCTGGGATTCGCCTCAGATGGGCAAGTCCTCATGCTCTGTCTAGTGGGATGGGGGGTCCTGCCTTCTCTGCTCACCTCCCATCCCCAACCTTCTCACTCCTACCCTGCACCCCCAATCTGCCCACCCGCTGCCCCTGTGACTCTCTGGAGCCCAGGTCGGGCATCCTTCTTGTAGGAACACTTGCCCGAAGCTTCCTTCCAAGATGGCCTCCAGCCCCCTCGGACCTTGTAGAACCTGTTCTCTGTCCTGGATGAGGCCCAGCAGCTACGAGGATCTGCTTCCCACTACCTCAAGGGGATCAGGAAGGGTCTGTCTCTAACAGATCCTGCTTCCGGCAACTAAGATAATGATACGGCTGTGGAGCAGGGACTGTGTCTGCACAGTCTCCGTGTTCCCAGTGCATGGCACAGAGCAGGTGCTCAGTGAAGATCTGTGGATGGTTACTCCCTGAGATCCAGGCTCGCTGTGCAACGTCACTTAAGTCACATGCCTCTCTGGGCCTCTATTCCCCTCTTACAAATGATCTCTAAGTCCCAGAGCAGGAGTTGCAAACAAAACTGCCTGCAGGTGCCAGGCAGGGGCATCAAAGTGAGACAGGGGAGAGGCAATCGTGACTATGTCCCATCTAGGGATGGCCACGCCTGGCCTAGCACCCAGGACTGTGAGCCCAGAGTTCCTGCATCTTCTCGTTTCTCAGAAGCCAGAAATCTGGATGACCGTATACGCCGCGCTATTTTTTAGTGTTGGCTTCAGCGTTGGCGATTCATTTGAACGTTCAACAGAAGTACACACGGGCCAAATGCAGCGTGTCTCGGGGCCAGCCCAGCCACAGGCCTCCAGTTTGAGCCCTGGGTGTTGGCATCTGTGGCTCGCCAGGCCTCGAAGCTGGCCTGTCCCACCCAGACCTGGGACAGGGGTTGGGACGGAGAAGGCAGCTCCAACCTCGCCCCGTGTGGGAGTAGCTATTATCCCGGCTTAGAGCAGGGCCGGGCCGGACTCGCCAGGGCTGCGCCGTGGGCACGGCCTGCGGAACTTTGCCTCCACTTAATTAAGGAAGCCGATAATAATCTAGGCGGAGCGTAGAGATAGGTCGGGAATGAGTTAGCACACCGCGGCCGGCTGATTGTATCTATTGTAAAAGCTCAGATGTAATATCAGATTAGTCCCCCGTGCACCTATTATAACCGCGCGTCATTGTGCTCCGTGTTATAATTAGGGCCGAGCGCCCCCTTCTCTTCCTGACTTCGCAGGTCCAGGCACAGCGTCTCCTCCTCTTAACTCCCTCCTGGCCAGGATGGGCCCTGCGAACAGGCACCCGGCGCTGCGAGGCTTCATCAGGCCACTGAGCACACACACAGGTGCTGGCCCCTGCAGGGGACAGCAGTGCCACCAAGGCAAAGAAGGCCCTGTACTCAGAGCTCTCGGTCTGCAGACCTGCAGACACGAGGGTCGTCATGAATATGCGAACAAACAGAACCAGCTGAGATTGTGGGAAGCAAGGGCAGGGCGGGGCAGAGACCTGGGTCCCCACATGAAGCCTGGAGGAGGCTGCATGCGTTCTGGGCACCCGAGAGAGTGGGGCACTTGTGATGCTGGCCGGGGCGTGATCTGGCAGGCCGCCTCCTGCCTGCCCATTCACTGCTCGGCAAGTCACCACGCTGAGTGCCCAGGAACACAATAGGCAGCAGTCCCTGGCTGAGGAAGGTGACATTTCAGGGAGGCAGGCAGACCTCACACAAATAAACAAACTGCAATAATGACAGCAAGTAGGGAGGGAAGATGAAAGGACTGGGGTGATGGTGGAAGTGACCCCTGAGCAGGCAGCCCAAGAAGGCTTTTTGAGACAGTGACACTAAGGTGGATGTCTGCGTAAAGTGGCCAGTTGGGCCTTGTGAAAGAGCTGGGAAGAGTGTTCCAGGCGGCAGGAAGAGAAGTGCAAAGGCCCTGGGGTTAGCCGGTGCCTGGTGTGTTGGAGGAAGAGCCCAGTGTGGCTGGAGCAGAGGGAGTGAGAGAGAGAGAATGGGGCTGAGGTCAGGACGGTCCTGGAGCCAGACCAGGCAGGGCCCTGCAGCTCTTTTTTTCCCCTGTTTATTTCATTTTAATAATTGTTATTATTATTATTATTTTTAAAATTTGGTACAGGGCACATGTGCTCACCAACGAGAAAAACAAAGTGAGAAGGCAATCCTCCAGGTCCAGGACTTGAACCTCACCCAGCCATGTGGGAATCCAGCACCTTAACCACCATGCCACCCGCTGGCCCCAACCCAGTAACTCTTAAAAGGACTTTGAGTTTTGCTTAAAGGGGGGAGTCATGGAAGGGACAGAAGGGTTGGGTTCCGACAGGATCCCTCTGGCTGAGTGTGGAGAGTAGGCAGTGCAGGGCGAGTGCCAAGACCAGCAGGGAGGTGCCTGGGATAGTGCAGGCCGGGCAAGACGGTGGCCTTGAATCCAGATGTGGAAGTGGAGGGGCACAGCTGGCTGGGTTCTGGATGTTCTACCAGGACAGCCGACAGGATTTCCTGACCAGTTATGGGGTACAGGGCGGGAGTTGGACCCAGGGGCACCTTCCAAGAGCGAGCTGGTTCTCCTGAGTGTGGGAGGCCGTGTGGGCCAGTGCTGGGACTGTCCTCTGCCCGCTCCCTGCAAGTCCCGCTGACCCCAACCCATCCTGTCTCGAGCCATGGAGGGAGAGTGAGGACGCGGCCCCGCCCAGGCCTCCTGGCAGGAAAGGGGCACCCAGGCCTGCCCGCAGGATGACACAACACTTAATAATTTCCCCGCTGAGTTTTGCAACGGGCACCCTTTATCGACAGGCAAAGGGAGAAGGATTTTGCAACTGCCCCAACGGGTGATCGCAGTTGATACCAGGCCAGAGGGGTACCAGGCCAGGCCACAGCAGCTTTAATCCCCAGGGAGTGTGTCCTGAACAGGCCATTGAGGCTGAGCCGCTGCGGGTGGCACAGAGGGCCTTCGAGCCCACGGGTTCAAATCTCGGCTCCCCCAGTGACTGGTGACCTTGGGCAAGTCCCTTCCCCTCCCTGGACCACAGTTCTTTCTCTGCAAAAAGGGAAGGAATTACCTAAAATTACTTAAAATGGGTGGCCAGCATCCTGGCTAAGTGCGTGGAGGGCCTGCTGGGTCCCTGGCCCTGTACTGACGGCCTTCTGAGCACTGTCTCATGTAACCTCACGTCAACCCTTAAACTGTGCTTTTCCCATTTTACAAATGGGGGCACTGAGGCTCAAAAGAGGAAGTGGCCATCCAGGTCACCCAGACTGTCAGGGCAGAGCAAGGACTTGGGCCCTGGCCTGTCCTGCCTGTCATCTGTAAAATGAGTGACTCTGGATGGGAGTGAAGCAGCCCTGGAGGTGCTGGGCCCCTGGGGCAGTGGGAACCACAGCCCTTGTCTCCACTGGAACTGTGGTGACCACCCGCGGAGCTCAGGGTAGCACCCCCAGCCTGTGGGCAGGGACAGGACTCGGGCTTTAGAGTCACACTCCGTGGCCCAGTCCCTCCCCCACCTCTCCGCCCTGATCCTGTGCAGCGTCCTGATCACTGGGACAACAGCTCCCACCCACTCGCCAGGCCATTTACAGGTGTCAGGAGGCCACAGGCCACGATGACCACGGGACAGCCCTGGAAGTGGTCCTTTAGCCCACACTTTCAAAAGGAGGAACCATGCCCTATGGCAAAAACCTAAAGAAAAATATAAATAAAGAAGGAAGCCAAGGGCCAGGAGGAAGGACTCGCCCAGGACTAGGAAGGGAACGGGGCGAGCTTCCCACAGAGGGGCGCCCTCCCGATGGCCGAGCCTTCCTGCAAAGTCCCTCTGCCTCCCTCCCACTCTGCATCCCCCCTCTGTCTTTCCTTGTGCCTCTCCGACCATGTCTCCCCACCTCTGCTCAGTGGCTCTCAGTCCCACTGTCACCGCCACCTCTGGCCCAAGCTGCCTCCCCAAGCTCACCCTCTGGGCCTATTCACCTCCGTCCATTTCACTTTATAAATATTTACTGAGGCGAAGGTGTCTGGCCGCTCAGTCTGCTTGAAACTCTCACTGGCCCCACCTCCCCTCACATCCACCACCCGAGGCTCCCCAAGGAGAAGATGGGGGTCCACAGCCCCAGGGACACTAGAAATGCCCCCATCAGGGTCTATGAGTCATGGCCAGGCCTGGCCCCAGCTGACTTCCCCCTCACTGGACGAGAGTGGACTCTACCCACAGTGCCCCAGGGGCAAACACTGAGTGGCCCAAAGCAAACGTGGCTCTCCCTCTCCTTGCAGTGGTTGACTGAGGCTGGACTGGTAGTGTAGCTGTGGCCAGTGAGCTGGGGAGCCTGCCAAGGGGCTTCTTAGAACAGTTTCTTCATTCTTAAGAGCACGTGTGAGGGCCTTCTACCTCGGCTATGGCTGTATGAAGAAGAGATGGCATGGGACCAGCAGTTAGCGTAATGACTATGGCGCTGGACTCCCATGTAGTTGACCGCAGTTTGCGTCCCGGACCCGGTGGCTTAAAACTCACGCCAGGAGCGTGTGCGTGCGTGCCCAAGATCCCGAGAGGAGAATGGAGGAGAAGGGATTGCAGCGTGGCCATCCCCCCTCGGGGGTGATTTCTCGCTTTCTATCTCTCTGTCTCTCTCTGTCTGTCTGGCGAGCGCACATGCCCTATAGCCAAAACCTCTCCAAAAAAAAAAAAAGGAAGAGATGGCAGGAGCTTCGGCGGCTCCCATGGAGCTACGAGGAACTGGTCTAGGTGGAAATGGCAGAATCACGAAATAGGAATAACCCAGGGTCTTCTGACGCCCACTCCAACCTCCAACTCCCCCAGCTGGTACTCACTCAGCCAACAAATGTCACTGGGCACCTGCTGTGTGCCACGCTCTGTGACAGACACCGAGCGCCCAGCAGGGATCAGGGTAGACATGACATCACCTCACATTCTGGGGTGGACAGGTAATCATCGGAGCAAGTGGAAAGATGAGGCCAGGAGAGACCCACGGAGAGGAAGCTGAAGACAGGGTCAGGGAAGGCTTCCCTGGGGATGGGTCAGGCCGGGGTGCCCAGAAGCAGAGCTGAGACGGGACCGGAATGATTCACTGAGGACAGGCTTTTCTAGGGCAGGGGAGCAAGCTGCGTGACAGGCAGGGAAGGGGCTCAGCTGAAGCCTGTCCCGGTCTGAGCCTGGAATGCCCCGAAACAGGAGGGCGGAGCTCCTGTACCCTGGGCTCATCACCCTCCAGCTGTGTCCACACCGATGCTGGGGAGGAGGGCCTCCTAGTGGGGCAGCGTTTGATCAGGGGGCAGTTCTCCAGGAGGGGCTCCCAGCAGTGCACAGAACTGGCTCCCAGGTGCAGGGCCCCGCAAGAAGCACCTGACGGGCCACCCCAGCACCCATCTCAGGAGTTCACCTGCCCCCAGATCTGGGCATGGACCAGGTGCCGAGGAGGAAGGAGAGCATTCGGGAACAGGACCAGCACGTGCAGCGGCCCTGAGGACACCAAGGCAGCCCGAGCAGGGGGAGCAAGAGAGAGGCAGGGATGGAGCCTGGAGGTCACGCAGGCCCGCAGGCCCCGCAGGTCCCACTAGGAGGCTGTGGAGCAGGGGCGATCTGACCCAGCTCGTGCTGTGTGGCTCTGTCTGGCAGCTGCAGAGCAGAGGGGGCTGAGCCGAGCAGGGGGCGGCTGAGGCTATGGCACTCCTGCAAATAGGCGAGCCACTAGACATGAACGGAGAGGGGGAGCCCTGCAGAGGCACCCCTCGGGAGGCAGAGGCAGCCTTCGGGAGGTGATAGCAGCCAGCGCTCATCGATTGCTTCCCGGGCGCCCCAGAAAACACCTATGTCAGCATGCCCTTGTGAAGCAGACTCGTGGTATCTTCGCTTCACAATGAAGAAATTGAGGCACGGAGGCCCCCTTTGGCAACACTTTCTGCACCCCCACGAGGACACTTCCACCCAGCCACAGTGGACCCAGGACACTCAGGCAGCTCAGTCCAGCTGCCTCCTTCTGCCCCAGCTGGGGACACATGGAAGCCTGTCCCATCTCAGCCTCCCTGGGAAGTCACTGCTGCTGTTGTCCCAAGGACTCCATTTCTACACAGTTCTTCACCCTCTCTGTGGGGCAGGACCCCGGCCCCCGACCCTGTATGACCTGGAGACCCAGAGAGGGACAGGCACTTGGCCGAGGCCACCCAGCAGGGCCTGGCACAAGCACCCACCTCTTAGGCCTGTGCTGTTATCTGCAGCCAGAGGCCAGAGGCCAGGGGGCACCCAGAGTCCCTGATCCCGGGGCCTGTGGTCCCAGCCCCCACAAGGACAGGTGGCCTCGCCCAGCGGGGAGATAACACCACCAGGTCCTGGCCTGTGAGTCTTTACAGGACCACGGCCAGGGCCGCGCTATGGAGACGGTGGAGTGTGAAGCCTGGAAGGCAGGACGTTGTGGGGCTGGGGCAGGGAGCGGGGAGGGGCACCCTGGGGTCAGTGAGGCCCCTTCCTAAGAGGGATTCATGTTGGGAAAACGTTCTGGCCCCTTCCTTGCCAGTCTGTGCCTGGCAGAACGCCCACTGGGTGTCAGGTCCCACAGGCAGCCTGGGTGCCCCCCCTCCTGGAGCTGACGCACCCATGGAGGAGGCAGGCATGGAGGAGGGCCATTCTGTCACAGAGAACAAGAGTGCCGGGCGGGAGAAGGACAGGGCTGGGGACAGGCGTGTCCAGGGGCTCCCCAGTGATGCATGGACCCCATGCGGGAGGGGGTGTCGTGTACCACATACATAAAGGTCTTGAGCCGGGCTGCTTTGGAATGGCCAAGAAATCAGAATAGACCGTGGGGAGGCCGACAGGAAGAGGGAGGGAAAGAGCAGGCGCAGGCCCCCTAGGTGGAGGTGAAGACCACGGAGCATTGACGACTTGGCCGGGGTTGGGTGGACGAGGCCAGCGTGCAGCACAGTGGCGCACTTCAGCTGCTGGAGAGGCCCGGAGGGGCCAGAGCTATCTCTAAGGGCCAGGCGCCGGATCCCGTCCCTGTCCCGAAATTCAGGGTCTGCTCCGCCAGGCCCAGGTGCCCTCCCCCACTGGAACTCCTAGGGAACATTCCAGGCGGCCATTATCCCCCTGCTCTGAGCACTAATTAGCTCCGTTTCACTCCAGGCCTTCTGGGCTCTGCTCCCAGAGGACCCCTGGGGAGGCAGCCGCCAGGTCCCCTCCCCGAGGGCTGGAGGGGCGAGACACACAGCCCGCGCTGATCCTAGGACAACTCAGACCGCAGCAGGAGCCGGGGTGTGGGGAAGAGCCTGGGTGATGCTGCAGGCACCTGGGCCCCACCCTGTTCCCAGGGGGTGCTCGGACTCGCCCCCACCCCAGCCCCTGTCCCTGCCTCTCTCCAGCTCGCTCTCTCTTCTTCTCTCCTTCCCTATCTCCCCCTCTCTCCCTCTCTGTCTCTCTCCCTCTCCCTCTCTCTCCCTTTCTCTTTCTCTCTGTCTCTCCCTCTGTCTCTGACCCTTCACCCCCGACCCAGGCTCAATGTCCCGCTGTTCTCTCCTTTCAGTCTCCACCCTGAAGTGGGATGGGGGATGCTCTCTGGCCACAGCCCCTTTGTGGGGTGGGGGGACAAGTGCCTCAGCAGCTCCAGGCAGGGGAGTGAGGGCCGGGCCTGCACAGGCTGCTCCGAACCTGCCGGTTTTTCCAGCTCAGCCCTGCCCTGGACTGGGCCGCCCCCTCCCCGGGGACCCACCCTCCCAGGGCCAAGCGGGGCTCTGGGAGGCGAGGCCTGACCAGGAGCCTCCTGGGAAACAGAAGTCAAAGCAGGAACGGGTTGCCTGGGTCTCAAGCTGGAAGCAAGATGGCCCCACTCACACATGGGGAAACCGAGGCTCAGAGAGCACCTGCCACTGGCTCAGCGTCACACAGCTAATCACAGCCAGAATTTGAACCCAAGACTCCAGCAGGCATTCAGTACGGTCAGCCTCCTGCCTGCCTTAGCTCCCGTTTCCCTCCCGAGGCCGCCTGGGCTTGGTCTCCCGCATGCCCTTCCAGGACTGTCGGTGGCACCGCACTTCTCTCGTGGGTGTGCTCTGAGTGGTGAAGACGCGACGGGCACGGCCTGCTTCTGCATGCTATCTCGGCCATCGCTGCTTATCGGGGCCTTCTTCCTTACCGCCAGCGCCTGCCGGGTCCCCGGGCAGCGGGCCAGCCCCAGCGCACGCAGCCAGTCCGCCGGGCCATGCCCAGAGGACATCGCAGTTGTTCCCATTCTTTATCAAACAGAAGATGTTGCAGCAATCTCCGCTCTCCGTACACGAGCGCACACACACACACACACGCACACTCATACAAACACATACTTACTCATACACACATTCATACACACACACACTCATACACACACACATCATACACACATACACACACTTATCATATACACACACACTCATACACACACACACTCATACACATATATACACACACTTGGGTTGGCCGAGTGACACAGAGCCAGGGATGGCTCAGAATCCCGGCGGCAGACTCTGGCCCACTCCAAACCTCTAGGAGCAGGCGCTTCACTGGAGGGACCCCAGACTCTGCGTTTTTAGCGAACACCCTGGGAAAGAGGGACTCAGAGCAAGGCACTGCAGCAAAAGCCCCGCCCCATCTCCTCCACAGCCTCCTTTCACTCCACTCGTGTATGAGGCCTCAGGAAAATCTGGGAGGGCATGAAAAGGGATCTAGCCAGTAAAATAAAAGCATTACTAGATGGAGAGATGGAGGCAAAGAGGACACCCCAAGACCTCACGGGCCTTGCACTAATATGGAGCAAGACTGGATTTGAAACATGTCCTAACTCTTGGGCCAGGAGTGTTCTGTGACACTCCACCCACCCTGGTCTGGTCTTTTGTTCGCTATTGGTTGGCTCACCCACCCACCTATCCCTCCTCCACCACCCCCTAGCCATCCAACGCCCATTCATCTGTCTGTCCATCGCTCTGTCCACAGGCACAACTGTCCCTCCTCCATTCTCCATCCAGTATTCACTGCGCACCTACTATGTGCCACTGGCTATTCTCACTGCCGGGGACACGGCCATCCAGGCACAGACCCGTTTCCAGCCCAGGAGCTCAGGAGCTCAGCACCTGAAAGAGACCGTGGACTGACAACCACGCACACAGAGACCACCGCCCCCCCCCCCCCCCAAAGCAGGGCCCCGGCTGTAGACCCTGCACAGGGCAGGGGGGCCAGGAGAGCCTCCTCAGGTGAGGGCCCTCTTTTCTGGGCTCGCATGCACCTGGCAAAAGGGAAGGGAAGGGCATGCATTGAGGAGGGAACAGCACGGGAAAGGCCCAAGAGTGGGAGGAAGGATGGAAGGTGGAGGGGAAGAGAAGGGAGGCTGCCCGGACAGGAGGCAGGGCCTGGAGCTGTGGAGGGGATGAGAACAGGGGAGAGCAGCGACCTGCTAGCCCACGTTTCACTGGAGCAGCTGCAGAGGGTGAAGGGTCAGAGGGCGCCGGGTGCAAAGAGACCACCAGGCTGGGAGTGGGGTTCCCAGGAAGCCCGTCCAGGAGAGGCACCGGAGGCTTCGCAGCCCCGCTCAGGACCGGGTCCCACCCCTGCCCTCTTCCCAGGAGACCGGCCAGGGCCTGCCTTCCAGCCGAGCGCTGTCTCCCTGGCCTCACGCCAGCTCCTCC